>OZ020286.1:3044485-3366334 GCA_963971205.1 Aethes cnicana
AAAAAATCGCTTAATATTTCCAGCCGCGATTTTTAGCTTCTTTTATTTTAAGAAAGCTGTAATCTGACCATTTGGATATCATTATAGTCGGTAACTTGGACAAAATGATGTTGGTAATATCAACCCCTTGTAGGTACTCACAGCGGCCGACGGCATATACAGCTGCTATATAATTCTGCACTTTCACCGAAAATGCCACAATATCTTTGTTATATTCACTGGACATGGGCGAGAGTTTTCGCAATCCTTGCATAATTCGATTAAGAATGCTGTCGGCGTTACCGAATAGTAACTGCAATGTTTCCATCACGGTATCTGGGGATGTGGCGCTAATCATGAGCGCCGAGACTGCTTCTCTCGCAGGTCCCTGGAGGCACTTTCGCAGCCGCCACAAGTTCTCCCGCGGGCTGAACCCGCACACTTCGGTAGACTCCTCGTAGGCCTGTTTGAACTGGAGCCAGTCTAATGGGTCGCCCGAGTAGGTAGGTAGGTCTCGGGGAGTACACACCCGGCTGAGCAGGTTCTGTTCGGTCTTGTTACGAGTGGGGTTGGTGGTTAGATTCTGTAGTGCACTCGCGAGCATTTGAATTGTTCCATCAGAGGTGCCGGGGGCGAGCGCCGCCGGCGTACACTGCGGGCCCGTTTGGGTACCATGATCGGGGGCACGCTGCGTAGGTTCAAACTCGGGTCGGCTCTGTTCTAACCACTTCTCTACCTCGATCGCGTCTTGCGTTTCGAGGTCGCACAGTGGACTGTAGGTACGGTCTTCCTCGTCCAAATTGGCCAAATCAACTTCTAGTTGTTTGTCGATGAGGTGCATTTGGATGCGCGCTTTTTGTTCAGCAGCTTTCAGTTCCAGCTCTTTTCTCCTGGCAAGCACAGACGATGATGCGGACATGGCCTTGGACCCGGTACGCGAGCAAGATGGCCGCGGCGCTCGGTGTTCGGTTTTAACACTTTTTACACTGTTGGCCGGTATCTCGACGGCTTGGCTGGATCCAGCCTGGTCACCTGTCTGCGGAATTCCACTAGTTCGCTCAGGAGGCACTTGTAGCATGGTCATTTGTTGCTGTTCACGCTCGAGCCGCGTGGCACTGCGAGTTTTCACCATTGTTGCGGGCACACCGTGTTCTTAATCCGGTTCGAAGTGACCACTTTGTAGACGGTGGAGGTGGTCCGCAATGGAGAAAAACTCAGTCTCGCGAAAAATACTTTAATTTGCCACACTTCGATTTACACTTTAATTTGCGGGCTAGATCGCTACGTGCGTCGCGCGCGGTGGTTGGGAACGACTGGCCCGCGGGGGGATGAGCCCGTTGGTTTAAAGCGCCGCGTGACGTCACGTATATATCTATGTATGTATAGACATAAGTAGGTTACACAAAACACCTTTAAATATTAAATAAAATGAACACTAATTGAGCTCGTCGTCAACACTAAGCTCGTATTTAACCGTTGTAACTCTAGGTGATACAGTACTCTACATACAGAATGGCTACGGAATCACCCGCCTGAATCTAGCCGGCGCGCAACTCGCGCCCAATTCGCCCTTACCCCGTCATTTGTTTCATCCGGAGATGGAGAGTGGATCATTGGCCCGCGTACTGGTACACACACATTTACAAGACGTCCTCGCACGCACACAGACGTCCTCGCAAGCAAACATTGACACTTCATTCGAATTGTGTTCGAAATCGTGCTTTTATAGGCCGTGTCCGCCGTGTGGTTAAGGCAAGATTTGACTGAACTATTAATAAATTACCATGATGATCCACGGCTGGACACAGGTCTGCTCTCATCGTGAGAGGGCTTGAGCTATATAATAGTCCCCACGCGGGCCCAGTGCGGATCCAATCCACACACATTATTGAATTACTTAGACTTCACCAAAAAGCTCAGCGATAAATTCGCACATAAATAAAATCAGAGGTGCGACTCGGGTTCGAACTTTCAACCCTTTGAGAGACATGAGAGGCGTTAGGTCGAACCACTAGGCTATCACGGCTTTCTTTAGCTAGCTTACCTACTATAGATTATCGTTATCATTGAAAAAACAACAATACTATTCGATATTAGAAAAATCTGAGCTCCAAACAGGGCTCACCTCGAGCCGTTTGGATTTCATTTTTATTATTCATCTCTCAAACCTTTTAATAAAATTACCATAAACATAAAGAATAATTCACTGCACCGTAGCTAAAGAAAGATTGGCTCGTAAATTTCTTAAAAAAATTACACCCGCATTAGGAAATTGTATGGAGGATTTAATGGAATTATGTGTTTTAAATTGTATGTCTTCTCGGAGCACATGTTTTATGGTGGACTTTATGTAGATATGTCAGTGTGTCAGGCACTGCTTTATCAATTACTTTTATGACGGACAACAGTTCAGGATTTACATCGCTATCTGCTGGACACACTCTTCATCTCATTGTTAGTAAGCGTAGGTTTTTTTACAGCAATGGTTGGTAAACGAGCACAGTGAACAATTGGATGGCAAGTAGCCTTTTTACTACAGCCTATTTGCATCCCACTGCTGGGCACAGGCCTCCCCTCATCATGAGAGGGTTTGGGCTATAGTCCCCACGCAGGCTCAGTGCGGATTGGGGACTTCACACACATCTTTGAATTACTTCGCAGATGCGTCCAGGTTTCCTCACGATGTTTTCCTTCACCGAAAAGCTCATGGTAAATTCAGATTGAGCCAGAGTAGCCTTTACATTGAGTTGAGTAGCCTTTTTGTCACTACACTATTGGCAGACTGGTCGTGGTATAGAGTGACGAACTATACCACCCTTCTGTATTCTTTTCTCAGTTGCGCGTCTGGTAGTAAATTCTTTTCTGACGTGTAAAAGTGCCCCTATGTGGCCAATTTGCTGAATAAATGATTGAATTGAATTGAATTGAATTGGTGTTCTCATTCTCGAGCTAGATTTAATTAAGGCGATCCACCTTATAAACGTACCGTGTGGTCGCCTTCAACCTAAATGACCAGCCGTTTGATTGGAAAAGCAACTCTTCACGTGTCGCTATATGCCCCAAAAAAGGGAAAATTCTAGGATTCGCCGTAGAGGACAAGCGCTGTTTAATGTTTCGCTCTCGAATTAGTAGAATTATTAGTGCGAAACTCAACGTACGATATTCGAGATGAATGGGATATCTTCAAAAAGAATTGGCCAAATGTTGATTTGTGCCGGAATTCACCCTGCAGTTGGAGAGTACGGCTAAATACTTACATAAATATTTACATAGATACGTTTATATTATGTAGCACAATGCTATCCGCAGTAGAACTAGGGTCACCGACATAGCCCGAAGAATTGTGAACCTTAAGTGGCAGTGGGCGGGGCACATTGCTCGCAGGACTGATGGCCGATGGGGCCAGAAAGTTCTGGGGTAGCGTCCGCTAACCGTTAGACGAGCTGTCGGTAGGCCTCCAACAAGATGGAGTGACGACCTTGTAAAGGTTGCGGGAGCGCGGTGGATGCGATTGGCACAGGACCGGTCTGAGTGGCGTGCCTTGGGGGAGGCCTATGTCCAGCAGTGGACGTCTGTCGGCTGAAATGATGATGATGAACACAAACAATGCTGCTAAGGTGAAACTTTGACGTGCTGCATCAATTAAAATATTTTTTCTCAAAAATGGCCGGGAAACTCGTCATTGTCTGACGCTTTCTATCAGACCGCAAAGTGCGTCATTGACGATCAGTCAAAAATTAAAAAAAAACTCAACTGCATGCCCCGGAAATTTGTATGAATTTACTTCCGCGGCATGTATAAGCGCAGGGAATGTTGTATGAAATTTCATTATCGTACAGGTACTTTTTTTTAAACTGATAAATACGCGAAGGAATTCCCAAACAGCCAAGTCTGCATGTTCTGTATCTGTCAATTGACGCGAAACCAAACGTTTTATATCCGTGTCTGAAACAGCGCAATGTATTTCAGAACGGAATTTAAAAAAAGAACGATCCATAAAGAGCGGAAGTTCTTGTCTTGTATCAGATTTATTTAGCTAAATTTTATGAAAATAGTTTACTAGTTTGGTTTAAAAATTAATAAAAGGTCTTAATTTTTATAAAAAACCGGCCAAGTGCGTGTCGGGCCACGCGCAAATTATAGGGTTCCGAAGTTGAGGATGCCCACAGTACCTTTCTAAGACTTATTAGCATCTAGCTAGCCTGTGGTATGACGTGCCCGCCCGACGCCCCTGCAGCTCGAGAAAAATCATCATTATAAGTTGGTCGACTATTACTCGTAAGTTTGTACAGCCTACTTAGCTCTGATAGTTTTCCTTTCAACTACGTTATATATGCCACAACCGTGATTTTTTTCAGCCATCCAAATATCACCATTTAGTTGGCAGGGGGGGGGGGACACGTGACTCTAACAAAAAATAGCACTTTAAAGCTTAATATTTCACAAACGCATCACTTAATCAAAAAATGATTTTAACAAACCCACAATATTTTTTTAAGATCTATTCAACGATATGCCGCAACATGGGGTACGCAAGAAAAAAAAATTACATCCCCACTTTACGTGTAGGGGAGTTATTACAAATACCTACTTTCCCGGCCACGGCAATAATGTACTATTAAAATTTAATCAATAGACAGACAAACATTAAAGTTTGTGACAGTTTTCCTGTTCAAAGCCCTTAAATAAGTAATATGTCATCGATCCATTTGATTGGACAGAGAAAGGGAACTGCAATTTCTAACAAAATTAGCACAATTTGTGTCAGTTCCCATGAGTTGAATACTTTATGTAAGGGAAAGAAACTCTCTCTACCTAGTTAGGAGTTATTAGCTCAAATTGTAAAAACCTTTAAAAGGTAGAAAAATACTTCTATTATAATAATTTTATTACTTAACCATTTCTAGCCCTACTACGTAAATAAGTATTCAATAGACTTATTTATTTCTTTGCCAAAAAAATATCATTAATTGTCAAAAATCAAAATTCCGTATATCCATCGATTCAGCACGCACTACCACTAAAATTCTATTTTAAACTAGGTACTTACTTATTAGAGCTAATAATAGTTAATGAACTACTATTAGCTCTAATAAGTACCTACTTTACAAACAGCATTTTGCACTACAAACCCAGTTGTTAATGAACTATTGGGTCTGTTACAATTCACACCTAAAATTCCGGTAGTCACAACAACGTTTCTATATTATTATGATCTAGCAAGGCTCTGCATTTGAGACTCTACCTCTGAGGGTAAACATTTGGATGAGGTGTTTATTACAGATTTCAACACATTTATCATCGTAACTTGAGGACCTTAAGCCTCCCTCAAGCATAGAAGAAGAAAGGTAAACTTAGAATGACAACCTTCTAGGGAATCAGCGTACCTATGCCCAAAATAAGTGCATTAAATGCGATAATGGATGTCGCTGCCTAGGATAGCCTGCATACAAATTTGAAATCCATGCGGAACATTTAGATGGTGCTGTACAGGAAGTATGAAAATTTTAAGCTCCCTGGATATTTCAGATGTACGCCGTAATGTAAGGAGATTGACAGTCTTATGTAATTACATTATCTCTGCCCCAAGCCTTGCCATGTAGGGCGGTCTCGTGCCGCTCGCATCTAACGGATGCCCACGATCTTCACCAGCGTAGCTCCATCTCGTTGAAAACCTATCGAATGCTCGTGTCTCGCTGTATGGACATCACTCATACACTTTCAGTCCCCATCGGCCAATCCTTACTAATCTAAATAAATAAAACTCAAAGGTGACTGACTGACATAGTGATCTATCAATGCACAGCCCAAACCACTGGACGGATCGGGCTGAAATTTGGCATGCAGGTAGATGTTATGACGTAGACATCCGCTAAGAAAGGATTTTCCGAAATTCCCACGGGAACGGGAAAAAATGGAATTTTTCATTTTAATATTTCTGCGCATACGAAGTTGCGGGGAAAAGCTAGTCCATACTAATATTATAAACGTGAAAGTGTGTTTGCTTGTTTGTCCTTCCTTCATATCGCAACGACTTGACCGATTTGTATGAATTAATAATAAATATCCCTAGGAATAAAAAAGGATACTTTTTATCCCGATATCCCCACGGGAACGGATTATTAACGGCACAAACCGTTTATTTCAATACTCCTATAACTATAACCATCTTTGTATATGTATAGTATCATCAGGTATCCATAAATTCTTCAAGCTTAACCACATTATTGTCCAGTTGTTTATGTGTATGTTATATTCCAGTGCAATATTTTAGTTTGTCAAATTCTCACCGCGGTCCCGATAAAAGAAAATGCTTTTCTTCGAAATTTCTATTCTGTCTCTACGATTTGACGCATCCATTACTTCTCACATACCCCACCGCAGCGGTATTATGAAAACATAAATCCCACTCCGCTTATTAACTTGCCGCTGTTTGTTTCAAATAATACCGCTTTATTAAAATGATAGTTTATTCACACCTTAAAATGATAAACGGGGTCGCTTTGCATTTCAAAACACAGTGTGCCTGCCTTAAATTATAAACGCCTTTATAGTCTAGAGTTAAATAAGAATATACACTGATTTGAAAAACAGAAAATAAACCAATTAAGAAGCAAAATACAGTACCTAATCAAAATTCAAAAAAATAAACACACAAACACACATTAATTTGTTATCATTTGACAATGTAGTTTATATATATATATGTATGGTTTATGTAGTTTATGTATGTTTATCTATATTTATGTACATGTGTATGTGTGTACATATTTACTTATTATATACATATATATATCATATATACAATAGTGTTTATGTATCATAATTATAAGGATCTGTCCTATTTGTCTTTCCTATTTGTGTACATTTTATTCTATTCCGGCACTTTCCTCTCCACTGCTCAAAAGTTGACTGGAAGAAATTCCTTAGAGGAATAAGTTCGCCTTTGTACATTGTTATTATTTGTGATTTTTGTGTGTGTATTAATTTTGTGGTGTACAATAAAGTGTTATTTACTTACTTAAAACAACAGCGTATCTGCTTCCCACTGCTAGGCATAGGCCTTCTCTATCAGCCTCCACAGATTTTAGTGGTCGGGCACTGCCACCCCAATTGCATTGCTTCACATATGCGTGCAGATTTATTTACGATGATTTAATCTACTGACAGTCTCAGTAGTTTAAAAATGAATTTCGCATTTACTAGTGACTACCTAGCACAGTCAGCAGCAGAAGTAGATAAGCTGTCCAGTTGTTCAAAATGACCTACACACGCCCTTAACGTCTTAAGAATAAGGTCGTGTGTAGGTCATTTTGAACACCTGGACGGCTTATCTACTTCTGCTGCTGACTGTACCTAGTTATTATTTTTACTAATCTTAGTATTCTACATGGTGGGTCAGAAAATATGGCAAATAATTAACCCACAGTATCGGCTATCGATTCTAAGTATATTGTATAGGTCTTTACTTTTTTTTGAGTTGGTAAAAAAAAATAAAAAATATTTTGTATAGGATTCAGGCGTCGCTCACACAACCAATCCCATATACAATTATTTTTTGTACCAACTCAAAAAAAAAATAAAGACCTACAGTATTAATTTTTTTCTTTAACAGCTAATAACTTCGTTAATTCTTAGCGGAAAAAAAAATAATTTCACCATCGGATTCAGGAAAGGTTCGCGCGTCTCTGGCTCAATTGTTTGCTATATTTTCCGACCCACCGTGTATACTTAGGTAGCCCTTTTAAAATACGTAATGAGAAAACTTCTTTGCCTAGCAGTGGAAGCAAAGGATGTGGTTAGTAGTTAAATACCTAATAAATAAATTAATATCGGTTATTTCGACAATCAGATTGAAAAAGATTAACCGTTACACCAGTAAAGTTACACAATTCGGTAATCAGTCAATTTTAAATTAAATAGGATAGTTGAATGGATAATTGTATGACAATAATTGATTTGCTATTCATTGTGTTTCAGTTTTTATATTCAACTACTGCAGTCCTAACCTAATTCGCGACAAACATGCCAAACTGTCATTCGAATCCTAAAACTAAGAATGAGTGCTAGCATTTTTTTTATATTAAGTACCTACTACTACAGCCTATTTGCGTCCCACTGCTGGGCACAGGCCTCCTCTCATCACGAGAGGGTTGGGCTATAGTCCCCACGCGGGCCCAGTGCGGATTGGGGACTTCACACACATCTTTAAATTACTTCGCAGATGCGTGCAGGTTTCCTCACGATGTTTTCCTTCACCGAAAAGCTCAGTGGTAAATTCAAATTGAATTTCGCACATAAGTAAACTTAGAGGTGCGAGCCGGAATCGAACCCCCGACCCTCTGCATGAGAGGCGGCAGGTCGAACCACTAGGCCACCACGGCTTCCTAATTAAGTACCTATTATCGGAGTATTAATTCTCCGGTAGTAGCTAAAAACCAAAAACCGGATAAATACGGTTAAAATATTATAAACTAGCCTCTTTTCGCGAACTTCGTCCCGGGTATACTAGGAATCTGCGTATACCCAATGATACTATACATATAGATGGATGTAGTTATAGAAGTATTGAAAAAAATGCTTTGACCCGTTCCCGTAGAAATATCGGGATAAAAAGTACCCTATGTTCGTATGCTTGTCCTTCTTTGACGTCGCAACGAGTGGACCGATTTGGATGAAATTTGGTATGGACATAGTTTGAAACCCGGGCAATAACATAGGTACTTTTATTCCGATATTTCTACGGGAACGGGTCAAACCAGTTTTATAGTATAATATACTATATATCCATGCTAATATTATAAATGTGAAAGTGTGTTTGTTTGTTTGGCACTACTAGACACGACGAAATTAAAATATTTTGTCCACGCTTTCAATATTGATTAAGACCTCTCTAATCATTGATAAAGCGAATCCCGACAAACTTGCCAAACCTTGACCTGCACTTTATTCTATTTCCCACAACTGGTTATCCTGGAAACCGGTTTAATCCGGTAATGGGCAAATTACGTGGCGTAATCCGTTATCGGGGAAGCAATCAGAATTAAATACGGACCAGGTTTTGGAATTGATGATGGGTGAAATTTGATTTGATTGAAAGCAAATATTAGCACATTTTTTCAACACTTCTGTAACTATCCTTACTAATATTATAAAGGCGAAAGTTTGTTTGGATGGATGTATGGATGGATGTTTGTTCCTCTTTCACGCAAAAACTACTAAACGGATTTTAATGAAACTTTACAGTAATGTAGCTTATAGATCAGAATAACACATAGGCTACTTTTTATCCTGGAAAAACGTATAGTTCCCGCGGGAACGCGATAACCGAATTCCACGCGGGCGAAGTCGCGGGCAGAAGCTAGTAACCATATATATGTAAGTACTAGCTTCTGCCCGCGACTTCGTCCGCGTGGAATTTGTTAATAGCCTTCCCGCGGGTACTATGCATTTCCTCGGGATAAAAAGTAGCCTATATGTTGACCAGTGTTATAAACTACCCCCATACCAAATTTTGTTTCAATCCGTCCAGTAGTTTTCGAGTTAAATCCGGACATACATACATACATACATACATACAGTATTTTTTTCTAAAAATCGTTATTTTGTGTTCAGTATCGTTCATATAGTCCCTTTGACTTGATAGTTTCTTTAAATTTTCAATTTTCAGCCGCGACTTCTACAGAATTATTATTTATTATATGTATAGATTTTTCCTTTTTTTTCTCGGATTCATTAATCTCTTATGAATAAATAGTTTAGTGCCAAAATTCATTATTTAGGTAATATCAGACTGGTTTAAAGAATGTTTTAGGGAACTCATCAATCATTTCCTTTTTACTGGACAATAGGCAGGTAATCTAACAGTAGGTAATCTGCATAACGTGTTTCTTGAAAGTGTTTGTAATCTAGGATTATAATTAAATTTTTCCCGTTCCCGTGGGAATATCGGGAAATCCTTTCTTAGTGCTCCCCTACGCTCCCCAAGGAACCTGCATGCCAAACTTCAGCTCTCTACGGTGATCCCCGCGACCTAAACATTAAAATGTAAAAATCCCATTTTTTTCTCGTTCCCGTGGGAATTTCGGGAAGTCCTTTCTTAGTGCTCCCCTACGCTCCCCAAGGAACCAGCATGCCAAATTTCAGATCCTTACAATGTTTCCCGCGACTTCGTACGCGCCTAAAAATTTAAATGTAAAATTCCCTTTTTTCCCCGTTCCCGTGAGAATTTCGCGAAATCCTTTCTTAGTGCTCCCCTACGCTCCCCAAGGAACCTGTATGCCAAATTTCATCTCTCTACGACCGGTATTTTCGGCTCTGCGTTGATATGTCAGTCAGTCAGTCAGTCAGTTTCTTCTTTTATATATTTAGATAGATAGATAGCTGTTTCCCGCGACTTCGTACGCGCCTAAACATTAAAATGTAAAAATACCATTTTTTCCGTTCCCGTGGGAATATCGGGAAATCTTTTCATAGTGCTCCCCTACGCTCTCCAAGGAACCTGCATGCCAAATTTCATCTCTCTACGATGATCCCGGCGACTTCGTACGCACCTAAACATTAAAATGAAAAAATCCCTTTTTTTCCCTTTCCCGTGGGAATTTCGGGAAATCGTTTCTTAGTGCTCCCCTACGCTCCCCAAGGAACCTGCATGCCAAATTTTGGCTTTCTACGACCAGTAGTTTCGGCTCTGCATTGATGTGTCAGTCAGTTTCTTCTTTTATTTATATACTTAGATAGTTAGATAGCTGTGTCCCGCGACTTCGTACGCGCCTAAACATTAAAATGTAAAAATCCCATTTTTCCCGTTCCCGTGGGAATATCGGGAAATCCTTTCTTAGTGCTCCCCTACGCTCCCCAAGGAACCTGCATGCCAAATTTCATCTCTCTACGATGATCCCCGCGACTACGTACGCGCCTTAAAATGTAATAAACCCATTTTTTTCCCGGTCGCGTAGGAATTTCGGGAAGTCCTTTCTTAGTGCTCCCCTACGCTCCCCAAGGAACCTGCATGCCAAATTTCAGCTCTCTACGATGATCCCCGCGACTACGTACGCGCCTTAAAATGTAAAAAAAAAACATTTTTTCCCGTTCCCATGGGATTTACGGGAAATCTTTTCATAGTGCTCCCCTACGCTCTCCAAGGAACCTGCATGCCAAATTTTGGCTCTCTACGACCAGTAGTTTTGGCTCTGCGTTGATATGTCAGTCAGTCAGTCAGTCAATCAGGCAGTCAGTCAGTCAGTCAGTTTCTTCTTTTATATATTTAGATAGATAGATAGCTGTTTCCCGCGACTTCGTACGCGCCTAAGCATTAAAATGTAAAAATCCCATTTTTCCCGTTCCCGTGGGAATATCGGGAAATCCTTTCATAGTGCTCCCCTGCGCTCCCCAAGGAATCTGCATGCCAAATTTCATCTCTCTACGATGATCCCCGCGACTACGTACGGGTTTTAAAATGTAATAAACCCATTTTTTCCCGTTCCCGTGGGAATTTCGGGAAGTCCTTTCTTAGTGCTCCCTTACGCTCCCCAAGGAATCTGCATGCTAAATTTCAGCTCTCTACGATGATCCCCGCGACTACGTACGCGCCTTAAAATGTAAAAAAAACATTTTTTCCCGTTCCCGTGGGAATTTTGGGAAGTCGTTTCTTAGTGCTCCCCTACGCTCCCCAAGGAACCTGCATGCCAAATTTCAGATCTCTACGATGTTTCCCGCGACTTCGTACGCGCCTAAACATTAAAATGTAAAAAACCCTTTTTTTCCCGTTCCCGTGGGAATTTTGCAAAATCCTTTCTTAGCGGATGCCTACGTCATAACATCTACCTGCATGCCAAATTTCAGCCCGATTCGTCCAGTGGTTTGGGCTGTGCGTTGATCGATCACTATATCAGTCAGTCAGTCAGTCAGTCACCTTTGAGTTTTATATATTTAAGACTAGACTTCACCCGCGTGGAGTTCAGTTATCGCGTTCCCGCGGGAACTATGCGTTTTTCCGGGCTACAAAGTAGCCTATGTCCTTTCCCGGGACCCCAACTATCTCCATGCCAAATTTCATCTCAATCGGTCCAGCGGTTGAAGCGTGAAGAGGTAACAGACAGACAGACAGAGTTACTTTCGCATTTATAATATTAGTATGGATTATAGTAGCATCGAGTTCGTACGCAAATTCAAAGTCTACGCGGGACGAAGTCGCGGGCATCGGAATTTGACACTTAATTCTGAAGTTATTCATACTTTAATAATGTTTTTTTTTTACTTTAAAATCTTCCATTTTAATTAATCCTTTGCGTCGCTGCGAGACCGCAAGCGTTGGACAAAGTGGCCGATTACGCAAACTGAGAACTTTACCGTTAAAAAATAACGTGTGTATTGATTATTTTTATCCACCAAAAACAGCTTATTTGCATGCTGCTGGGCACAGGCCGACTCTCATCACGAGAGGGTTTGGGCTATAGTCCCCACGCGGGCCCAGTGTGGATTGGGGACTTCGCACACAACCTTGAATTACTTCGTGCGTGCAGAATTTTCACGATGTTTTCCATCTTCGAAAAGCTCAGAATAAATTCAAATTGAACTTCACACATAAAGTAAATTCAGAGTTGCGAGCCGGATTCGAACCCCGATTTCAATCTAATCCAAGCCCTGAGTGATGAAGCGTGTCATGTGATGTGAGTTCCCAAGTACTACTACTACAACAGCTTATTTGCGTCCCACTGCTGGGCACAGGCCTCCTCTGATCACGAGAGAGTTTTGGGCTATAGTCCCCACGCGAGCCCAGTGCGGATTGGGGAGTTCACACACATCTTTGAATTACTTCGCAGATGCGTCTAGGTTTCCTCACCACGTTTTCTTTCACCGAAAAGCTCAATTTGAGTTCCCAAGTAGTTTGACGTAAATATTCTGAAGGTACTAGTTGTGCCCCGCGACTACGTCTGCGTGAAATATAAAATTGCCGATAACTTTTCCTTCCGACATCCGATTTTAATCAAACATATCTCATATGTTGCTCCGAATGATGTTCTATCTACCCTTGAAAACTGCATTCAAATCGTTTCAGTAGTTCCGGAGATTAACTCTAACAAACAGATAGACAGAAACCGGTGCACACCTCTCCACACCCTTAGCTGCTTACATCAGTGTTGCTCCCTCGCCACCCGTGCGGTGGCCTGTACAGGGGGCCCACGAAGGCTAGCCTTTTGGTTAGTGCGTAAGTGGCGAGTCACCAATCTGCCTTGCGTTCAATTTGTGAGATATTGATCAGGCACATGTCCGTTATCTCACTCCATAGCCTGATTTTCCAGTCCACATCTCCCATCCACATAGCCCACTCCAAGTCTCTTCCTTCCTCGGCAATAGTTTGGCAACTGGGGAGGGCTGTCCGCCAGTAAGTACAGCCTCATGTTGTATTGGAAGGACAGATCTCCACAGTTGCGGCCATCTCATATTTCTAGTAAAAGGTAGCAAAAGCCTCTTCATATTGGCTTCGGCCCCATGAATGCGAATGACCCCATGGGCCCGTGACATGAAAATGTACCAACAAATAATAATAATATTAAATTGTTGTGTAAATATTTGGACAGACTCAAAAACTCCAAAGAACTAAAGTCCACAGTTTCCGTGGTGCCCGTTACAGGACGCCCTCATTAAACGCGCTGAGAACTTTTCAGCACTACGAGGACTTAAATGTTGGCAAAATACCCGGATTTTAATTTATTACCACTTTTCTGGTATGTACGAGTATGTTGCTTGCTTGTGGCTGTTTTAATAGGTGATATTAAAATTATACGTGAAGCTTCCTTTTATTTGGGGTTATGTATAACTGTTTTGGCATTTCTCTGTTGACATTGTGAAAATATTACCTTCTTAAGGTATAAGTACCTTCTTTTGACTTAAAAGCGCTGGAAGATTAAAAACGACATATAAAGAACTTAATTATGACAAAGTTTAATATAATAAATAACCTCTCAGTTTACTTATGTGCGAAATTCAATTTGAATTGACCACTGCCCTTTTCGATGAAGAAAAACTGCGTGAGGAAACCTGCACGCATCTGCGAAGTAATTCAAAGATGAGTGTGAAGTCCCCAATCCGCACTGGGCCCGCGTGGGGACTATAGCCCAAACCCTCTCGTGATGAGAAGAGGCCTATGCCCAGCAGTGGGACGCAAAGAGGCTGTAGTAGTAGCAGTAGGTAATCAATTATTTGTCATTTTATTTGTGAGTTGCTGTTATCGGTTACATTATGCAACACTATTTTGTTTATTACTTAATATGATAGTTTTTAATCGTAGTAATTTACAAGGAGAGCCGTGGTGGCCTAGTGGTTTCACCACCGCCTCTCATGCAGAGGGTCGTGGGTTCAAATCTGGCTCGCACCTCAAAAATTATTTATGTGCGAAATTCTATTTGAATTTTACCACTGAGCTTTTCGGTGAAGGAAAATATCGTGAGGAAACCTGCACGCATCTGCGAAGTAATTCAAAGATGTGTGTGAATTCCCCAATCCGCACTGGGCCCGCGTGGGGACTATAGCCCAAACCCTCTCGTGATGAGAAGAGGCCTGTGCCCAGCAGTGGGCCGTTAATAGGCTGTTGTAGTAATTTACACCACATAATGTCCAATTGCTGGAGCTAGAAGGCGGTTTTTTTAAAAGATAGTTAAGGCAAAAATACTGACAATTTACTGTCCACTGGTGGTTATCATTTAATAGCACTTTGCCTACTTCAAGCCTGCAGCAATGAATACCCGAATAAAATATGAAAAAGTAAAACAAGAAGCCTCTTAAATATTAACCTATTATTCAAAAGGAAAACCTTTTTTTAAATCGTACAGTTCTACGACAGAACAAGGCAACTAATTAAAAAGGCAGAGGACAAAAAGGGCAAGCTTAAACAGCTAAGATAAATTACCAAGCTCCTTCTAAAAAGAGTGGCCGGTTTTTCTCGCTGTTTCCGACATAAAGAGAGTTTTTCCTCACAAGATGTGCTGAGATTTTTGTTTGGCTGAACTAGAGTTTAATCCGAACTGTGGATGTTAGTACAAGGTCACAAATAATTAAATGAGCGAAAACCAGCGTAGATAAATATCAGAATATGATTGCTAAGAGCATCACTTTATTTCATTTCAACAACAAAAAAAAAACGATTATATTGAACGCCTAAATATGTATTAATGAACTCGCACGTATTTTGTTTTTTATCCTCATGATTATGAACTTCTTGTTTACAGCCTAATATTTGGTTAAGGTGTTTAAATAAAATGCTATTTCAGAAAGAAACTACGTCGCAGAATGACATCACATGGCACGTAGGATTGCAGAACATGAAAAATGAATATACCAGATGAAAATTTGCCCTTTTTAAGCGTCATTATTCTGTGATAGGTTTTACATAGTAAGTTGCAGAAGGTCTTCTTTTCAAAATATAACTGCCAGTTTTTAATTTCCATTTTCGAAAACTCTTGCATCCATTTTACGCATCGGTGAACACTTTCTATTTCACCTAACATTTATCTACGGAGTGTTCATATTTAGGGGAAAAAAGGAATTGAACAAGTGGAGTTTTTCATAAGTTATAAAAGGAGCCATAATATCCTGTACCAACTTCGAAAATTTCTCATATGGAAAAAAACAACGATAAAAAGAAACATAATAAAGATTTAGACAGATATTATTTCGACAAAAAGACGAAGTTTTTTTCGTTGCGGAATTCGAAGTTTGTCTCATAGGGCAATGGGTTAAGGGCACGATACAGGCTAGCAAAAATTTTTTCAAGTAACTGCGTACCGACGGGTCTGATCTCTTAAAATTGAAGGAAAACTCCAAAAAAAAGCCGTTTTGAAAATGCAACGTTTTTAAGGAAATATCTACTGCCAACAACAACTAATTACTTCAATTTCTTTAGGTTCATACATTAGGTTGTTGTATAATTTAGTCTTAGAATCGTGACAAGGCAGAACAACTCGCGCTTTATTTCGCTGTCCAGTTCAAGAGTATACATTAGGAGGCGAAACAGTGATGGACGCGTGTCCAGGGTTGTATGCGCTTCATCTCCTTCCAAGTTTTGTAACTAGTCCAGAATGATGTTGATGTCCATTCGAGAATGTTCAGCCCCTTTCCTCATTTAATGAAACTCTAAAAACAATTATCAAACAATCCAACAGTGTTATTTCAAACTGAACTCATTTGGAGTCATAAAGGCGGAGGGAACCGGTTAAAACCAGATTGTCCGGGTAAACAGTAACTTAATACATTACCCGGCTGTTTACCCGCCCCGGACAATAGCGGGTGAAATTATAGTATCCGGACCTTACATCCGGCAGGGTACGGAAGCGGCCAGGGAAAGTGGTCAGTGTGTTTCTTTTATGATTTTGATTTTGCCGAGAAGATACTTAGGTACTTAAAGTTTCAGCATCGTGATATTAAAGTTGACTATGATTGCTGTAAAATCAAGGAACTTATCAATGTAGCAAAACTTCAGAATGCCGAGAAAAAAACACTAAATTACACAAATACGACAAAATAACTCCACGATCAAAGTATAACGCTTAACGTTTTTCTAGAACTTCCCGCAGGATAGTACACCATAATGATAGACAAATTCTGTAGGCTTTTTCTGTCTGTCTATCTGTCTATCTGTTACCTCTTCACGCTTCAATCACTTGACCGATCTGGATGAAATTTGGTAAGGAGATAGTTGGAGTTCCAGGAAAGGTAACCACATTCCACGCAGGCGAAATCGCGGGCAAAAGCTAGTATAAATCAAGCATAAATCATGATAAGAATTGAAACGGCATAATTATGACTTTAATATTTATTAAAATTTCACCAATTGTATTTCTTCAACAACGTTGTAATATGACCAAAGAGATATTTTTTCATATTGCTATTCCACAGAAAGTCGATATGGTTCCACTCTTTCTTCTCTATGGCCTTCATATAAACGACATTAGGCAATAATTTTGCCAAATGGCGTACATCCTTGACTGCCGCTAACAAATCGTTTTCACCGTAGAGCAAGGCCACTTTAGCAGTTACTTTGGACAAATCGTAATTCGGTGGCTTTGTATGGCCATAAACAGCTGCATTGATAATTGCCCCGTTATCATACTTTGCAAATCTTCCAGATAGGATAATTTGATCATAATGCTCTAATGATTTTCTTGAAAGTCCTGCAGGGTACTGTGACATGATAACAGACATAAAATCTGCTTCCAGACCATCAGTATTGTATCCAGCAATTGGAAACATAAGAGTATTCCTACATAAGTTCTTTTTAAGTATTCCTTGCGTACACAGTAACTCAAGAATCAATTTTTCCGATTCATGGTCTTTCATCAGTTCATTTATGCCCAGTAACTTCATGGTTTCTAAAATAACCGGACCTGCTGCTGCAAACACTGAAAGTGTTGGCCCAATATGGTCCAAAAATGCTACTGGAGCAAGAGCAGTCATTAAGTTTATCTTCTTATTGTAGTGTGGTCTCGTTGACATTAAAACAAAGAACGAGGTAGTACCCTGAGAGTGACCGATTGCATTTAGTTTTGTCTCCTTGGTTTCTTTCAAGACATGGTCGATCATGGCAGGCCAGTCGTAGAAACCTATTTCGTGGAAACTGAAGTCCCAGAATTTAGCGTCTTTGTCAGGGTTAAGATGAATATGCTTCCTTCCATACCGGTTGCCTCTCACATTACCAAACCACAAGTCATAACCCTCAGCAGCAAGAGCGAAGGCTAAAGACTTTTTACCTCTCAAAACCCACGTGTTTGCTGAATCACCGATACCATGTAGTAAAAGCACAGGTTTCTTCTTTCCGGCTATATGGAAAATTGTAAGAATATAACCATCTTCTGTAGTTACTTCAATTTCTTCAGCACGCAGTCCGTATTCAGCTGCCAATTGTGTAAAATTATACCTACCATTCTTGGGAATACGTTTTTCAATCACTTTACTCAGTGCTGATTCCCTCGCATTTGCAACGAGAATTTGTAGTATGATGAAAATGAAAAACACAATCATTCTCAAGAGACACTACTAGCACTCCCTCCATGAATCACATAATACACAAAAGACAAAGTAATGTATATATATGAGGTTTGCTTGGCAACTGTAATTTTTCTTCACTTTTTACGATTCAATCTTGTTTACACAAGTGTAGATAAACATTAAGTGCCTACTGAATTAGTCAAGGAATGGTTCCGTAACTAAATATTTAGTTTAAATCTTTTATATTGCTTCGTTTTTTATAGCAAAGATCTACCAACGGGCACACTGGCCTGCGGGTGGAAAGTAGTCACAGCCACCTATAGACCGACTGGTGTAGCCTCATGCAAGGTCTGTCCAAATTCACGTGTCACTTGCAAGCGTTAACCTTGTTGTATATTATGTATTTATTTGTATGTCTTTTTTATGTAAGTGTATGTAGATTAGATGTATTAAGTTTAAGTATGTTTATTTAATGTAAGTATATTTGTTCTTTGCTAGTGTCTAAGTATATTCAGTAATGTTGTTTTTTTTTTGTCAGCGCCCCTAACCATTTTCTGCTTTGCCTAAAGATTGACTGGTAGAGAATGCCTCAAGGCATTAAGCCCGCCTTTTGTACACTAAGTTTTCTTTATATGCAATAAAGTTTAAATAAATAAATAAATAAATAAACCGTTTCAACGCCATCTCAAATACAAAAGCCGTCGCTCACTCGCCGAGGGTGGCTGACTTCTAAAGCGAATATGCATGTTGCGCGTACGTATTTAACCTGCTTATCCATAGTAAGCCATGACAGATTTATTTTACCAGAGCATTGGACCTGCTTTGCTGATATATGCGTCGTTGGACTGGAAAATGCTAATGCACTCAATCTTGATGGGTACCACCATACTACCCGCAAGCCTGTCGCCAAACACAGGCTTGCACTGTTGTGCCGCGGTAAGCTGGTAAATTTATAAGCATAGAGCCATTCAATCTTCGTCCTCGGGTTAGCAACACATTCGCAATCTACAATAGGGATGACGACAGGGTGAAGAAATCAAAATTCTAATTAGTCCGAAAGTCAGGTAATAAAAAAGTATTAGACACGTATTTTTTGTTTTATCAAATTAACAAAGAATGATTAAGTTAAAACGCATTAAAGTTGGAGAGTGGGGGCTAACTACGTCACCGTTAGGTATAAATCGTACCTAACCGTGACGTCACGCGACATTTCTACTCAATATATCTCCGAATACTCGTAAGTTTGATTACGTGAAAAAAGAAAAAATACGTGTCCAATACTTTTCAATAATATTCCTGATAGACTAAGGAAAAAAAAATTGTCGTCATCCCTATTCCTCATGGCAATGGACCATAGAAATCACTTACCACCATATGGCTTGTGTGTTCGCACCTACTATTTGGCGGCAAGTTAGCGAGGAGAACGGTGGTATCTACCTGGGTCTAGACCTTGCACCAGGTCCTACTACCAGCAGATAAAACAGACCTTCAAATTTTTTCAAGGAGTCAGATACCATGGAAAAGTTATCACCGACATAGCCCGATGAACTGCCAAAGTTAAGTGGCAATGGGCGGGGCAAATGTGCCATGCATTTTCTGCGCCATCAGTCATCATTGTTAGAAATAAGACTTTCAAAAGTAGTGCTTTTATATCTGCTATTCGGGTTTTTAATAATTTACCTATTGCTTTAAAAATGTTAAAAGGCACAGAATTTAAGCGTAAATTAAAGATATGGTTAATTAATGAAGTATTTTATAATCTAAATGAATTTTTTGCATGGAAATGATATTATTGGATTAATACTAACATTTAATAGTGTCTTATCTAATTCCATTCTACTTATTGTTTTATTTAAAATAAATCTACAACTTTTATTACAAATTCGGCGACTTAAAAATAAAATAATTGAATTAGAAATAAAATTTAAAACTAGAACTAAAAATAACTATAGAAAAAACACCCCTTCCAAAATTTCACTTTGCGGCATGGTGCCCATAACGCTGGCGGCGTTACCTCTCTGGATTGTTAAAGAAATCCTTTGCGAGAGGTAAGCGCCAGCCCAATATAATTAATACTTAATTATTGTAGTTCTTAAGCATTTAATATATCATTGTATACCCGTAAGGGTTACCGTTGAAACTAAAATGATTATTATACGTTACCATCTTTTGTAAAACACGGTTGAACAATAAAGTTTTATTCTATTCTATTATATTCTATTCATCAGTCCTGCTAGCAATCGCTAGCCAGGACTGATGGCTGATGGCGCAGAAAAGGCAGGAGAGGCGTACTCGTAGGTCTCCTACAAGATTAAGCGACGTCTTCGCAAAGACCGCGGGAATCCAATATCAGACAAAATATTCTGACGATATTTTATTATTTGAATCCTTTTTGTACTGTTTAGCATCCGATCTTACCCCAGACATTTTTTTACATTTAAGGGTTATTAAACTTCGTCTCATCATAAAATGGACTATCCGCGCCTACGAGGGAAAGATTGGATGGATTAGACTTTTGCTAAGATAAAAAAATATGTGGAGTATAAAAATAGAATAAGCATATTATTGTTATGTACGTGACTGAATGGGCATGGGTGCGTTATTTGGCTGAGTTTTATGATGAGAAATACCAGATTATCATTTAAAATGGAAATAAATAATAAACGAAAAACTTCCAAATAAAAAAAAGACAACATTCATGAAGGAAATGTTTGAGAACCGCTTGCTTTTTATTCCGACAAAGATTATCATCCGATTGGAATCTCATTAGTTGGCGCTGTAGTCGTGCATATTGCCAATAATAATAGGTAATAGGTTCTCAATGACCAAAATGCTGTACCCTATTTTGTATTCGGTATCATGGCGGTTAACGACATGCTCGTCATAAATTTACTTAGTATATCCCATTATTATTCAATATAGGCGTAAATGAATTAAAAAGAATATTAAATAAAAAAATAAACCGACTTCAAACCACGACAGCAGAGCCTGTGAAGTCGGTTATAAGATTGCCATAGCTTTGGGTTTTTCACTTGAGTGACGCTGGTGGAGTCTGAAGTCGGTTTTATTTTTGACGTGATAACGTCTTATAAATCGATGAACGCCGGCTGCACGCACATAAAAACATGACTCACGTTCCGCGTGAGCCGAGCGTGCAAGCGAGAGCGCGGAAAAAGCGATAGAGAGATTCGTGACGTTATGACGTAAAATCCGGAAACCGACTTTACAGATAAAATTTTTTTTAATTTCTTTTTCCGGCTACTTTATTCAAACATGGATAAAACGGCACGTAAATATCACTGTAGTCCTAAGACTACTATGTGTATGATTTTGCCATTAATTTTTTGAAATTAATGGCAAAATCATACACATGCTAACACATTTAGAGGAGTTCCCTCATTTTCTCATAGATTTCATCATCAGAACGGGACAACATTGGAAGTACGACCCTTCGATTAAAAAAATAATCATCGAAATTGGTTCAGTATTGACGAAATTATGAAATCAGAAATCAGAAATGTTTATTTGTGATCACAGATATACTTGAAAAAACCGGCCAAGTGCGTGTCGGGCCACGCGCAAATTATAGGGTTCCGAAGTTGAGGATGCCCACAGTACCTTTCTAAGACTTATTAGCATCTAGCTAGCCTGTGGTATGACGTGCCCGCCCGACGCCCCTGCCGCTCGAGAAAAATCATCATTATAAGTTGGTCGACTATTACTCGTAAGTTTGAACAGCCTACTTAGCTCTGATAGTTTTCCTTTCAACTACGTTATATATGCCACAACCGTGATTTTTTTCAGCCATCCAAATACCACCATTTAGTTGGCAGGGGGGGGGGACACGTGACTCTAACAAAAAATAGCACTTTAAAGCTTAATATTTCACAAACGCATCACTTAATCAAAAAATGGTTTTAACAAACCCACAATATTTTTTTAAGACCTATTCAACGATATGCCGCACTATGGGGTACGCAAGAAAAAAAAAGTACATCCCTACTTTACGTGTAGGGGAGGTACCCTATAAAAAAATATATTTAAAAATTTTATTGTACTACTTTGTCAGCGTAACTAATATGCATATTCATGCCAAATTACAGCTCTCTAGACCTAAGCATCTCCGAGCAATAGTGCGGACAGACGGACGGACGGACGGACGGACGGACGGACGGACGGACGGACGGACGGACGGACATGGCGAAACTATAAGGGTTCCTTGTGGACTTCGGAACCCTAAAAAGATGTCAGGTTACAATATTAGTTCACCATGTTCTGCCTGCAGGCGTACAAATTAATTTGATAAATTTTAAATTATAATCAATAAAGTATTAAAATAAATAATTAAATTAGAAACAATTACAAGTAAATATTCTTAGTCACACAAAAAAATCATTAACACTTCTCTTCTTCATCAGCGTGTATTCGCCCACCGTTGCGCATACGCCTCTCCAATCTCTCTCCATTTAGAGCGGTTGTCCGCTTCCCTCATCCAGACTAGTCCTGCTGTCGCTTTCAAGACATCGGACCATCGGGCAGGAAGTGCCGACACTTCTCCTATCCAACCGGGGTCTCCACTCCAAAACGCACTTGCTCCATCGTTCGTCGTGTCGCCTGCACACGTGGCCCGCCCAAGCCCACTTTAGCTTGGCGACTCTGTGAAAACTATAATAACACTTTTTAATTAACAGTTTATAAAGCTCCCTTTTGAATGCATATAGTATAGCATCTTCATACAGTCAGGTTAGTTTTATGCGTGGTGATACATAAAAAATACCTATGGGTGTCGAATTGAAAACCTCTTTCATTTTCTCGTTGGTTGGAAATAAAATTAAAAAGTAGGTACAGATTAAATAATTACGACACTGAACCTGAAATAATTTTAATAACAAATTATGAGAATTCAATAGCGTTATTGACTTATTCAATAAATTCATTTTGTGTCACACCAAATGTCTACATAATTATATTTTCAATACTTGACAGTTGAAACACATGTACACGTGTACCTACTTATATATAAGTAGTTACTAACCGCTCGCCCGCGACTTAGTGCCGCGTATATAGACTTAGAATTTGGACCTCTTAAGCCTCCTTAGGCGATGGCCTCCTGCGAGCAAGGAATCTCGCTGAAGGAGGCCGCGGAGCGGGAACGTGAGGACGATCCTCTCGCGTCCCCAATCTGGCAACGTAGGGTGGGGAGAGCGCGCAAGCGCTACGCCCACCTAAACGCTCCTAGCGGACCGGGCGACGGGGTCGGGGGGCCCTATCGTCCACCAGCTGAGTCCGCTGGAGATTGAGCGCCCCGAAATTCTCCCGGGGCACTCAACTGGAGGTGGCCCGCAGTAAAGCGGCGGCCCCCCGCCTGAGAGGGCTGCAGTAGAATGCTCCAAAGCGAACCTGCAGCTCTCGAGCACACAGCGCGGAGGAGAATCGCTGGGATTTTAGTGGGTATTCCGGCCACTCTGGTCGGTGAGTCCCACATAACCACCTTGCTCCCGGGGTCGGTGGTATGCGTAAACGCATTTCGCCGGCGACAGCAAAAAAAGCCGGCCAAGTGCGTGTCGGGCCACGCGCAAAGTATAGGGTTCCGAAGTTGACGATGCCCACAGTACCTTTCTAAGACTTATTAGCATCTAGCTAGCCTGTGGTATGACGTGCCCGCCCGACGCACCTGCCGCTCGAGAAAAATCTCATTTCATAAGTTGGTCGACTATGACTCGTAAGTTTGTACAGCCTACTTAGCTGTGATAGTTTTCCTTTCAACTACGTTATATATGCCACAACCGTGATTTTTTTCAGCCGTCCAAATACCACCATTTAGCTGGCAGGGGGGGGGGGACACGACTCTAACAAAAAATAGCACCTTAAAGCTTAATATTTCACAAACGCATCACTTAATCAAAATATAGTTTTAACAAACCCACAATATTTCGAAAGTATGACCACATATCTTCTTCCCGACGTCAGCTGCGCTGGCTCCCCATACGCCAGCGTAGGTCCCTCCGTATTCTGTGCACCCTTTTCTCAATCCTGTTCGACCCTTCTACTCCTCGTTATCTCAAATCTAAATTTATCTTTGATACCCCTCGTCCCGGTTGTGATCTGCGTTCCTCTCGTTCTCTTAAACTCGTCACTCCTTCTCACTCCACGGGTTTTGTTTCTAATTCTTTCACCCTTCAGGCAATCCGCCTCTGGAATTCGCTACCTCTAGATATAAGACAAGCTCAAACCAAGCTCTCCTTCAAGCGAATGCTGCGTAAGCATTTGTTTGAGAAGGTCGCGTAGACTTGGAATCCTTCATATTTTTCTTTGCTTCGTGCGGCTGATTTATGTATGTATTAGTTTATGTATGTTTATCTTTTATATAATTTTTATGTACGTTTATGTAAATTTATCCTCTTTTGGAATTATTTGTTATCTTCCTTGTATTTCTGTACCTAGTTTCTTTCTGATATTGATGCACCTACTCATTTTTCTTTCTGTTTGGCCTTATGGTTGACTGGTAGAGAATGCCTTTAGGCATTAAGTCCGCCAATTGTATACATTTTGTATGTGCAATGAAGTTTAAATAAATAAATAAATAATAAATAAATATTTTTTAAAGACCTATTCAACGATATGCCGCACCATGGGCTGCGCAAGAATAAAAATTACATCCCCACTTCACAGTAGGGGAGGTACCCTATAAAAAAATATATATTTCAAAATTTTAGTGTATCACTTTGTCAGCGTAACTGATATGTATATTCATGCCAAATTACAGCTTTCTAGAACTAAGCATCTCCGAGCAATAGTGCGGACAGACGGACGGACGGACGGACGGACGGACGGACATGGTGAAACTATAAGGGTTCCTTGTGGACTTCGGAACCCTAAAAAGGGTCCTCAAACTATGATCTAGACCAAATTTCATTCAAATCGGTCCAGTCCTTACGACGTGAAGGAAAGACAAATAAACAAACACACTTTCCCAGTACCTGTAGGTACCTATTTATATAAACCTACCGCTGCGTATATATTTCTTAGTCAAATCGAAGACTTAATTTATTACCTATCCTGTGTAATCTGTGCCTATAAAGTGCCTTTAGGTAATTTTATTACTTATATGAAGCGTTCACATCCCAGATCACACACAAAATGCATTATATTCGCAGATGATGCTACAGTAGGTACTGTTAAGATGTAATAATAATACAATTGATAAATTTGAAGAAGATATTAATATGACAATTGAAAACGTAATAAATTGGATGGTATAGTCAGTCTGTGCGTCGCGCGCGCATGCGAACGGACGTGTATTACGGTGACTCATCATGGAGGGGGCAGTGGCTTCTAACGTGATTAAGTGCAATAATTGCAATATAGTTATTTGCGAAGTGCTTGCCTTTATCCAGAATAGGCACAGTGTGATGGGTGCGGAAAGCCTTGGAAAAGTGTGTACGTCGGCGTTTTTGTCCAAAGAAATTGAAGAGGCGAAGGCTCTGCTGTTTGATTCCCTCAGCGCTAAACAGAAAAAGATTCAGCGCAAAAGTGCCGGGAAATCGGAGCGTAATATAAACGACATTATCGCACTGTTTAGAAATATTGATCCCGAAGAATTGCCGATATTTGTGGCCAGAGATCTTCATCGCCTACCACCCGTGACCTTTGATCACATAGATTGTACGAGACTGTTGAAGGACATAGTGGCGCTTAAACAAGAGATAAGCGTTATAAAGGAATCATACGTCACAGAGCACCAGCTGGCCGATGTTAGAAAGGAAATTGTTGTACCTAGGACAAGCCTCGCTACTTAACGAGTCTGATTTGAATGTGAACCGAAAACGAGGAGGTGGAGGATTTAAAGATACTTTTTACTTAGATTGTAGACCCATTGGCCTACCCCCTCTAAGTGAGAAAAAAATTGAGGGTAGTACGAAATCTTCCACACGCGAATGTAGTGCCACGAACGAGATATTGTTGTCTTTGTCGCCCCAAAGCGCTTCCCCCAAGTCTCTGACGCAACAACAACAGTGTAAGAGCGCCGAGAAAGAGAAAGCAACACTTACTCACGGCGGACGGACAAAGACGGAACAACAACAATCTAAACCAGATGTTAGCGTGCGGTTCAAGCTACAGACTTACGCTAGCGCGGCGAGTTCGGCTGATTATGAAGAGGTGGGAGTTAAGGATGATGGTGAATGGGAAACGGTCATGTCACAGAAAGAAATGAAGAAAAGGAAAAGCCGGCTACATGATTTTGAAGGCAAAGCGGTTACTAAACCCAATGAAAAATTCCGTGCGGCGGAGCGTAAAACTCCTTTATTTGTATATCAGGTAAACAAGGAGACAAGCAGTGAGAACATCGCAGAGTATATAAAAGATCGAACAGGA
Organism: Aethes cnicana; assembly: GCA_963971205.1. Taxonomy (NCBI): domain Eukaryota; kingdom Metazoa; phylum Arthropoda; class Insecta; order Lepidoptera; family Tortricidae; genus Aethes; species Aethes cnicana. The sequence continues at coordinate 3,070,826 of OZ020286.1, forward strand.
GCGGTCGTAGATATCAAAAAAATAAATATGCAAAAAAATTAAAGCATATAAAATCTTTGTACCACACACCAAGATGTCGCAGTTTATTGACGATCGCTTATGGCCTGAAGGAATAAAATTCCGTCGTTTTATTTGTTTTAATAGAAATAGGTATACCCCAAGGACGGGAGAGAAAAATGTTAATGACACGAATGACATGAAAATTAAAATTAATACGTAATGGGTCTAAGTGGTGACATACATAATAAAAATATGAAAATAATTAGCTTTAATTGTAAATCGGTTATAATTATTATATTAAATATTATTATAAATAATTAAAACATAAATATGAATAAACTTACCTCTAAACATTGCCTCGAACCGCCAAAAAAAAAAAAAATATCTTAGGTGATACGAATGGTCAACGGGTCAACTAGAATGCAATAAAAATATCATCAAAGTGTTTTTTTTTTGTTACCGCTTATCGCAAACTGTATATTGTATTCGGAACGGCTCATTACTGGTACTGGGAAGTTACCTACGCTTACCTGTAGTTGTACACTAAAAACATGTAGCTATATTATATATAATACACAGTGTAGCTTGTACGTAATAAGTAATAAGTCCACAGCACAGCCTCAACGCCCATCCATGAAGCGTACTTGTAGCCGACTTTTTCTGTTTCATTTTACATTTACCGGATCCAATAACCGGACAAAACCGCACTTGTCAAGTCAGGCTGTTTGTAAACAAACGAAAAATTGTAAAGAGCTGGATAACCGGCCAACCCGGGTCAGAGTGCTGATGAAGTAAAAAAAAAGCTGGAAAACTACTTAAGGTGAAGACTTGAAACATTTACGTCATTCGGGGCAAGCAGGTACAGTCAGCGGCAGAAGTAGATAAGCTGTCCAGGTGTTCAAAATGACCTACACCCGACCTTAACGTCTTAAGAATAAGGTCGTGTGTAGGTATTTTGAACACCTGGACAGCTTATCTACTTCTGCTGCTGACTGTACTCCCGCGGAGTGAATGTAGCTACTTAAATAAACATCTATATCGCATACATTACTACTACAGCCTATTTGCGTCCCACTGCTGGGCACAGGCCTCCCCTCATCATGAGAGGGTTTGGGCTATAGTCCCCACGCGGGCCCAATGCGGGTTGCGGACTTCACACACATCTTTTGAATTACTTCGTAGATGCGGGCAGGTTTAGGTCAGGAGGGAAAAGCTCATGGTAAATTCAGATTGAATTTCGCACGTAAGTAAACTTAGAGGTGCGAGCCGGAATCGAACCACCGACCTTCAGCATGAGAGGCGGTAGGTCGAACCACTAGGCCACCACGGCCTTTTTCGCCTACATTATTATCAACCTAATAATCTTATTCGATCAATATAATCACTATTACTATCCACGTATATAGGTACACGCACGTATTACGTATTATACATATAAAGTAAAGTCCCCCGCCTCGTCTGTCTGTCTGTTTACAATAAATAAACACAAAAAGTACTGAAAGGATTAGCTAACGGATAATTTTAATTTACCACGCGCGCGCACGCATCTGCGAAGTACTTAATTCAAGGATGTGTTAGCGATTTCCATGTTCGAGTTAGTTCTCTATCATGAGGTAGAGATAATCTACTATAGGAAGTCCTGCGCTTCCACATTTCAAAAGTTCAAAACGCTTCAATTTATTATTTAAAAAGCACCAAAAACACTGTAAGCGTGGTTGACGACTATCTCGCACCCACAGATGCGTTGAGAGTGTTGGCGGTGCTTTTTAAATAGGTAAGCGTTTAACCCTCTCGTGATGAGAGGAGGCCTGTGCCCAGCCAGTTGGCCTTAATAGGCTGTTGTTGTGGTGGTGGGGGCAAGCGTTTTGAATTGTGGTGCGGAACTTTCTATAGTAGATTATCTCTACGACCGGCGAAAAAAGAAAGAGAAGAGGCGAACTACCCAGTCTATGGAAAACGGTGACGGATGCAAAGAATGAGAGAGGTAGTGACGGGAATCTCTGTCAATAAAAAATATGTCCAGCAACAGCGACGCAAAATACAGGAATATCCGGAAGATGGACGTTGACGTTTGTTGAGTCTCTCCAATTTTATTTTATTAATCATGCACACCGTACATTTACCTTTATTACCGATCAACTTGTAGGCCTGTGGCCCTAACTTTAAGTGTCCAAGATAGAAGTCATTAATTTGTATAGAATAGAATAGAACAGGAATATCCGTGGAACCTGAAGCTATGTTGAGAATAAGTTTTCAGATGTGTGTGAAGTCCCTTCGCACTGGGTCCGTGTGGGGACTATAACCTAAATACTCTCATGAAGAGAGGGGGCTTGTGCCCAGCAGTTGGACGTAAAGTGGCTATTGTGGTGGTTTTGAAAGTGTCACAGGACCGCTCTGAATGGAGGCCTATGTCCAGCAGTGCAGTATTTTGGTCAACATGATGATGACATTAATTACTCGAGTCTTTTGTTCACAGTTTCAGTGTCTACTTATCCAAAGTGCAGGTAAATCGTATAAAATTTGCATAACTTTTGTGGTAAGGTTCGGATCAAATGAGCAATTCGACCCTTGGCCCGGGCCTGTGTGATTTGAACGGGATAGTGGGAAAGGGCTGATCCTTTGTCTAAAGCTGCTTATACGGAGCCTTATCAGTGTGATACACTCGAAAAGCCGTAACGTTCCGTGAAATCATGATCCCTAAAAAATATTGTGATGAAATGTGTTGCTTTAACATTCTATTGACACTATTCTTAATATTATTTTATGTAATCAACTTTATACCTACTCGTAATATTCAATATGAATGATATACTCGATATGTTTGTACTCGAATCATGGATGTTTAGGTAGTTTTCATATAATGTATTCTCGATATAAGTATTTATATCGATGTTTAGCACCCGTATTACAAGCTTTGCTTAGTTTAGAGCTAGATTAATTTGTGTGAAGTGTCCCAAGATATTTATTTATTAATATTTGTTCTATTTAAATAATGGTGTGTCCCAATTATTTTTCCTACATTGGAAATACATAAGTTGAAGTATATTTACTTGTAATCAAATAAAGAGGCATTACGACATCGTAACTAGCTATCAACTCGCGTCGTATCGCCAAGAATTTTGATAAACGCTGCACGCTGTCCTCTCTGAACTGAATCTGTGCAGGACCCAATCGTGTCGTAGGAACGAATTAAAGATGCCGTGGTGGCCTAGTGGTTCGACCTACCGCCTCTCAAGCAGAGGATCGGGGGTTCGATTCCGGCTCGCACCTCTAAGTTTACTTACGTGCGAAATTCATTGAATTAACCACTGAGCTTTTCGGTGAAGGAAAACATCGTGAGGAAACCTGCAACGCATCTGAGAAGTAATTCAAAGATGTGTGTGAAGTCCCCAATCCGCACTGGGCCCGCGTGGGGACTATAGCCCAAACCCTCGTGACGAGGGAGGCCTGTGCCCAACAGTGGGACGCAAATAGGCTGTAGTAGTAGTATTTACATGAAATTTGAGGTTACAAAGTACAAATACCTAGTTACTCTCACTCAACGTCGAATATTGGTAACAATCAGAATAGAAAGAACAAAAATCGGAGAATGGACTCTTTGGAATTGGCCGACCAAGACACATGTATAGAGGTAATAGAAATACTCCCACATACTCCTGCGTACCGAAATAAGATAGACGACAGTGTTGGAAAGAAACGCCGAATCGTATACGTTTTCTTCTACTTATACTTATGCAGACGAGAATTTTTAATCTGGGGTCACTAAACTCGTAGCATTTGTACAAAACTATCTCAGAAACGGCTCTAAAGAAATGGACGATATTTGCGATACAGTGGTGATGTTTGTGATACGGATGCGAATATGATGAGCTGACTGCTAAACTTCACTAGTTAAAGAGGCAGTACAAGGTAGATAGATAAATATTTTCCAAACTGATATTTACTAGACAAAGGTCGCAGTTTAAACTAAGAAAACGCTTTTATTTTGCCCCTTTCGTAAACCTAACAATATTTTTTATAAAATGGTTGTGCGCCATATCAATGCCAAAACTAAAGCATTTCCGATAGGAGCTGCTTCACCTTACTATCAACCAAGGATTTAGCAGGGAAACAGTAGGTAATCTCCATTAAAAATGTAAACGTCCGGACGTTTACATTTTTAATGGAGATTACTGTTTTGTTTTAATTCAATAAAAAAAACTTTAAATATAAAATTATGAGTAAGATAAATTCACTGTATTTTTTTTTCGTTTTCATATTGCTGCTGCTCTTGCAACTTGGGGACTTTTACAACAAAGTCGCAGAAGACTTTTCGGCGGACTTCAGCCGAGGGCTGAACTTTCCCTTCCCTAGTCGAAATGAATAGAACAATCAAGAAGATTTATTGTTATAGAGCACAAGCAAAGCATTTAATGGTAGGGGGTGCAGCGGAGAGTGAGGGAGGCGTCAACACGAGGTAGTACATATTTTGCAATAGTTATAATATCAACATTTCATATAGATCATTGTGAAGTGCATTGTGACCGTGCATATTTGGCATTTTTACTAGGTATTGTTATAAAAAATAAGTAGTTTTTTTACATTTTTATTACTTACGTCCTGCAAAACCCATCGTATAGAAAGAACTAAGCCAAACCTGTCGTCAAATAACAGACAGACTGACAGAGAGTTACTTTCGCATTCATAATATTAGTATCGATTGCGCCTGTCATACAATCGCATAAAACAACATTCATCAACCCCAAACATAAAGAATGAACTTTTAACAAGGATCGAAGGGCCATCGGCTGATTGAAATAAAGAACCATACACGAAACAGCTAAACATACAAGCCTCGAGGGAAATCATTGGGCCACGACAAATCTCGCCCGATCGCATAAAAGTACCTGTGACCCATAATAAATTCTGTTTATCGCGGTCCCGTGACCACGCGGATTGTTTAAACTATAAAATGTATCAATCCTACCCAGCTTTTCTATGCTAGAAGGTATACTAAATTGAGACGCGTCAGTAACATCGATCAGATGGGAGAGGCCGCAAATCTAATATATATATATATATATATATTTATACTATAGGGGGGCAAACGAGCAGACGAGCTAGTCATCGTCGTCCATGGATAAGTGCAACACCAGAGGAGTTGTTATAATTTAAACGCGCTTGTATATCTCTGTGTTTATTTATTTATCCAAGTGATCTCAAAAACGGCTCTAACAATTTGGACGAGACTTGGAATATAGGACATGGGCGACAGATCGTTCCAGCCAGGTCTCATATATGAGAAAACTCGGTTTTAGATATTTTCACCCGAGAGAAATCTTGGTCGCCTGGGTCTTTTTGATTAATTTGGCGTAGAAGGTTGGCCTATAAGTCATCATCATCATCATCATTACAGCCAAAAGACGTCCACTGCTGGACATAGGCCTCCCCCAAGGCTCGCCAATCAGACCGGTCCTGTGCTACTTGCTTCCACCGGTTTTCCGCGACCTTCAAGTCCCAAGGCCTTCTTCAAGGCCTTCTTCTTTAAGTAGTATAGGTTATATAGAAACGTAACATCATTGTTGCTATAAAGCTTAAACCATATAGAGTACCTACCTATGGGAGACGTCGTAAGGAATTAACTTGTATACCCTCATCTGTTATTTGAAGCAAAGCAACCCAAGTCTAAATGTTAGATAATAATGAAGTCTTTATGAACAATACAAACCCAAAAAATTAACAAAGCTTAGGTAATAAGTGAAATATTTCTTTGTCTTTCTCTTAAACGCTAATTTATGTAAGCAGGAATTCATTGGTTTTTTTCTTATTGTACAATGAATTTTCACATGAAACAATGCCACTGCTGGGCATAACACTTGGCCATTCCCAAGACTCGTCACTCAGGATCTTCTTTGACACTTTGTGCATTCAACAGTTCCTCTAACTCCGTCCACCACCCACCACCGCAACAGCCTATTTGTGTCTCACTGCTGGGCACAGGCTTCCTCTCATCATGAGAGGGTTTGGGCTATGGTCCCCACGCGGGCCCAGTGTGAATCGAGAACTTCACACATCCTTTAAATTACTTGCAGATACGTGCAGGTTTCCCCATTATGTTTTCGTTCACCGGAAAGCTCAGGGGTAAATTCAAAAGCGTTGACCTTACTTCCTTTAATAAAAAGTTACTTCTAATTTCTAACCATAAAAATATTTTTAGTTTCCAAACTTTATCTACAAAAATGTGGGAACTTTAAGTTAATATTATATGAGGAATGTTACCGGGAAATAAGTCCTCCATTTAATATTTAGGTTTCGGCATTCGCCCGGGGTCTCTTCGGAGGTCTGTTCTACGTTCCTCCATCCTCTATACAGAATATTTTTCGATGCCATCAAATTGACGACACGCTTAAAACTACTTAATTTATATGTATTAGTTTTTCGTTGAACAAACTAAAACTTCTCTGAAAATGTGTTCAAATATGAGTGTGAATTTTCCAATCCATCCAAACCCTCTCGTGATGAGAAGAAACCTATTCTTACTTAGTTGGTGTGTAAAATGCTATTACTTATTTCGGGTACCGTCATATTACTCGTATTTGAAAGCAATCAAATTTTTTGTGTCTGTTTTTTCTTTATCTACTACAACAGCCTATTTACGGCCCACTGCTGGGCACAGGCCTCCTCTCATCACGAGAGGGTTGGGCTATAATCCCCACGCGGGCCCAGCGCGGATTGGGGACTTCACACACATCCTTGAATTACTTCGCGGATGCGTGCAGGTTTCCTCACGATGTTTTCCTTCACCGAAAAGCTCAGTGGTAAATTCAAATTGAATTTCGCACATAAATAATTTCAGAGGTGCGAGCCGGATTTGAACCTGCGACCCTCTGCATGAGAGGCGGTAGGTCAAACCACTAGGCTACCACGGCTTTCTTTTTTATCTGCAACTATTTCTTTATCTGCAACTAGCTTTTCCCCGTTTCTTCCCGTTCCCGTAGGAATTTTGCAAAATCCTTTCTTAGCGGATGCCTACACGGAGAAAAAAGTCTGGTTTCCTGTAGCAGAATATTGTAAATTCAACTTGATTTTATTGTATTATATGTGACAACTATACTTTTTTTACACATTAACAGAAAATTCTATTTCTTTACAACGTCATTTCTAGTTCATATAACCCATTTACCTAGTATCGTAGAAAACAAATTTTATGTAGTATGCAAAACTTATCTGTAACCATCATTATAGGACAGGGTAGAGTTAATCAGATATTTCAGTAATGTTCAATGTAGTTACTGCGGACTTGAACCGCTCAATAATCTCTGTGTACTATGTATAGTGTTAAGAACACCAGATTTTTTATTAGTCTTAAATATCATTTTAGCGGCTTGAAATAATCAACAAATTCGGTTTACTATATGTAGTATTGGAGGATATCAGATTTTGGTTTGTGTTAAAAATAATTGTTGTGGCGTGTTATAAAGAGTATGTTCTGTTTGCTATACATATTGTAAAGTTTACCGGGTTTTACATTTGTGATTAATATCATTAATGCGTTCTGAAACGATTAATAATTTCTGTTTACTATAATGTAGTATAGAGTATACCAGAATTTTTTATAGTGTTAAATGTCAATATTGCGGACTGACATAATCAATAATTTCTGTTTATTATATGCAGTGTTGGAAGATACCAGTTTTTTTCGTTTGTGTTAAAAATAATTAATGTGGCAAGAAATAAACAGTATATGTTCTGTTTACTATACATATAGTAGAGTTTAACAGGTTTTATATTTGTGATAAATCATTATTGCGGACTGAAACTATAATATACTGTCGAGTTAACCAAAATAAGGTTAAACATCTTAGGTGGGTCTTCGCTGCACCGAAAGCATGTTGTGGGGACGCCGAGGCGCTCCCCGAAATTAAAAGAAAAAGCAAATCAGAAGGATTAATAAATTCGCTATGATAATTTAGAAAATTGGGCCTAATGGTCCTATAAATTATCATAGCGAATTTCTTAATCCTTCTAATTTGCTTTCTCTTTTAATTTCGGGGAGCGCCTCGGCGTCCCTACAACATGCTTTGTGCGACGAAAACTCACCTAAGATGTTTAACTTTATTCTGGTTACCTCAACAATATATTATAGTTTCAGTCCGCAATAATGATGTTTGTGGTTTACCTAGGTGTGGTGATCTGAAACAGACAGAAAAATCTGACTCCTGGATAATTACAATGAAGAAAACCTTTTTTTAATTCATTTATTTTCAAAATGGCACCCTTACCAAATTTTATACCTACTTGTTACATAAATTATAGGCTGCTATCTTATATGGCACTCATATAATATTAATTAAAGAGATATTTTCGGTAACTTTATCACTATTTACAACATATAACACAAAAACCTTTCTAACGCCTTAGCATAAAAATTAAACCGAACTTCGGTTAACAATCAACTTCTGTAGGGTTAAGCAAAACTTTGTAACGATATTTTAAAATATCGTCACGTTTTTACGTACACGTACGTTTCGTACGATAATTATAGAGATCATTTTGGTAGCTAAGCAAATTATTATTTGTATATGCTATTTCGTAACACTATTTTTTGTTCATTAAAACAAAGTTTCAAAGACAGAACACTCCAATACAACTTTATCACTATTAACAATATATAAATTTTCAATTAAACCGAACTTTGGTAAACAATGAAATTCTACAGGGTCAAGCAAAACGTTATGACGATATTTTAACCACAGTATCAGTTATCGATTCTAAGCATGTTTTTTTGGTTTTTAATTTTCTAGTTGTCGTTAACACCATCGTTAATATCGTTAACACCATCAGTGCCATAGTGAGCCATACAATTTTTTTACCAACTCTAAAAAAACATCCTGAAAAATCTGCTTAGAATCGATAACCAAAACTGTGGTTATAAATATAATATCGTCACAACGTTTTGCTTGACCCTTTATATCTAAAATAACAATCACGTGTTTAGTATAGTGCGTACTTTTACAGTAATCCAGTTATAATTGTTACACTCATCATCATCATCAGATAATTATTAAGATTTTGAATTTCTTAATCAGCACTCTTAATGTTTATATAACATATATCGCCTGCACTCCTAGTGAGCGTGTGGCACTTATGATTATATAGATCTTTTTGGTAGCAAAACAAATTGTGCTTTGAGTATGCTACTTCGTAACAGTATTTTTTTTCATTAAAACAAAGTTTCAAAAACAGTACCTACACTCCAATTCAACCTTATCACTATTAACAACATATAAATTATCAATTAAACCGACCTTTGGTAAACAATCAACTTCTATATCTAAAATAACGATCAGGTTTTAAGTATAGAGCGAACCTTTTACAGTTATCCAGTTATAATTGTAGCACTCATCAGATAATGTGATATATTAAGATTTTTATTAATATTTTGTATTATCAAGGCAGAGACGGATTTTTTATGACCTAATTTAAGTTGTTCACTATTAAACTCATTGAGAAAGAAAATATGGTTCAGCTGCATTTGGTGCTTTACACTTATTTATTTACATATATTTTGCCTATTACTTGAGGCATTTGCATACATTTTAGTCAATTGTTGAGGTTGAAGTTGATGGACTCAAAATAAATGTCGGTACACTATCCAGTTGTACTGCTGATGATCCCGCAGGTTCTTCATTGGTTTTAGATGCTTCTGTGTCAATAATATTTGTTATACCTATCTCTGATATGAGATAGCTTGTGATGCTCATTTAGAACATCTACACTACATCTTTCTTCCTATAATAGAAAAAGAACTGTTAAAAAAAACTACAAAAACCATGTTCTTAACATCACAGTAAAAAAAACCTTACTTGAATGACCTGACACACAACATTGACATCACAGCATTTAGTGACTTAAAGAATTGGTATGGTAATGAAAATAAAATAAGTAAGTATACCACCACAGCCACCACCACAATAGCCTATTTACGGCCCACTGCTGGGCACAGGCCTCCTCTCATCAGGAGAGGGTCTTACTTACCGGCGAAATTAGTCACATACTCTTCCAAATCCCACGACTTCAATAGTTTGGCGATGTCTTCGTCCATCTTCTAGGTATATAGTTCTATATTCTATAGTTTATAACAGGGACTCATTAAACTCGGGAAGCAATTATTTATTTGCGATTATGATGGTGTCGCGGTTCTGTAAGCACAAAATGACGCGATGCACTGGGCAGCCTGGGCGCTGTTGGCGGCGGAGGGCGCGGGGGGCCGCCACCGTCGTATTTACTTGTTGACAGAACAGTTTTCCTTTACACGTAAATAATATTTTGTTTAGTGTACAATAATATTGTAATGCCAACTATTTTCATTTTATTCTGGTACTACTCTTTATTGTTGTCATTAAAATGAGTATGTTAGACAACAGAGTAGCTATCTAGTCATGAGTGAAAATATTCCAAGTAATCAAGAAATTTTGAGTAAGTAATGGGTATTAAAATTTGCTATAAGGTACGAGGAAATCTAGTACCTATAAATTAATTACATAAGGTGGACCTTATATAAGATTTTGTAAAGACAATTTTATTATCGGTGTGTTAAACTTGATGAATTGGTGAACAGAATAAATAAATATTGTAAACATTACAAAATTGAAAAGTGTTGTAAGCGAAATACATATTTTACTCTGTAACTATTAGATGGTTACCAAAACGATTTCGAGTAAGTAATGGGTATTAAAAATTCGCTAGAAGGCACGAGGAAATCTAGTACCTATAAATGAATTACATAAGGTGGACTTTACATAAAGATTTTTCAAACACAATTTTATTATTGGTATGTTAAACTTGATGATGGTGAACAGAGTAAATAAATATTGTAAACATTACAGTAATTGAAAAGTGTTGTAAGCGAAATGCAAATTTTACTCTGTAACTATTAAAGGGTTACCAAAACGGTATCGAAGTTTTCGTGTAGGTACTAGAATATTATTAACTAGAATATTCTAGTATCAAGAAAAATATGACTTGTTGTAATAAAAAAGAAATCTGTTAACCATAGCTGAAATCTGTTTTCCTACACCACAATCATAACTACTATACGATCTGGTAATATTGTAAAATATTTTTTTCTCCGTGTACGTCATAACATCTACCTGCATGCCAAATTTCAGCCCGATCCGTCCAGTGGTTTGGGCTGTGCGTTGATAGATCACTATGTCAGTCACCTTTGAGTTTTATATATATAGATGACCCTTTGTCGTGAAGATAGAAAGCACGTTGTCAGGAGCGGAATTAAATATTTATGCCCTTTTATGATAAGGCGTTGGTGTCTCAGATGTATTAAATTAATTGCCTTTAGAAGTTCACCATTAATAAATGATATGATGATGAATTTAGAAGTCCACACTGAATCATCATGGAGACTAATAAAACTCAGCCTCTCTTTAGGGTGAAATGAGGAATGTGTTTAACAGAGGGACAATAATATGTACCTATTAATTAATAGTACGTAGGGCTTATGGTTGGAAGCCGTGGTGGCTTAGTGGTTCGACCTACCGCTTCTCATGCTGAGGGTCGGGGGTTCGATTCCGGCTCGCACCTCTAAGTTTACATATGTGCGGAATTCAATATGAATCTATCACTGAGCTTTTCGGTGAAGGAAAAACATCGTGAGGAAACCTGCACGCATCTACGAAGTAATTCAAAGATGTGTGTGAAGTCCCCAATCCGCACTGGGCCCGAGTGGGGATTATAAAGATAAGATAAAAAAGATAAAGATAAAAAAACATTTATTCAAGTAGGATTTTACAATCACTTTTGCATCGTCATTATGTACAGTTTGATGTAGTTATCATTAAAAACATACCGTTATCCGCTGCAAGCTTCGTCATTGATTTAGGTACCTACATCTTCTACTTTGTATCACACTTTTTTTTTTAATCACACGCACTATATCGAATTTTAACTAAGTCCTTAAGCGCACACATATTTATTACTCCAATTCAGGCCAGGCATTCTTGTCACTTAAATAATCTTCTACACAATAGTAACCTTTGCGCAGCAGAGCACTTTTTAAATATTTTTTAAGTTCCGGGAGGGGCAGGTTCATGGCTTCTCGGGGTAGTTTATTGTAATAAAGAATACATTGACCCATAAATGATCTAAAAACTTTTCTCACACGAAATTTTGGTACTGCTATTTTATGTTTATGTCTGGTGTTGATCATCTTTTTAAAGGAATTCATATTTTTTACGGCATAGATAATGGTTTCGTAAATATATTGTGAGGCCACAGTTAGTATGCCAATCTTTGGAAAAAGTTCCCTTAGAGATTCACGTGAACCCATGTTATAAATTGCTCGTACTGCTCTTTTTTGTAAAACAAAAATTACTTTTATATCAGCGGCTTTACCCCAAAGTAAGATTCCGTATGACATTATGCTATGAAAGTAGGCAAAGTAGACGAGACGAGCCGTTTCTACATTGGTCAGTTGTCTGATTTTTCTAATAGCGAAAGCAGCTGAACTCAACCGGTTTGCTAACAATGTTATGTGTGGACTCCATTGCAAATTTTTGTCCAAAGATTATAGCCTAAACCCTCTCGTGATGAGAGGAGGCCTGTGCCCAGCAGTGGGACGCAAATAGGCTGAAGTAGTAGTAGTAGCAGTGCTTATGGTGACCTTTTCCTTTGTAACTATTTAGAAATTTCGGTAGAGTTCTTCCAAAACCAAATCGGTTATGTTTAGCTTTAATAATATTTGCTCCCTTGACGTAATTCCAGAATATTTGCTCTCACAAACTTAATAGAATTCTTCCTAAATAACTTTCCCTGCAAGTTAATAAAAGCGGGAAATTTATTTATTAGGAAAGTTTCATCTGCCAAGCGTTAAAGTTTGTTTTGAATTAATTTATTTTCACTTTAACTATTTAAAGCCTCACGAAGTTAGGGTGTTATTATTTCATAAGCAGGATGTGAGAGTAACTCTTTTATTTTTAAACTCAAACTGAAATACTTACAATAAAAATGAAACTAAAAATAACTCATAAATAAAAAAATTGGCACAGATCACTGTCGCTCGACAAGGTTCCCAAAAGGCTGGCAACATTGCCAATTTTTTTATTTATAAGTTATTTTTAGCAGGATGTGTGTTTTCATTTTAATGTGAAACCGTGCAGGAAATGTTTTAAATGCAAATTTTAGGTAAGTTCGTTTATTTTCTTCTACCTTATTTTCTTTACTATTTTTGCTCGAAGGTTTATCCACTTCAATTTCTACCAAATTTCAAAACTCACTCACTACCTAACCTAACCTATGCCGATTATTTTTTCAAACTATAGGTACTTAAGCCGTGTTGACCTAGTGGTTCGACCTACCGCCTCTCATGCAGAGGGTCGGCGGTTCGATTCCGGCTCGCATCTCTAAGTTTACTTATGTGCGAAATTATATTTGAATTTACCACTGTATTTTTCGGTGAAGGAAAACATCGTGAGGAAACCTGCACGCATTTGCGGAATACTTAATTCAAAGATGTGTGTGAGGGTCCCCAATCCGCACTGGGTCCGCGTGGGGACTATAGCCAGAACCCTCTCGTGATGAGGAGGCATGTGCCCAGCAGTGGGACGCAAATAGGCTGTAGTAGTAGTAGGAGTAGGTAGTATAGGTACTTTACTCCTTTTGTTTTCCATCGATTCAATTCAATTCAATTCAATCATTTATTCAGCAAATTGGCCACATAGGGGCACTTTTACACGTCAGAAAAAGAATTTACCAGCGCTTCCTAGACCCATTGCTTGAGAAGAAGCGCAGCAACAAACTCATGCAGAAGGCCTTTTTTCAAAATTTACAAAATTTACATTACATGTATATTTATACAATTAGGTACGTACTAAAATTACATTGAAGGGATGTATAGTCCCTAACTTAAACTTAAATCTAAGATCTTAGAGATGTATAGTCTCCAAGGGCCCAGAAAAAAAAAATATATGGATCTGGCCTCCATTGTCAAATAAATATAAATTCCAATATACAATCACACATCGGATTTCGTGCAAACTTATAACATACAAATTAGTATATGAAACTATGCAACTCTCATCACCTCAGTTCTCTATTAGTATAGTTAAGGCACTTAGGCAACCAGCTGAGACCGGGCTGTAATTAGACCAAACTAGCAATAACTATCCCACCAAAAACATAAATGTAAAAAAGGAGAGGCAAGTTCAATACAAAAATTATTCTCTGCTGTGGGCTTCGCCGCAAAAAGAATGGAGATCTGAGATTGAGTACCAAGTTCTATGCAAAATCCAAATATGTAGTCTAAGGGCTGACTGGGCTGGTTTTCCCATACGAATTATTATTAAGTACCTACTTTTACACAGGCATGGAAGAGCCTTATGTTCGATGGGTAGTTTCTACCAGCAAGCCAAATTTTCGGAATAATAAAATAAGAACCGAAAGGTAACAGGTTTAGAACATGCGAAGGCTATATAATTCGTACTACGTTTATGTAAAATAGTTTTTGATTTATGAGGGGGTCAAAAGTGGCTCCAAATGGTTCGTGTAATATTACACACGGTGCGGCTCGCCAGTTCTGTTTCTTGAACTTGGCTTGACACGCTCCCGCGTGTCTAGATAGTTCTAGCAAAACCAAGCTAAACATTCCCAGCGCAGAGTTTCAACCATATTGGCTTAGATGCTAAGATACAAGTGATATAGAATTTTCATCATCATCATCATCATTTCAGCCAATAGACGTCCACTGCTGGACAAAGGCCTCCCCCAAGGCTCGTCACTCAGACCGATCCTGTGCTACTTGCTTTCACCGGTTTACCGCGACCCTCACAAGGTCGTCGCTCCATATTGTTGGAGGCATACCGACAGCTCGTCTCCCGGTTCGCGGACGCCACTCGAGATCTTTCCGGCCCCATCGGCCATCAGTCCTGCGAGCTATGTGCCCCGCCCGCTGCCATTTAAGGCTCGCAATTCTTCAAGCTATGTCGGTGACCCTTATTTAAACTTATTTTAGTTAATATAAATTAAACATTAGATATGAATATAGTAAAAAAGAAACATAATCATTTTGATATGTCATATACACAACGCGAAAACAGGGGTATTTCCTGTTGACAATGCAATGGTTAATGGCTTGGG
The DNA here is from genome assembly GCA_963971205.1 of Aethes cnicana. Classification (NCBI taxonomy): domain Eukaryota; kingdom Metazoa; phylum Arthropoda; class Insecta; order Lepidoptera; family Tortricidae; genus Aethes; species Aethes cnicana. The sequence goes on from OZ020286.1 coordinate 3,085,955, forward strand.
TATACATAACTTATGTTTTTATAAAATCCGAGGGTAGATAATTGTTTTTGCATTGTTTTAATAGTACATTATTGCCGTGGCCGGGAAAGTAGGTCTTTGCAGGCTGAGTACTGGTTTAAAGCTTTAATATGTACGAAGCCTGCAAAGCCTTTCACGTGCCGAGGCTTATATAGTGCTTTTCTCAAAAATGAAAAAAAACCTTGATATTAGGTATTCATAATACAGCATTGACACGCACGCAAAGGTAGTCAAGTACTTACAACAAATGCAATGGAACGCCAGTCTTATTTCGTATTCACCGATATTTGACTTTAACAGACACACTAACACGGGAAGTTAAAAACTCGCATGTAGATTTCTCGATTTTTATAAAAATTAAGACCTTTTATTAATTTTTAAACCAAACTATAGTAAACTATTTTGATGAAATTTAGCTAAATAAATCTGATACAAGACAAGAACTCCCGCTCTTTATGGATCGTTCTTTTTTTAAATTCCGTTCTGAAATACATTGCGCTGTTTCAGACACGGATAAAAACGTTTGGTTTCGCGTCAATTGACAGATACAGAACATGCAGACTTAGCTGTTTGGGAATTCCTTCGCGTATTTATCAGTTTAAAAAAAAAAGTACCTGTATGATAATGAAATTTCATACAACATTCCCTGCGCTTATACATGCCGCGGAAGTAAATTCATATAAATTTCCGGGGCATGCAGTTGAGTTTTTTTTTTTAATTTTTGACTGATTGTCAATGACGCACTGCGGTCTGATAGAAAGCAGACAATGACGAGTTTCCCGCCATTTTTGAGAAAAAAAGCATTACCTATGATCAGAAATTCCACTAATTGATCTGTGCAATAGGCACAATTTTACACGGAATATGTGTTTTAGGTAATAGTAGAGGTTTTCATTATTTTCTTTAACGTCGCATTCAAATATTTTCACGGCCAAGCCAGCAAACGTAAAAACCCATCATGTGAAGAAACGTCAAATAAATTCAAAAATAAGAGTTTCCCCGCCTGCTGTAAAACGGTTTTACGATCTCTACATTACCTCCGCGAAATGCACTCCGAGACCGAATTAATGGTTCATTATTTGCAAAACGTATTACAAGCAGACCAGGTGATCGTATCTTATGGTTGGATTACTTCCATAGCAGCTACCTTACACTGGAAATACCTAGTATTTTAGCTAGGTAAATACTTAGTGCTATGAAATTTAATTGGCCAGCCGCTACGAGAAAATTCCTTGGTAATTTTATTTGCATTTTGAATTGCAAGCGTCCGTTTTGAATAAAACTGGGGTTGCAGAATGCGGGGAAACTACCCCGCTTACTAAATTAAATGTGAAATTAGAACGTTTTAAGGAAACTAAATACGTACTTTCGTATAAAATACCTATCTTAAGATCTTAATTTAGTTTTAGTTGAGTTAGTTCTTACTTGTTCACGTTGAAGTAAAGTTCATCATGATAATGGAAAGCCTGAATAATGAAAATCTGTTACTGGCAGTTAACTCAAACCATAAGATTAACATGTATACCATAAGTACCTACTGTGGATTTTGTGAAATAAATAAAATAAGTCCGCATTGTTATCACTAGACCCCAGTCTTTTGTCGCGATGACGGCACAATAGTGATATTGCTACAATAGTGTACGGCGTATAGTTATCACATCATCAATAGTTTCAGCCGAAACATCTACTGCTGAACATAAGCCTCCTTTAATGTGGAAGTCGGATGCGTACTTAGCGCATTACCACGATTTATTAGGGCTCGATAGTCGGGCCTACCGAGTACTTACTATATGTCAACGACATGGTGAACGCCATCGGGGAGGACTCCGTGTACCAGTTCTCCGACGACACCTGCATAGTGGTCGCCGACAGAGACGCGCAAGTCGCCGAGCCAATTATACAGGATCAATTTAACACCTTGTGTAAATGGTCCCATGATGTAGGGTTAGTTATAAACGCAAGTAAAGCGATGCACATTCACTCCTCACATAACAAGATCGCCTTTGTTCTTACTATCAAAGCGCATGTTCATAACTGCCTTCACATAAATGATATTCATAAGTGTAAGTGCCACACAATTGATTTTGTTAATGAGCATATGTACATTGGACTCCAGACTGCAGAAAATAGACTCCAGACTCAACTGGAGCTCACATATAGAATATGTGTGTAATAAATTAAGGTCTGTCCTAGGTAGACTAGCCACCTTGAAATACAAGCTACCATACAATATTCTAAGAATGTTATATCTAGCGCTCGCTGACTCTGTACTTAGATACGGACTCAGCAGCTACGGCAGATCGTGTCAAACTAGTTTGAATAATATCTTTAACTTGCAAAAAAGAATCTTAAAAACAATAGCACCAGCTAAAGTTAAGACTAAACACGAGCACGACTATTCGCTATTTTTTAGTTTCAGTACTGTAAAGTCCTCCCCGTACAAAGCATGTTCAAATTAACGATACTACAAGAGGAATATAACAACATTGCAAACTTACATAAACATCATAGAAACAGCACACTCAGAACACTACCTATTGACATGTTTGTACTCCCTTCTTATACCAATGTCTATGGTAAGAGAACTAACCATTATATTTTACCTAAAATAATAAATAGTCTCCCACCTGACTTCCGAGATTTGTATGTTTCAAACTGTAAAACGATTGGTAAGATAAAATAACACTTTATAAATTGTAACGACACTAACTTTGTGTTGTAAAATGTAAAAATAACAATAACATGTACTTATTAATTTTTATTTTAAACATTGTTACTATAAACTACTTAGAATAAGACAATTATATATAAATCTGAACTCACTGACTGCTAATAAGCCCTTCCGGCTTCTGCAGCCTTTAATGTACTATTTTTAACTCTGCGATATATTTGGATCTTTAATAAATAAATAAAAAACATCGACAACCTGCTGGTTCAATGCATTCCTATTATATGAACTTGACTAGGCCAACGCAGACTGTCAACTCCAATACCATTTGTTTTACTCTTATCGATAACACGATTACTGCTCTCAACTAGGTAGGTAGTGAAAAATTGAAAACTAAAACCCGACTTCTACTTAGCAACCAAAGAAACTAAAACTATGACACTAAATGAAATGTTCAACTACTTATTAACCGACCTCAAAAAAGGAGGTCCTCTGTTCGTCAGTACCTTTGGTTTTAGGATTATGTGGCTCACACGTTGAAGGCCGGGCGTAATCTGCGCCGAGCGAGCTGACCCGCGTTGAGCCCGCAAGCCGACGGCTTAGCGAGACGCTTGCCGCCTGATTGACAGATTTACCGAACGCCTTGACTGCGGCTAGGCATTGTGTGAATGTGTGTTTTTAATTGTGAGTAAACTGTGATTGGGTAAAGCATTTATTGGCACTCTGCACGACGACAGCGCCAACTAGCGGATGCGAAGTCGGCGGCGCAATATGCAACTGTGGGCCGGTCACATCGCGAGAACTGCGGATAGTCGTTGGAGTAAACGCGTTCTTGAGTGGAGACCACGACAAGGCAAGCGAAGTGTAGGACGCCCTGTTGCCAGGTGGAGTGGTGATTTACGCAAGGTGGCCGGTGTAGATTGGATGCGGCACACCTTGGACAGAGCTCATTGGCGTGCATTGGGTGAGGCCTACGTCCAGCAGTGGACTACTATGGGCTGTTGATGATGATGATGAATATGCAACTATACTCTTTGGTCGGACTATGGACCATCTAATAAGTGAATTACCACTGTGACGAACATTTATGGTGAAAAGGCTTGTATGTGTCTTTATCTAACCTCATAACGAGAGATAAAGACAAAAGAAGTCTCGGATGACATTACTAGCTCCAGACGTAACGCAATGCAAATAAATACGCAACAGTGAACAGTTCACTTCACTGGTGTCAGAGTTTTCATATTTGGCTACGTCAAACGCTGCGATCGTTTTCGTCTCCCACACCACTGTGTTTGTACACGACGAATAGCACGCGGCGAAGGCACTTAAGCAGTTGACGCAGTGTGTAGACACTGCGTCAACAGCTAGCTACTACAGCCTATTTCGCGCGTCCCACTGCTAGGTACAGGCCTCTCCTCACCATGAGAAGGTTAGGGCTATAGTCCCCACGCGGGCCCAGTGCGGATTGAGGACTTCACACACATCTTTGAATTACTACGCAGATGCGTGCAGGTTTCCTCACGATGTTTTCCTTCACCGAAAAGTACAGTGGTAAATTCAAATATAATTTCGCACATAAAGTAAACTTAGAGATGCGAGCCGGAATGTAACCGCCGACCCTCTGCATGAGAGGCGGTAGGTCGAACCACTAGGTCACCACGGCTTAAGTACCTATAGTTTGAATATAAATAATCGGCATAGGTTAGGTTAAGTTAGGTAGTGAGTGAGTAAAGTAAAGGTACATTTTTTGAGATTTGGTAGAAATTGAAGTAGTATGGATAAACCTTCGAGCAAAAATAGTAAAGAAAATAAGGTAGAAGAAAATAAACGAACTTGAGTAGATAAGTACCTAAAATTTGCATTTAAAACATTTCCTGCACGGTATAGACACTGCGTCAACAGCTAGCTACTACAGCCTATTTCGCGCGTCCCACTGCTGGGCATAGGCCTCTCCTCACTATGAGAGGGTTTGGGCTATAGTCCCCACGGGGGCCCAGTGCGGATTGAGGACTTCACACACACCTTTGAATTACTTCGCAGATGCGTGCAGGTTTCCTCACGATGTTTTCCTTCACCGAAAAGCTCATGGTAAATTCAAATTGAATTTCGCACGTAAGTAAACTTAGAGGTGCGAGCTGGAATTGAACCCCCGGCATGAGAGGCGGTAGGTCGAACCACTAGGCCACCACGGCTTTTTCAGACGCAGTTCACGCAGTGTCTATTATTGCTTAATCCAAGTTCCTTCTATTCTTCTACTGGTATGGCGAAGCCAGGCTTCATCGCGTCTGACAAGTAAGTAGTTTCGGCTATCTCTGTCACTCAGTCAGCCAAATATTGATTTAATTCATGCAATAAACCTAACAAGCATAACTGGCCAAAAAAGCCACAGAGTGGGTTCCACGAGATGGCTGCCGGAGAAGAGGCAAACCCAAAAGGAGATGGCGGGACAACTTGGACGCATTTGATCCAGATTGGCGGGAGCTTGCACAAAATACCAGCAATGGGACACTTTATAGGTTATACTAATACTAATAAAAAATAAACATAACTACAAGTACCCAAACACAGCAAACGCAATCACAATCAGTGCGATGTTATTTGATTGCTTACAAGCTTTAATTTCGACGAGCACTCGCGAATTTTAAATCATGAAATAAAATGGAGAACGCGCAATCACAATCAAAGATGAAATTCTACCTGCTTTGAAAATGAAAATGAAAATTTTATTATTAACAATAGTTTAAAGTCAATTAAGTACATTATTTATAAAGTTATTTACAATCCATATTCATATGAGTTATTAGGTCCTTACATATGAAATTGGCGTTTGGCGAACTGGCAACTTTGATTCAAAATATGTGGCGTTTGGCTAGGAATTCCAAATTCAAATTTATTTCAAATTTAAGACCATGTATTTCTGTGTTCGAATTACGAAATTTATTTGTTATCGCGTCATTTGTTTTTCTTTCACATCGTTCTGTTCACAATATGGAGAACTTAAAATATCGCTATATTTACGAATATGAGTTTCACCTCGGCACTAGTGCTGCAGAAACGGCTCGTAGGATTAACAATGCGTATGGGGAAGCTACTGCAAAAGAAAATACGGTACGTTATTGGTTCCAACGTTTCCGTTCTGGAAATTTTGACCTACAGAACAAGCCTCGTGGACGGCCGGAGACACAAGTTGATAACGAAGAATTAAAAGCAATTGTGGAAGCAGATCCATCGCAAACCACGTCAGAGTTAGCGGCAGGCTTCGGTGTGAGTGATAAAACCATTTTGATTCACTTGAAACAAATTGGAAAAGTGAAAAAACTTGAAAAATGGGTACCGCATGAATTGAGCGACGCAAACAAAGAAACACGCGTCGAGTGTTGCGTTTCACTTCTCAACCGGCACAATAATGAAGGCATTTTGAATCGTATCGTTACTTGTGATGAAAAATGGATCTTGTACGACAACCGGAAACGTTCTTCACAATGGTTGAACCCAGGTGAACCAGCCAAATTCTGCCCGAAACGAAAGTTGACTCAGAAAAAGGTACTGGTAAGTGTCTGGTGGACTAGTGCCGGTGTCATCCATTACAGTTTCTTAAGATCTGGGCAAACAATCACGGCTGATGTGTATTGTCAACAATTGCAAACGATGATGGAAAAGCTAGCCATTAAACAACCCAGACTGGTCAATCGATCTAGCCCACTGCTGCTTCAGGACAACGCTCGACCACATACGGCACGTTTGACGGCCGCAAAACTACGGGAGCTGCGACTGGAATGTCTTCGACACCCACCATACTCCCCGGACCTTGCTCCAACTGATTACCATTTTTTTCGGAATTTGGACAACTTCATGCAAGGAAAAAAATTCAATTCTCACGAGGCTGTCCAAACGGCCTTCAAAGATTTTATTGATTCTCGCTCACACACTTTTTTTAGTAAAGGAATCAATGAACTACCTTCGAGATGGCAAAAGTGCATAGATAGCCATGGTACATACTTTGACTAAATAAAAAAATAGTTTCATAAAAAAAAATCGTTTTCATTTCTGCCATATGAAACGCCAATTTCATATGTAAGGACCTAATATTACAATTATTGATTATTTCTTAGGTTTCAACATTTAGGTATGACTAGACTTAAATATAATACATTGTTCTGTCTATCTATGTTATTCCACTTTTATTTATTTATTTGAACCTTGTTGCACAAGAAAACAAATATGTACAAATGGCGAACTTAATGCCCAATGGCATTATCTACCAGTCAACCATAGGGTAAAACAGAGAAAGTGTCGGTGCCCTTAACAAATCAATATACTTAGATGGAAAAAAAATATCTTGAACTTTTCTGCTTCATAGGTAAGAAAAGTATGGATGGATTATTGCAAGAGTAGAAAGCTCTAACAGAATGCTATATGGATTCCAATCCCATATAATGTATGTACAAGACGCGAAGTCGATATTTAAATCGTTATAATATGAATTAACATAGAAATTCATAGTGATTTAAAAAGGTTAAAGAACCGCACTGATTTTTTCAGAATCTAGATAAAAAAATACTAAAGAAAACAAAGGTAAATTTGATCGGATTCTATTTGGTTTCCTTGGAAATTAAAAGTTTAAAAACTTCCGGATATAATTTGGGGCATATAATATACTTGAATCGACAAAAATGAAAATGTGTCATAAAAAAACTAAGTACTTATATGTACAAAATACAAACTCGGCTTATGTAAAATTCCTTCCATTCAATTATATTCATTGCACTATTTTTAAAATAGTCCATTTCAAGCTCAGAGCTGCAATCAAAATCCACCCATACCAAAAACCAAAATGGTCGTATGCCCTTCCAACCGCGATGTATACATACGTCGTTACTCGTTCGAGAAGGCGTGACCGCGCAGGAAACAGCTGTGCGCCGCGCTTGGCGGACCGTCAATGCACAGCGAACTGATTTATATCGTCGCTTTGCCCGAGTGAGCTGGTTTCGTGATATGTGGGCGTTTTCAGATGACGTCACGGCAGGATGTATTGCCGTCCATGTTGGAAATGCTGGTGCAGTTTCTTTTCGTCTGATTGTTATGGTAATACCACAATATATCCCTCACCGGGCAAAAGTAATACAGGTTACCCCACACCGCCCGCGATGAAAAGGCAGTCGGTGTAGTACTTAAAACTTGTCGGAACGGACAATCGCGCACGATAACATATTTGTGTACTATAATTATTCAGTGTGAAATTTTGGTTCCATTTATATGGAGTGTCGCGGCTTGCCCGTCAGTCTGTGATTTTTGTAGCATTGGTTTGCAAGTGAGTTTTCAGGCTACCTAATATTATGTGCTGAATATGGCCCATGGATATAATGAGTCGTAAAATTGCGAATGAGTTGCCATTTAAACCTGAGGACTAACATTTAATACTTCTATTATACTTAGTATTAGGTAATTTCATCGGCTCTCTTAGCCCCACTTGCACCTAGCCGCTAACCTCGGGTTAGAACCCACGTCAAAATTAAACAAATAAATCTAAGTTAAGCGGTTAACCCGAGGTTCATCATCATCATCATCATTTCAGCCAAAAGACGTCCACTGCTGGACATAGGCCTCCCCCAAGGCTCGCCACTCAGACCGGTCCTGTGCTACTTGCTTCCACCGGTTTCCCGCGACCTTCACGAGGTCGTCGCTCCATCTTGTTGGAGGCCTACCGACAGCTCGTCTCCCGGTTCGCGGGCGCCACTCGAGAACTTTCCGGCCCCATCGGCCATCAGTCCTGCGAGCGATGTGCCCCGCCCACTGCCACTTAAGGCTCGCAATTCTTCGGGCTATGTCGGTGACCCCAGTTCTACTACGGATATCCTCATTTCTGATTCTATCACGCAGAGAAACCCCGAGCATATAGCCCTCTCCATTGCCCTGTGAGTGATTTTGAGCCTTCTTATGAGGCCCATCGTAAGCGCCCACGTCTCGGAACCATAAGTCATCACTGGCAACACACACTCGACCCCGAGGAATGAATCGGGCATCATCTAGTTACCTGAAAACGACACCAAACTTGACTCAAAAGTCCAAACTAATCCGCCAGGATTTTTTTTCTGAGCGCCGGGAGCTCTGTACTTTAACCCCCCCTCCCCCCCACCAGTCGCGGAGTTCAAAGTGGTTACCGGGCGTTTTGGACTTAGGTCAACGTGTATAACATTCCTACCAAATGGCATTGCTGTACTCAAAATTCCGACCTGTTTCCCAATAGAAAACGGACTATCACCAAAAATGACAGTTGAATGTTCGAATTTAATTTCGCACATAGATAGATAGATAGGTACATTTATACAAGTACTAGCTTCTGCAAGCAAGTAGCACAGGACCGGTCTGAGTGGCGAGCCTTGCGGGAGGCCTATGTCCAGCAGTGGACGTCTTTCGGCTGAAATGATGATGATGATGATGATGATGATTTATCGAAGGTCTTAATCAGCTAATATAATTTATAAAAAGTACAGCAAATTAAATTATAACCTAATTGAACCCTTAACCCTGTTGTTTGCTTTCTTATGATCGGATGGAATCATAAATCCAAAATGTTTAATATCGATATCGATAAACTACACTAGAATATCGATAAAATTATCGACAACGTGTCACATCACATTCATTGTGTACGTATTAGTCTGCCTCCCCAACCTCAAGCCTTCCCCCGCTAAGCACGATAGAGACAACTGCAGCTTGGACGGAAAATACCTATGAAAAGAACACAAAAACAACGTTTGGCTGCCCCCTATTTCCTCCTCCAAAACTCGACCGATTTGATTGCAATTTTCTTTAAAAATTAGAAGAAGACTTTATCTGTGTCCCTATTTTTTGCTTTTTTTGATTTTATTTGATTAAATTTGTTTGCTGGGTGTTTGAACACAACGAAAAATCTGGCATTTTTATTTTATTTTTGAAGGCTCATATCTTTGTTAATATTACATTTATCAAAAAAAGGAAAAAATAGGAACCTAGAATTAGAGGTCGTTGATTTTAAGGGAAAAAATCATGACGGTATTTGCTTTATCCAGGGAGGAAACAGGGGACAGCGTTTGTATGGAAAAACGGCCGTTTCATATCCTCTTAAAGTCTTGGTAAAAGTGAAGCTTACCTACCGTCTTACCAGAATAGAACAGTGCGAGCACTGCTGCTTCGTGGCAGGTTAGCGTTAGAGATCTAAGATATCAGGACGGATCCAATATTTCAGGAAGATTATTGAAAAGTATTGGACACGTATTTTTTCTTTTTTCACGTAATCAAACTTATACGGAGATATATTGAGTTGAAATGTCGCATGACGTCGCGGTTAGGTACGTATACCTAACGGTGACGTAGTTAGCCCCCACTCTCCAAATTTAATGCGTTTTAACTTAGTCATTCTTTGTTGATTTGATAAAATAAAAAATACGTGTCTAATATTTTTTTATTACCTGTCTGACGGACTAATTAGATTTTCGATTTCTTCACTCTGTCGTCATCCCTATAAAAGTAATTTTACTCTAAAGAAGCCTGTGCAGTGCATGAACTTTAAGAATGACACACGGGTTTTTAATAAAATAGGATGTAAAAAATCGTAATAGAAAACGACGTTGTCTTCTTTTATCTATGATGCTGGCAATACGGGAAAGGGCGAGTATGTTTAAGCCCTCTGTTTAGTTCTTCTCTCTGTTTCTCAATTCTTCATTATAAGATCTTCGCGTCATGTTGCAAACAGTTGGCAAGTTCAAGAACCCGGTTGTTTATCTGAAGGACAACGATTGCCGAAACTGTAACATTGTCAAAGAGCTCTGTTTGTGTTCGCTACAAACGGCGCCCTTATTTATCCACGAGTTCGTCGACATTGGGTACCGTTCGTGGGATCGGCTGCAAGGGTTGTCACGGGAGGAGATTCGAAGAAGAAAAAAAAGAAGAAACATTTATTCATGACAAGACAGGACAACACATGAAAAAGAAACAAATGACAATAGGTAATACAGGGCAAATAAAGTAATTGTGGTCTCTCATGAAATGGTCTTAAGTCAGTCATTATCATTATCATTTCAGCCGATAGACGGTCACTGCTGGACATAGGCCTCCCCCAAGGCGTTTCACTCAGACCGGTCCTGTGCCACTCGCATCCACCGCGTTCCCGCGACCTTTACAAGGTCGTCACTCCATCTTGTTGGAGGCCTACCGACACCGGTTCGTGGACGCCACTCCAGGACTTTCTGGCCCCATCGACCATCAGTCCTGCGAGCAATGTGCCCCGCCCACTGCCACTTAAGGTTCGCAATTCAGTCTTAAGTCAGTGTGTGCTTGCATTGCTACCAGCGCTATGGTCCCTATAGTCTTCCGCTGGGACCATTCCATTTTAGTTTTATCTTCAACTATGATGTAGTTAGCTTTAGATTATTATAATAGTTTCATTACTAAATCGTGTTGTAAATCTTATAACAGGATTCATTGACCCTGATATAACAATCTTTAAAACAATTTATAAGAATCTAAAGAATTAGGTTCACAGGTCATTCCTTGAAAGAGAACATTTTCTTGATATATTGATTCGTAACAGGATAAAATATTATATTTTACTAGCTTCTGCCCGCGACTTCACCCGCGTGGAATTCGGTTATCGCGTTCCCGCGGGGACTATGCGTTTTTCCGGGACAAAAAGTAGCCCTTTTGTCCTTTCTCGGGACCCCAACTATATCCATGCCAAATTTCATCTCAATCGGTCCAGCGATTGAAGCGTGAAGAGGTAACAGACAGACAGACAGAGTTACTTTCGCATTTATAATATTATAGTAGGTATGGATTTTTTTTCCTTTGGAAGCCGTGGTGGCCTAGTGGTTCGACCTACCGCCTCTCATGCAGAGGGTCGGGGGTTCGATTCCGGCTCGCACCTCTAAGTTTACGTATGTGCGAAATTCAATTTGAATTAACCACTGTGCTTTTCGGTGAAGGAAAACATCGTGAGGAAACCTGCACGCATCTGCGTATTAATTCAAAGATGTGTGTGAAGTCCCCAATCCGCACTGGGCCCGCGTGGGGACTATAGCCCAAGCCCTCTCGTGATGAGAGGAGGCCTGTGCCCAGCAGTGTGACGCAAATAGGCTGTAGTAGTAGTACCTCTTCCTTTTAGTTTCAAGTACCACTTTTTATCTCAATTTAGAAGTAGAAATGTAATCGGTAGCAGTATTAAGTCTAAAAATAAAAATTCAAGTAAGAGTTACATTTTTAACCTTAGATGAATACTGTTATACCTAAATCAATAACCAAGAAAATAATTGAGTGTAGGTTAAAAAAAAACATTTCTCACTGCCAAACTGATTTTAAGGTAAAGGTTGGCAACCCTAACTAGATTGTTTCATCGCCTTAGACATTGCAGCCCGTAAGCCCGGCGCAATGGATGTAAATACCGCCTTACGGAGTAATGTTGGAACACCGGTGTGAAATATTGCTACTTACTTTAAAGCTTGCACTATACTCGCGAACTATGCCAGTGTATCTTAAAGAAAAAAAAAACTGGCCGGTATAGGGTTCCGAAGTTGAGGATGCCCACAGTACCTTTCTAGACTTATTAGCATCTAGCTAGCCTGTGGTATGACGTGCCCGCCCGACGCCGACGCCCCTGCCGCTCGAGAAAAATCACTGGTTTTTTAATCATTTCATAAGTTGGTCGACTATGACTCGTAAGTTTGTACAGCCTACTTAGCTGTGATAATTTTCCTTTCAACTACGTTATATATGCCACAACTGTGATTTTTTTCAGCCAACCAAATACCATCGTTTAGGTGGCAGGGGGGGGGGACGTGACTGTAACAAAAAATAGCACTTTAAAGCTTAATATTTCACAAACGCATCACTTAATCAAAAACCGGCCAAGTGCGTGTCGGGCCACGCGCAAAGTATAGGGTTCCGAAGTTGACGATGCCCACAGTACCTTTCTAAGACTTATTACCATCTAGCTATTAGCCTGTGGTATGACGTGCCCGCCCGACGCCCCTGCCGCTCGATAAAAATCATTGGTATTTTAATCATTTCAAAAGTTGGTCGACGATTACTCGTAAGTTTGTACAGCCTACTTAGCTGTGATAGTTTTCCTTTCAACTACGTTATATATGCCACACCCGTGATTTTTTTCAGCCATCCAAATACCACCATTTAGCTGGCAGGGAAGGGGGGACATGTGACTCTAACAAAAAATTGCACTTTAAAGCTTAATATTTCACAAATGCATCACCTAATCAAAAAATGGTTTAAGCAAACACACAATATTTTTTCAAGACCTATTCAACAATATGCCGCACCATGGGGTACGCAAGAAAAAAAAATTACATCCCCACTTTACGAGTAGGGGAGGTGCCCTATAAAAAAATATATTTCAAAATTTTATGGTACCACTTTGTCAGCGTAACTAATTTGTATATTCATGCCAAATTACAGCTTTCTAGAACTAAGCATCTCCGAGCAATAGTGCGGACAGACGGACGGACGGACGGACGGACGGACGGACGGACGGACGGACGGACATGGCGAAATTATAAGGGTTCCTTGTGGACTTCGGAACCCTAAAAATGGTTTTAACAAACCCATAATATTTTTTAAGACCTATTCATCGATATGCCGCACAGTGGGGTACGCAACTAAAAAAAATGACATCCCCACTTTACGAGTAGGGGAGGTACCTACCCTATATAAAAAAAAATATATTGTATGTACCACTTTATCAGCGTAACTAATATGTATATTCATGCCAAATTACAGCTTTCTAGAACTAAGCATCTCCGAGCAATAGTGCGGACAGACGGACGGACGGACGGACGGACGGACGGACATGGCGAAACTATAAGGGTTCCTTGTGGACTTCGGAACCCTGAAAACAGCGAACTAGCATAGTTCGCGGACTTTCGCGGCGTGAGTGTAGAGCGGGCATAAGAAGCAACTTGCATTGCAACCGCTTAAAATAACTAGTATAGGTATAGCACGACACGACTTAGAAGGCGCGCGGCGAAGCACTTAAGCCGTTGATGCAGAGACTATTATTGCTTAATCCACGCGCCTTCTAAGTTGTGTCGTGCTATAACGCTAATATCCGTAGTAGCCGAATATGATATTCCAATAGCACTACCATGAGTTTACAGTGACCGTACTCGCTAGCGACTACGTAAACGATTTGTATGAAGAATTTTAGTTCAACGAGTGACCGCCAGGGGCGCTGTACTATTCTTCATACAAATCGTTTATGTAGGCGCTAGCGAGTACGGTCACTGTAAACTCATGGTATTGCTACAAGTAGAAATAGCGTCATCAATATGAAACTTAGCTCGAACAAGCGGCAAAGTAGGTAACTGGCAACACATTGGTCGCAAAAAAATCAAGTAAAGAATAGAAAACTGCCTTGAAACAACACCCAGCTCCAACACAGCTTTTCAGCTACAATATGGTCTAACAAAACAAGGTCTGCCGATCCAGCTCTGCTGACGTGTCACCCTTACGTCAAAATCGAGTTGCCACTTTATTTCAATAAAACAGAAACGAAGGAAATATTTTCTGCCGTTATAATGCAAAATGAATTATTTGCGCATTACAATTATTGTCATTTACTTGTTTAAGCACAGAAAATGGGACAAGTTAAAAACAAATGAACGTAGTAATTTAACGGAACGCTCAGGATACATGGGGGGTCGGGGATTATTTTAATACACCACTTGCAACACACGGCAGTGTGAATGACGTAGTGACACCCACACTACTACAGAATACCGGACTGCCATATTATATTATTGTATGAGCTACAACCCTCTTCTGCGGGGGCATCAGCTTAAACTGCTAACAGAGCTTTGCCATAACGATCCTCGGAAATACTTCTTGAGCATCAGAGTGATTTATTCATGGAACAAGCTACAAGAGGACGTAATTTCAGCACAGAGTATTAACCAGTTCAAGAACAGACTTCTTAAACTAGTAAAAAAATACTCAGATATAAAGAAAAACTGGGATAGGGGCATTTATCAGTTGGTCAACTGCCTGCCTGAAAAGTTTTCCCGTGGATTCCACAATCAGAATCAAAATATATACTACAATAAGGGTAATTTTCTGTCTCTTTCTTTCTGTCTGTATGTCTGTTTGTTAGCGATAATCTCCGGAACTACTGAACCGATTTGGATGCAGTTTTCAAGGGTAAATAGAACATCATTTGGAGCAACATATAAGCTATGTTTGATTAAAATCGGATGTCGGAAAGAAAAGTTATCGGCAATATTATATTCCACGCAGACGAAGTCGCGGGGCACAACTAGTTAGAAATGAATGGGACCGAGTATTATTGAACGAATTGAATAGGTGCTCTTTCCATGACAAAAAGATTTTTCGAGATTGGTCTAATATAAACGACGGAGATCTCAGGTAAAAAACACGAAAAAAACACACAGCCGAGAACCTCCTCCTTTGTTTTTTTTTAAGTCGGTTTTAAACTGATTAATGGATGTCAGTGAAATCTAAACGTACCAACAAAATGTTGATGAGTTCTCTCATTTTCTCCCTTTAATCAGTATTCGTAACCAAAGTTTCGTAACTGGTTCTTGATTTTGTCACCAGTTGCAAACAAAAGGTAGAAATTTTTGTTTCGAAACCAAACGTCATGTTCAACATTTAAGTTATTAATGGGAAACTTGCTCTGTAAATACTTTTAGAAGAACTTAATTAATGTTGGCACACTGTAAATAATTATCGGCGTGTTATTATAGGACAAATATATTCGCAGAATGTCTCATATTTGTGGATCAAGGATGGGGTGAAATAATACTTAGGTATAAAAGCAGATTTTTTTAAAGGTTTAATTATTTAGTTCAGCAAATGGGCAATGGGATATGGTTTAATTTTTATTGTTAAAAATACCGACTAACCTCATATTACATAGCTATAACTATAATGTTTAATGTAGGTACCAATTTCAGTGTTTGTTTGTATCTCTTTCGACTTGTGCTTATACCTAAGTACAATAAATTGTTTTGACATAGGCCTCCCCCAAGGCTCGCCACTCAGACCGGTCCTGTGCTACTTGCTTCCACTGGTTTCCCGCTACATTCACGCGGTCGTCGCTCAATCTTGTAGGTAATTTGTGTACTCAAAATGAACACGATAATTCAATACGCGTGTCGTTCCTTGAAATCCCCTGCTCACTTTGCACGGGAACCCATCACAATTGATTTATTAAATAAAACGTACCTCTTCGAATTCACTGACCCTTTCGGTTTAATAACAAAATTTCATAAGGACCGAAAACAAAATACCAATAACATTTATTAAGCGGAGAAGTCACTGGAGCAAAAATTATGGCCGCAAACAGATCCCCTCACCCGTGTTATTAAATTTCACCAGCCTGCCCAACCCGAATCTTTGTTAAACAGACCATGAATAAGCCTGGCCGTCGTTTTTTAAGAAATTTACGAGAAAAAGGTATAATTATTACGTGCTTTTTGGTAACATTTGAACGTCGCTGCCCAATTCTTGTTGTGTATTATTGACATGAGCGATTGGACTTGCTTTTTATTTATTTATAAAAATAATTAACCGAAATTGATTTTTTTAAGCAGTAAAAAGCTACATTAAGTATTTTATCAGTGGCATACATTTACCTATAATAATTAATAACATATGGACGAACAGTGCCCAACAGAACATGTCAAAATATATGGAGAAAACTGACATTAGAAAATACGTTCCAGTATGCTAATAACGCCTCTTTATAACGAAGGCTAAACGGGTGCCCGAGCTGTTCGGGCACCCGTTTTGACGGGGCCATTTTCTCCGGCTGATTGTGAATCCTTAGGATACATTTTAAGCAAATTTTACCTACCTATCTACCTACGACCTAATTTAATTAAGCGGGTTATATCGCGGGAGCCAGCTAGTAGAATTGCAATGCTAGAAAGAGAATGTCACAGATTCCCGAATCAATCAATTTATTCAGCAAATTGACCACATTTTTATTGGGGCATAAAATAGAATATCAATGTATAATTATACTTAAATGCCATAAAAACTATCCAAACAAATTAAATACAAATGAATATTATTTCGAGCTAGAGATCTTCTACTATCTAAAGCCCCGCACCTTCACATTTCAAAACGCTTAATTTATTTTATTATTATTTAAAAAGCACCACCAACACTCTCAACGCATATTTGATGGCTGTCTTAGCACGCACACATGTATTGAGAGTGTTGGTGATGCTTTTTAAATACATTGAAGCGTTTTGAAATGTGAAGGCGCGGGACTTTAGATAGTAGAAGATCTCTACCATATTTTGCTGCTTGTGATGATACAAGGGTGAGAGTTTTTCGGTAACTTGAGCTTCGTATAGGGCGATAAGCCACTATCCACTATTACCTTTACTTACCATACCGTTTAAAAAAAGAGGCGCAATAATCTTCATTTTGTCCTTCTCTCACCAGGCTCGTATTTTCTCAATTCCTAAGCCATTTCAGTAAACCTACAGGGTAGTTCAACCTACTATCGTTTCAATGATCGATCACCCTTCCGCCACAGAGGGTGTATCAATCAGACATTTTGTCAATAACCCGCTATCGACGCCCTTTGAAGTACGGGCTGCCTAGGTCGGGGTGAAATGGTGGTGACATATTATAATAATGTATAGATTTAAGCAGAAATTAAAATAATTTTGAAGTGCTTATTTTAACTTATAATACGACGCCTCACTCGTGTGAACATTTAAAACAAGATAAATACCATCACAAAACTCTTTACAGAACAACATGTAAATAATACCAGTGTATCTATTAAATAAAAGGCCGATTTAAGGATTGCTACAGCGATCTTTCGATCTTTGCTCGAGAAACGTCTGCTACATTTGTTTTATGAATGATAAGTACATACATTTTTTTTACGTGTTTTAATTTATTTAATCATATTTTTTTTTTTCAAAAAACTTTGATTACAAGTATTATTTATTATTATTATTATTATTTATGACTAGCGTCTGCACTAGCCACCTCGTCCTAGCGGAATTCGGTTACTAACGCGTTCCCGCGGGAACTACGTTTTTTTTAGGAACAAAAATACTATATCCATACCATTACCAACTAAATCGATCCAGAGGTTGAAGCGTAAATAGAGTGTAGGTAAGTTTTCAAAAGACACTTGAACTTCGAAAGAAATCAATATTTTTTAATAATTACTTAGGTACCTGCCTTATGTCTGAGACGGAAGAAAGTCACATCGATTAAATGTTTTTTGAGGCTTCAAAATCATCACCTAATTAGTACATTCCATTATAATTATAATATATATATAACAAAGTTTTTTAAAAACATAACAACTAGACCTTTTTTAATCATTAATTATTTATTTTCATTGTTATATTGATTCATCATGTCAAGTACCGAATTCCGCTTTTGGACTCGTTACCTCGATCAGCATAATTCGGCTTGTACCTACAGCTATAATGTTTGCATGGATTCTGTGCGTTCGTCCCGGGCTTACATGCATCGATGGGCCGAGTTGGTAAACTGCACACGTGTGGTTACTGCACACTGCTGCTTCCGCAATAGAATTCTCTGTGACTTTAATCCAGTTTAATATTTTACATCACCCTTGGCCGTAACGCTACGCGGATAGAAAATCTCACTTCTTGGCCAAGGCAAGACGTAAAACTTTTGACAAACCACGGGCGATAATTCGTAAAGCCCCAGATCGCATATTTATGGCCTTCACCTTCGGTTCGGGCCACAGAAACCTGTGATCTGGGACATTTACGAATTCACCACCCTAGGTCTGTAATGTACTCATAGACATAAATAATACTTCGTATGGACCCGGCCTAACGTAGATACATGTCATGTTTCCCCACTTCATTGGTGTCCAATCCAAAGTTAAACTTATATCGTGACACTAAAGCTGGGTCACATTTTTTCAACAACGAGACGAGTTTTTAGATACTGAGAAACAGCTTCGAAAAAAGTTTTTTTAAAAACGCTTATTGTCACGCACGCTCGGTGACAGAACTTTGGATTGGACACCGTGAAAGTGGGGACATATTACGTGTACGTTAGACCGGGTCTATATTATTTACGTCTATGAATGTACTATTGGTACGGAAGGCCTGACATGGCTTGTAAGGAAGCAATAATACAGGCGAACTTTGTGTGATGGCCACGAATGTTTGTAACTCGAGTCATGGATGTTTAGTATTTATTTATATTTCGTTACATTATATTTTATATACTTATTGTAAATTTTAGATATTTATTTATACTTATATATAGCTGTCTATCACCCATAGTACAAGCTTTGTTAAGACACGGCGGGTAGGTGTCTATTCGTGTGAAATGTCCCATGATAGATAGATTAGATAGATAGATTTCTTTAGATAGTTACTTTGCTTTTCAACCGACGAAAAAAAAGGAGGAGGTTCTCAAGTCGACGCGTATATCTTTTTTTTATGTATGACGTCGGTTTATAATTACGTCAATTATAAACCGATTTCAATGATTATTTTGTTAATCGAAAGGTCGTACCTCCCAATTGGTCCCATTTTAATGGAATCCATGAAAAAATTAGGGAACTTCTCGAAATTTGTTAGCATGTGTATGATTTTGGCATCAATTTCAAAGACTACAGTGAGAATTACGTCCCATCGAACACATGTTTGGAAACTACAGCCGAAAAAAAAAATGAAAAAAAAATAGAACCGGCTTCAAACTCCGACAGCCTGTGAAGTCGGTGTCAAGTGAACTGCTCCAAAGCTATGACTATCTTATGGTGAACTTGACACCAACTTCGCAGGCTGTCGGAGTTTGTCGGTCGTCGTCGGTTCTTTTTTTTTTGATATCTTAACCGGGAACCAGCGTACCCGCAGCTCATCCGCACAGGTACGTAAGTAATTAGCAGCGGTGGTTAAATGTGACGCCGCATTGCGGGCCGGTCACTGATGCCACGGGATTAACGACGTTATCCGTTAAATTTGAAAATAAATAAATATCTTGGGACATTTCACACAAATTGACCTAATCCCATTGCTAAGCAAACGGAGCAACAGTTGATAGGGCACTTCTCAAACATCCTTGAATTACTCCGCAGAGGTTTGATCACGATGTCTTCTCCTCGGTATCTTTTTTAGGGTTCCGAAGTTCCACAAGGAACCCTTATAGTTTCGCCATGTCCGTCCGTCCGTCTGTCCGCACTAATGCTCGGAGATGCTTAGTTCTAGAAAGCTGTAATTTGGCATGAATATACATATTAGTTACGCTGACAAAGTGGTACAATAAAATTTTTAATTTTTTTATAGGGTACCTCCCGCGGGTATCTGCGAAGTAATTCAAGGTTGTGTGTGAAGTCCCCAATCCGCACTGGGCCCGCGTGGGGACTATAGCCCAACCCTCTCGTGATAAGAGGAGGCCTGTGCCCAGCAGTGGGCCGTAAATAGGCTGTTGTAGTTGTAGTATAGGGTACCTCCCCTTCTCGTAAAGTGGGGATGTAATTTTTTTTTCTTGCGTATCCCGTGGTGCGGCATATCGTTAATAGGTCTTAAAGAAATATTGTGGGTTTTTAAAACCATTTGTGAAATATTAAGCTTTAAAGTGCTATTTTTTGTTAGAGTCACGGGTACACCCCCCCCCCCCCTGCCAGCTAAATGTTGGTATTTGGATGGCTGAAAAAAATCACGGTTGTGATGTGATGATATAACGTAGTTGAAAGGAAAACTATCACAGCTAAGAAGGCTGTACAAATTTACGAGTAATAGTCGACCAACTTATGAAATGATTAAAAAACCAATGATTTTTCTCGAGCGGCAGGGGCGTCGGCGTCGGGTGGGCACGTCATACCACAGGCTAGCTAGATGCTAATAAGTCTTTGAAAGGTACTGTGGGCATCGTCAACTTCGGAACCCTTATTCTTTGCGCGTGTCCCGACACGCACTTGGCCGGTTTTTTTACAAAATTTCGCATTTAAATATTACTCAATGGTGCGAGCCGGGTTGAACCGCCCGGACTCTTTCTGAAACACATATTATAGTCATGTTGAAGTAATTTTTGAGAAATAAGTAATCGATAAACTTCATCATCCTATTTATTTATTCCGAAACCTTTATGACACTGAAATTTTCACGAATTTTCGTCTTCTGGTCCCTTGCTTCACGATAGCAACAGCATCGCTGTTGGCTCTGGTTTAGCAAATGACACTTGGGCGGCAATTAAATGTATAGGCGGCAGGCTTACCACTTTCCAGCAGGTGAACCGTCTGCCAGTTTATCGGTCTTTAACAAAAAAAATGTACGCGGTACGAAAGCTTTTCCACCGAATCGTTTTCAACCTTCAAATAAATGTACATTTCGAAGCCTCACGATTGACAGACTCTCGTCAAGCAAAAATTATAATTGACATTGAGTGACGTAATCCAATTCTTTATTCCAAGATGTATTTATTATATATCTCAGTTACACTAAATTATGGATCTCAACCGGGTGGTAACCGGGAAATAAATCTTATTAATGTGTAGTAGTTATTATTCGTTGATCGATGTTTTAACCAGGCTAGGATTCACTAGAAGCCGTGGTGGCCTAGTGGTTCGACGTACAGCCTCTCATGCCGAGGGTCGGGGGTTGGATCCGGCTCGCACCTCTAAGTTAACTTATGTGCGAAATTCAGTTTGAATTTACCACTGAGCTTTTCGGTGAAGGAAAACATCGTGAGGAAACCTGCACGCATCTGCGAAGTAATTCAAAGATGTGTGTGAAGTCCAATCCACACTGGGTCCGCGTGGGGACTATAGCCCGAACCCTCTCGTGATGAGAGGAGGCCTGTGCCCAGCAGTGGGACGCAAATAGGCTGTAGTAGTAGTAGGATTCACTAATACTATAGAGACTATTACGATCACAACCTGGGCGCACTCGTCTAGTCTAAGCGACTTCTTCCAGGTCATTCATCTAATCTAATCTAACTAAACTAATCTAACTAATGGATCCCGCAGTCAAACTGTACTCCAGTTTTGTGGGACTATTTTTATTCATTCAATTGTATTTGTTCTCAATAAATAAATAATAAAATAATAACCGCTCCTCCTACATTTGTGACTGAGTTCAAAGTCCTATATTTACTGACTTAGCTGCTGCACGCGACTTTCTATGCGCGTAAACATTGATATGTAAAGATCCCGTTGTTACCATTCTAAACAACAAGCTCGTTCAAAATGAAACCTAGCTGTATTATAAAATTTGGCCAAATAGCACAGGTCGGAGACGGCCTATAAATATTTCGAACACAATTCGAATGAAGTGTCAATGTTTGCGTGCGAGGACGTCTGTGTGCGTGCGAGGACGTCTGTACACTTGTAAATGTGTGTCTACCAACTACGCGGGCCAGTAATCCACTCTCCATCTCCGGATGAAACAAATGACGGTAAGAGCGAATTGGGCGCGAGTTGCGCGCCGGCTAGATTCAGGCGGGTGATTCGGTGGCCATTCTGTATGTAGTACTATTAAATATTCTGTGCAAATAGTAAATCCCCCTCCCTGTCAGGCCTGTGCCCAGCAGTGGGACGCAAATAGGCTCTAATATATCTGTCTTGTCTACATGCTCCTTGCGAAGTAATAGCGTACAGCTCTCGTCTCAACGGTCACTCTACGAGTCGTTCACTGAACGAGAGTTCGCAGATTTGAGCGGCGTCTACGGTTGAAGGATGATCGAGACGGCTGTCGTGCAGGCCCCTCCTAATCGAGAGCACACAGACCTACAGCCCGACTGAAGGGGCCGATGAAATTACCAACCTGTAGTTTGATCTTGTGCAAAATATTTGGCTAAACGAAGTATAACAAGTTAAATATAATGAGCAGCCTACATAAGCCCGACACGATTGGTCAGCTATACTTTCATTTTTAAATGTATCAGAACTTTGACGGCCGGATTGGTCCAGTTGGTAGTGACCCTGCCTTCTGTTCCGATGGTCGCGGGTTCGAGTCCCGCTCGGGGCAAACTTTGTGTGATGAACACGAATGTTTTTACTCGAGTCATGGATGTTAGTATTTATATATTATTTATAAGTATGTATTTCTCTATATAAGTATTTATATCGTTGTCTAGCATCCATAGTACAAGCTTTGCTTAGTTTGGGGCTAGGTCAATATGTGTGAAATGTCCCAAGATATTTATTTATTTATTTGATATGGAATTTGAGCATCGTTATAACATGAATTCGAAGTCGAAAGTTTGAACTCAAGCTCAATTCATAGGTCGATTTCCGGTAAATCCATAGTTCCAAAATCTTGAAGAAACTGAATAACTGACTGACAGATCGATCAACGCAGAGCCGAAACTACTGGTCGTAGAGAGTTGAAATTTGGCATGCAGGTTCTTTAGTGAAATTTCGTATGGATATATCAATTCGGAACACAACTACAGTTGCACAACAGGTCATTTACTTAAACTTTTCACTACTTCCAATCAAAATACTGCGGTCATTCCATGCGTCTAAGCCTTCGAGCTGCATCTCATACGAGTGACGTTTATTTGGTCCGTCATTTACACTCGAGCGCAGCCGGCCGTCCCGCCCGGTGACAGCGCAGCTACGGGTATTTCTGCCCGCGAGTGTATTCGGGATCATTCGGAAATTAATAGCTAAATCAATAATTATAAATGTGAAAGGTAACTCTGCATGTCTGTCTGTTACCTCGTCATGCGTAAACCGGTAAAAAATAGTATGGAGATAGTAGGCAGCGGTCACGGTGAAGGAGTAGTAACTTTTATCCCGAAAAAAGGATGGTTTCCGCGGGAACACCATGACCGAATTCCACGAGGAGGAAGTCGAGGGCAGAAGCTTAGTAAATAATAAATTATGAAGTGACACAAAAAAATAAATACTTTGAATAGGTTTCTTCAGAGTCGCGGTCGTGGCCTTTGAAACCATTTTTGACAATGTAAAAATAAGGTAACAAATTTTACATCACCCTTGGCCATAAAGTGGGATTTTCTGCCCGCTACGCGGAGAGAAAATCTCACTTCTTGGCCAAGGCAAGACGTAAAACTTTTGACAAACCACGGGCGGTAATTCGTAAAGCCCCAGATCGCATATTTATGGCCCTCAACTTCGGTTCGGGCCACAGAAACCTGCGATCTGGGACATTTACAAATTCACCACCCTAGGTCTGTCATGTACTATTACGTCACCCTTGGCCGTAAAGTGCGATTTTATGCCCTCCACGCGGGTAGAAAATCTCACTTCCTGGCCAAGGCAAAACGTAAAACATTAGATAAACCCCGGGCGGTAATGTTCTATTTCTATGTTTTGACTTGCTTGAGTGCATCCATAGACGATGGTGACTTCCCTATTAAGAGGGCGGTATGTTTATTTATCACCCTAGTCTATTAGTACACCTATGCAGACACACTAGTAACAATAACATTTCACATAAACACTCGGTAAGTCGGGGAGTCGGTCTATAGGCAGCAGTAACCACTTTCCATCAGGTGGGCCATCTGCATATTTGTCCGTCTAAAATAATAATAAAAAAAGAAATAGGATCTCCCATGCCGCTTTGGCATTACAGAATAAGACGCTCCATATTATTTAAAGCTCGACTGACCACCGTCAGAAGGCAATTCCGAAGCTCTGTCGTGATTTTGATTAAAAAGCTGATCTCTGATCTAATAAGAAATATTATGAAGAATTGGATAATATTTTAAGTGAATAAATAGGTTTGATGTTCATTCGTTTTAGAAATCAATATCAATTTTCGATTTTGGTTTCGGATCAAGAACGTTTTGAAGTAGTAATTTTGAATTTAGGAATCAAGGGGTTTAAAGAATAGAAGAAAAGTTAAAAAACCGGCCAAGTGCGTGTCGGGCCACGCGCAAATTATAGGGTTCCGAAGTTGACGATGCCCACAGTACCTTTCTAAGACTTATTAGCATCTAGCTAGCCTGTGGTATGACGTGCGCGCCCGACGCCCCTGCCGCTCGAGAAAAATCATTGGTTTTTTAATCATTTCATAAGTCGACTAATGACTCGTAAATTTGTACAGCCTACTTAGCTGTGATAGTTTTCCTTTCAACTACGTTATATACGCCACAACCGTGATTTTTTTCAGCCATCCAAATACCACCATTTAGCTGGCAGGGGGGGGGGGACACGTGACTCTAACAAAAAATAGCAGTTTAAAGCTTAATATTTGACAAACGCATCACTTAATCGAAAAATGGTTTTAACAAACCCACAATATTTTTTCAAGACCTATTCAACGATATGCCACAACATGGGGTACGCAAGAAAAAAAAATTACATCCCCGCTTTACCAGTAGGGGAGGTACCCTATAAAAAAATATATTTCAAAATTTTATTGTGCCACTTTGTCACCGTAACTAATATGTATATTCATGCCAAATTACAGCTTTCTAGAACTAAGCATCTCCGAGCAATAGTGCGGACAGACGGACGGACATGGCGAAACTATAAGGGTTCCTAGTGGACTTCGGAACCCTAAAAAGTCATAGAGTAGAGAAAAATGTTTTTTGTTTAGACTTTCATCTAAAAAAAATATACGGTACCTAATTTCTATAGACTGACAATCTTCGTAGATTGCAGCGTGTAGTGAAAAGCTCTAAGTGTGAGCAATATCCAGGAATGCATAATTAATGGCTTCTGTCTATATTCAAGACAATTTCGCCAATTTCAGCAGTAAAGGCCTACAAGCCGAACAGTGTACGGTAATAGACAGTTCACTTCACTGGTGTCCGCCAGAGTTTTCATATTTGGCTATGTCACACGCTGCAATCGTTTTCATCTCCCCCATCACTATCTTTGCACACAGTGAATACCCAACTCGAATTTCCCTATCCAAGTTACATTTATCAATTCCAATCTCATATTATTTCCTCCAATAACAACGGACTTTCCTGAACCATTCCCGTCTAAAATAGAAATTGCATACAAATGAGGATATTGCAGTCGGCGCCTTTTTTAATATGCAGATTTAAATGCGATTAGTGTGACAGGGACAGCTGCGGCGTTTTGCACGAGAGTGAGAGGGATGGATATAGTTTTTTGAGCTCAGCATCCGAATCGTTAACCTAGATGCATATTTTAATTACACTTTACTCTATCAGGGATTTAATTTTGCGTTACGTTAACGGGTTGTTAAGGTGATAACTCACGGTTTTATGTAGCCTCTACGATAATAGATGGCGCGGGTGGTAGATATTGTAATTTTCAGGATTTACGCCAAATTCCAAGCCCAAAGGTACACTTTGATGGACTATGCGATTGAAGGGATATATTATACATCTCAATTTCACATAAGTATCCGTACATCACCTTTCATTTAGGAAAAAAGGCGAGCAGTCTGCCGAGAATGAACTCACGCACACATACAGAGGTAGTGAAACGTAGTGGAAACCAAGGCTTAATTTCGCCGAGAATTATAGAGCTTCTGTGGCGCCGTGGTTTTTGTGATTTCTTTTTATGAAGTATAAATCGTGGAAGTCGTGGGTTCGATCCTCACTTTTTCAACTTTTTGTATTTTTTTTTTCTTTTTTCTATAATAAATATTTGTAAAGGGGAAAAATAAAACTAGTGAAACTTTTGATATATTTTACTTGACATTATAGAAATATTTTTGATCTAGATATGATTATTTATTTCTACTACTATTTTTAATCAAAGGATAAAAATCCGTGTGTATTTCGTTACATTATCCTCCTCCTCCGGCACATACTTCTTGTGACGGTCTTCCATGTGCAGCGATCTTCGCCCTGGTGCATCGCCGCATTTACCGGCGGCACCTGTTCGGCCTCCTCTCTCTGGGTCTTTTCCCTTCAGCATTAGTCTCTCCAACTTGCCGGATTTCCACGAGTTATGTGACTGAAGGTAAGCCGTGGAGGCCTAGTGGTTCGACCCACCGCCTTTCATGCAGAGGGTCGGGGGTTCGATTTCGGCTCGCACCTGTAAGTTTACTTATGTGCGAAATTCAATTTGAATTTACCACTGAGCTATTCGGTCAAGGAAAACATCGTGAGGAAACCTGCACACATCTGCGAAGTAATTCAAAGATGTGTGTGAAGTCCCCAATCTGCACTGGGCCCGCATGGGGACTTCAGCCCAAACCCTCTCGTAATGAGAGGCCTGTGCCCAGCAGTGGGCCGTGAAAAGGCTGTGTAGTAGTAGTAGATGTGACCGAAGTATTTGACGATTCGGCTTAGACGAACCATGGACGGATATTGTATGTCGAGTTTGAGTTCTTTGAGCACCGAGATGTTGGTGCGATGAGCTGTCCAAGGTATAGTATATAATATTATCAACTAAATAGTTCAATTCAATATATCATAATTTACTTTACAAATTCCTAATATTGTATTATTTTATCAAAATATCTAAACACCTACACGACTGACAGGGTACCTACCTACCTACCTATGATGAGAATGAATATTTGTACTCATGTCATGGATCTTTATTTGCATATGTATTTACATATTTCTCTTTATAAGTATTTATATCGTTGTCTAGTACCCGTATCACAGGTAATCCTAGTTTGAGAGTAGACAATGTTGTGTTGCATTCCAAATATTATTCATTTTATCTTCATCTTTTTATCTTATCTCAGTAAGTAAATATTCTCTTTCTTGGTTTACATTTTATTGCCACGCACAGCCACACGAAAATAAAATTGCTACACATGTCTGACAAGTTTATTAAAATAGGTATAACAAAATATATCACAATTTTACACATGATAAGGTTGGTTCTGATTAGCAGTGATTGGTTTCACAATGTCTCTTCATTGTTACTCACAGGCCGCAGACAGGCAGGCACAGGTAAATGTAATCTCTTCCAGAAAGCTTACTTCGTCCCTCCTAGGAAGACAGATCCAAGGCATTCCAGAAGATGTTTGATCTGAAATAGAGACAAAAGATTACTCGATCACACTCTACGGATAATAATAATAAATCTGGCTATTCAGTTTTTTTAGAGGATCTCTCTGAGATGATATGACAGCAGGATGTATTGCCGCATTCAATCCTGGTGATCAAAAAAATAGCGGTTATATCTATATATATAAAACAAGAAACCGACTGACTGACTGACAGATCGATCAACGCAGAGCCGAAACTACTGGTTGTAGAGAGCTGAAATTTGGCGTGCAGGTTCCTTAGGGAACGTAGGGGAGCACTAAGAGAGGATTTCCCGAAATTCCCACGGGAAGGGAAAAGAACGGGATTTTACATTTTAATATTTTTGCACATAGAAGTTGCGGGGAAAGGCTAGTTATTTATAAAATACAAGCTTTGCCCGCGACTTCATCTGCGTAGAATTCGTTTATCGTGATTCCCCAGGAATTGTCCACTTTTCCGGGATTAAAAGTGACCAGTAATCTTCCCCGGGGCTCAACCATTTCCAAACCAAATTTCATCAATATCGGTTCAGCGGCTGAAACATGAAGTGGTAACAGACAGACGGAGTTACTTTCGCACTTATAATATCAGAAGGTATTTGGCATGGAGGGCAGGGACATGGCTACTACCGAGTCGAACGGACGCACTTCACTACCGAAACACAACCGAGACTAGATAGAGATGTTCTACTATCTAAAGTCCCGCGCCTTCACATTTCAAAACACTGCATTTTTTTATTATTATTTAAAAAGTACCACCAACACTCTCAACGCACAGTTGATGGCTGTCTCAGCACGCACACATGTGTTGAGTGTTGGTGGTGCTTTTTAAATAAATTGCAGCGTTTTGAAATGTGACGGCGCGGGACTTTAGATAGTAGAAGATCTCTACTATAAAAGCTTTGATCACTTTTATTTTTTCACTGATAACACGTTGTGCGTTCGCAAAGCAATTATGGGATTTGGTCTCGCCTGGGTTGACGCGGGCGTCTAGGCAGTCGGCGCGGCCGAAGCTGCGGCGCCGCAGCCGCCGTGGGCGCGCAGGGCGCCTTGCTAGCTTTCCTCTCCCTCTCGTCGACAGAATTCTCCACACTTCTCGCACGAAAGGGCAGCTCCTTGAAGTTTGTGAAGTCCTCCCTCCGTACTCTTTTCCTTATCTTATTAGAAAGGAGGGCGTAAGTTATGTCCAATTGCGCTCTTTCTGAGATATCATTCTCCGTTAGTCTCACAAAGAGCGACCGCAGCCTCACTATAAACATGTCAGTTTTGTCTTGCGGCGTCGAAAATATAATATACCTATAGGCACGGTGGAGTCTTGGCAGATGTAGAAATGAGAAGACGGTGTGGGGCGAAGCCCTAATCACAAGTGACCGTGAATTCGTGGCAAATGTAGCGTGTGCGTAGCGATTGCACAACTGACTGACTGGCTGGCTGGCGCGCGCGGCGCGTGGGCATAGGGTCGGCCGGTAGGAGAGAGCGGGACAGGGCTATTTTCCGAGACGCGCGTCTATTCCGCGAAACGGTATGGCAACCGAGTACCTAAGGCCCAAGCGGGTTAGTGTTCCGCGCACGGTTTGCTATAAATTGTACTATTATGTACCCATCCCAACAAAAATATGTACACATTTTAGTACCTATACCAACTTGATTCTTTAGATCATTGCTTTTCATTGTTGGTGGTGGTAAATTGTTACTGCTTTGCGAAGCAACCAAAGTAAAATTTCTACACATTTGACATCAATTTTTTCAAGTAGGTAGGTAAGGTAAATGTAAAGAAAAGAATACATTATAATATTATTATTAGTAAGGATCAACTAAATAGTTCAATAACATAGTTTAATTACTAATAGTTTAATTTACTTTACAAATTCCTAATATCGTAATATTTTATCAAAGTATCTAAACACCTACACGGTTGACAAAGTATGATGAGAACGAATATTTGTTCTCATGTCATGGATCTTTATTTGCATATGTATTTACATATCTAACTGTCTAATACATAAAATTCTCGTGTCAGTGTTTGTATCCAAACTCCTCCGAAATCGCTAAACCGATTCTTATGAAATTTGGTGTGTAAGTTCTGTAGGTCTGAGAAAAGGAATAGGAAGCTATTTTTCGTACCCATCCAAGAAAAAAAACCGGCCAAGTGCGTGTCGGGCCACGCGCAAATTATAGGGTTCCGAAGTTGACGATGCCCACAGTACCTTTCTAAGACTTATTAGCATCTAGCTAGCCTGTGGTATGACGTGCCCGCCCGACGCCCCTGCCGCTCGAGAAAAATCATTGGTTTTTTAATCATTTCATAAGTCGACTAATGACTCGTAAATTTGTACAGCCTACTTAGCTAGAAGCGATTCTATTATAGCGCGAACACTATGAAATGTAGCGTATGCGTTGCGATGGCTCAAAGTTAGGCGACTGACTGACTGGCTGACTGAAGTGGCTGCCTGGCTGGCGCGCGCCGCGCGAGTGATGGGGTCGGCCGGTAGGAGAGAGCGGGACAGGGCTATTTCCCGAGACACGCGTCTATTCCGCGAAACGGTCTGGCAACCGCGTAAGCGTCGTAAGGCCAAAGCGGGCAGTGTTCCGCGCACAGTTTGCTATTGTTATATCCAACAAAAATATGTACACATTTTAGTACCTATACCAACTTATTCTTTAGATTTGTTAGATCATTGCATTTCATTGTTGGTGGTGGTAAATTATTGTTACTGCTTTGCGAACCAACCAAATTAAAATTGCTACACATTTCTGACATATTTTTTTTCAAGTAGGTAGGTAAGGTAAATGCACCTATGTTGGACGAGGACCAGCCATGGTCATTTTTTGAATTTACCTTCAAAATTAAGCAAAAACAAAGTTTTTTTTTCAAATGACTACACCGATCAGTCGTGCCAGTAGTTCAGCTGTCATACCAACGGTTTTTGATAGCCGACAGACATTTTTTTGTGGTTATCACGATTCTTAGTTGCGCGGTGTCATTTATAGTCGGGCGGGAGTCGTAATTTCTTATAAGAATCGCGATGCAAGTAAGTACCTGACTCAGGTGTATCATCTTTGTTGAAATTCATATTATTTATTAGCCACATAGCCTGTAATATTTGTTTGTATGTTTTCTAAGAATGTCGTTTGTATGTGCATGTCTGCTTTCTGAATAAACTTTTCTTTATCTTTATCTTTTCTTTTATTGATTTATCCACAGTAATACAGTACTTTTACATTATAACCTAAATGTAATTGGCATTCTAATCATTGACGACAGGTTTGGCTCAGTTGGTAGTAACCCCGCCCTCTGTTCCGACGGTCGCGGGTTCGAATCCCGCTCGGGGCAAACTTTGTGTCATGAGCACAATTAATGTTTGTACTCGAGTCATGGATGTTTAGTATTTATATATGTATGTATTTCTCTATATAAGTATTCATATCGTTGTCTAGCACCCATAGTACAAGCTTTGCTTAGTTTGGGGCTAGGTCAAATTGTGTGAAATGTCCCAAGATATTTATTTATTTATTATTTTATTTATACGGAGCGTAGACTTTATCAGTCGAGATCTCTCAAGCTTCACTTGGATATTCAATGTGCCTCGTACCATACGGTGATCGCTCCCGGACTTAACCGAATTAATCACTGAGACATCATCGAAAATCTGCTTCCTCGTCGACATGATAAAGTCTATCTCATTCCTCGTTACACCATCAGGGCTCATCCAGGTCCATTTTCTGTGCTCACATTTCCTGAAGAAAGAGTTCATCATATAGAGTCCCTCCTTCTCCATGAAACCAGCCAGTAGATGGCCCGGTCATTCCTACGCCCTCCTCCAAATTGCCCCACTCTCAGCTCTTCACCGTCTCGTTTGCCCAAACAACTGTGAAGTGACTTCTGGATGGCTCTGGATGGCTCTAGAAATGTCCTCATACATAGCCTCCACCTCATCGTCGGAGTGCGTCGAGGTCGGAGCGTAAACCTGTATAACCTTCAACGAATATCGTTGGGTTATTCTGAGTACAAGGCACGCTACCCTGGTCGACACACTCTCGATCTTCACCACATTGTTTGCGAGGGACTTGTGGACGATAAACCCGACACCTCCCTGGGACTGTTGGTCGCCCTCCCGGAAATAGAACAGGTTACCGGACTTCAGGGTTATCATGTCCTCCCCCTCTCTCCGGACTTCTGATAACCCTATGATTCCCCAACGTAACCTGCTCAATTCTTCCTCCAGTTCCAGTACCTTTTCGTCAGTCCGCAGTGTAGGTACGGCAGTTATATGTTGCCAGGGCCAAGGGTCGTCGTTTTTGGTAGCCTGGCCGAACCCGGGGATTCAATATAGCACCCCCTGCCCCGCCGTTACCATGGCCGCTACCATGGCCAGGAATAGCAGGGCCGCCGGGGAGTAGGGGTCTGGGCTGTGTTTGTGGCATCATAGTTCCCAAGTCTATCCATTGGGGGGGATTTGCCAATAGTCGCCACGCTTGGCAGACGGGTGGCGACCGCAGTTTTAAGGTGGTAGTGCTCGGAGGACGCTGCTTCCCATCCTCCGGTTTATCCCTTAGTCGCCTCTTACGACACCCACTGGAAGGGAGGGGGTGGTGCAATTCTAGGCCGGCACCACACGACACGGCTTTTTTTTAAATCTAGCTACATAATATTGTAGCGGTTTATAAAACACACCTACCTCCTAAATTTCAACCATACAGCACCCATAGTCTCCGAGAAAGATTACTGTGACATACGGACGGACGGACAGACAGACGGACATGACCAAATCATAACGGTTCCGTTTTTTGCTATTTGGTTACGGAACCCTAAAAAGTATATTATTACTTTTTACTCTATTACTTGTATTTATTTTTTAACCGATGGACGCAATCTGCTACATGTGGATATAGTTTGCGTCCTAAGAGTCCAAGTATGGTTATCGGTATCTGTATCTTTTTCTACAGTCATAATAATGTGGACGCAAATTGGTCATTACAATATCTTTAATAATAATGTCAAAATAAACATAAACTTAATGTCTCTTTTTCATTTCATCTCATAAAAATTTTAAATAAAAAAATAGAACCGACTTCAAACTCCGACAGCCTGTGAAGTTGGTGTCAAGTTCACTATAAGATAGTCATAGCTTTGGGGCGGTTTACTTGACACCGACTTCACAGGCTGTCGGAGTTTGAAGTCGGTTCTATTTTTTTATTTTTTTTTTCGGCTATAGTTTCCAAAGATGTGTACGATGGGACGTAAGTCTTTGAAATTGATGCCAAAATCATACACGTGCTAACAAATTTCGAGGAGTTCCCTCGTTTTGTCATGGATCCCATCATCAGAACTGAACCAAATTATTAAAAATTAAAAAAGAATCATCGAAATCGGTTCACAATTGACGGAGATATGCGTGGTCATACATAAAAAAATATATATATACGCGTCGAATTGAGAACTTCCTCCTTTTTTTTTCGTCGGTTGAAAAAACAACATTAAACTAAAAGACAGATAGAGTAGTTCGCGTCCATTGTGGACGCAAATAGGAGAGATTATAAATTTGGTGTAGTAATTCGCGTCCACCAAAAAAAAAAAAACAAACAAATTTATCAGTAATCTATTTTAGGGCTCATTATTTAGGTCTAGCAACAACTATAAATCAACAATTTTAAATAAAACAATGAAAAACTTACCGTGACACACGCTACTGCTTACTATTTTTTTGCTAACATTTGGAACGCTGGCACTCATTTCTCGTAAAACTGAGACTAATTGTTTTTTTCTAAATAGGAAGGGTTGTGCGCACGTACCTTTTGTCTATTTTTGTATGCCTCTTGTACATCGAGGTATTAATAGAAAATATTTTGAGATAATTAGTCTGTTAGTATACTTATTATGAAGTTTTTTTACAAGGAGATCGGTCAAATGGACGCGAACTGGGGGGTGGACGCGAAAGGGCGAAATGACCCTACCTACATATATCACAATTGTACACAATGACAAGGTTGGTTCTAATTAGCAGTAGGTATTGGTTTCACAACAAAACCTAGCTTAGATTTCTGCAACGGTATTTAGGATTATCAGATTTATAAAAAATAAAAAATAAAAAAAAAAACCGCCTTCGAACTCCGACAGACTGCGATGTCAATGTCAAGTTCACTATATGATAATCATTTCTTTGGGTCGGTTCACTTGACACCGACTTCGCAGTCTGTCGGAGTTTGAAGGCGGTTTTTTTTTTTTTTTAATTTTTTTTTCGGCTAGTTTCCTAACAATACCATAGAAGTACTTATGTAACTCTGAAGTCTTCGAAATTGACACCAAAACGTCGTGCTAGCAAATTTCGAGGAGTTCCCTCATTCACCCGAAGGCAATTCCCATGCAAAGTTATATTTCTTTTTTTTAGCTGTAGACTTTTCCCGGTAAAAAGTACAAATAGTACATTATTGCAGACGCCGCTAAGGAGCGCATTGCCGGACGCCTTCTTAGTAGGTACGAGTCTGGCAATGCAGTTGCGGGCGTTGCGGCCGAGGTCTATAGGTACAATGCTTTTCTCAAACTGTGAGGAAATACTACTCGTCGTCGTCACCATCATCATCACCACCACCACCACCACCACCATCATCATCATCACCACCACCACCACCACCATCATCATCATCATCATCACCACCACCTCCATCATCATCACATCACCATCTCCATCATCATCACCACCACCACCACCACCATCATCATCATCATCATCACCACCACCTCCATCATCATCACATCACCATCTCCATCATCATCACCACCACCACCACCACCATCATCATCATCATCATCATCATCACCACCACCTCCATCATCATCACATCACCATCTCCATCATCATCACCACCACCACCACCACCATCATCATCATCATCATCACCACCACCTCCATCATCATCACATCACCATCTCCATCATCATCACCACCACCACCACCACCATCATCATCATCATCATCATCACCACCACCTCCATCATCATCACATCACCATCTCCATCATCATCATCACCACCACCATCAATACCATCACCATCATCACGGTATAGCAAAACACAACTTAGAAGGCGCGCGGATTCAGGCCAAAGAACACCAAAGAATATACCTAATAACTGAGGCATTGATGAAAATAGCACGTAGCATTTGCGGGCAAATGCGGGACATTACATTACATTACGTAGGTACACATAACCACAACAATATGTCAATGTCTCTTTTTTTTTTTTTTATTCCTAATTGAGTTCCGTTTTGCACGCCGGTCGAAACATCAATGTGTAAATCTAAATGTACTCGTAGTAGGTAAATAATAATAAATCATTAGTTTATTTCGCTTGTACCTACCTACGATTTATATGTATAACTGACATTGATAAAATAGGTACGTAGCTAGTATCTAAAGTTTAGATACTAGCTACGTACCGTAGATTCTAAACATTATCAGGACCCAAAACAATTTAATTTTGTAAAATGCCACTTTTCAAATCACAAATTGTATAATCTGGATACCTACTATTATTATTACGCATACGCATATGATCGGTAATTTCATGGTAATTTCACAGCTTATATGTTCTAAAAGCCGTGGTGTGGCCTAGTGGTTCGAGCCACCGCCTCTCATGCCGAGGGTCGGGGGTTCGATTCCGGCTCGCACCTCTAAGTTTACTTACGTGCGAAATTCAATTTGAATTTACTATGAGCTTTTCGGCGACGGAAAACATCATGAGGAAACCTGCACGCATCTGCGAAGTAATGCAAAGATGTGTGTGAAGTCCCCAATCCGCACTGGGCCCGCGTGGGGACTATTATAGACCAAACCCTCTCATAATGAGGGGAGGCCTGTGCCCAGCAGTGGGACGCAAATAGACTGTAGTACTAGATTATATGTACTCGTCAGCATAACTGTTACAGCGAGCGTGTAGACAGTGCGGGTTTTCTACGCTCGAGTGGTCTACGATCTGGTCAATTTATTTTTGTTTTTTGTTTTTTACCTACAGCAAAAATCAATTTTTATAGACTAACTAGCTGACCCAGCGGACTTCGTACCGGCATAGTTTTCTTTTTGGGTGGGTTGAAAAATAGCTTACGTCCTATTCTCAGCCCTACTGAACATACACACCAAATTTCATAAGAATCGGTCGAGCCCTTTCGGAGGAGTTTGGTTACAAACACTGTGGCACGAGAATTTTATATATACCTACTATCTATAGGTACTATATAAGAGATAAAATGTCCTAAGCAGAGCTCGATCGCCCAGGCCAGGTAGAGATCTTCACTATCTAAAGTCCCGCGCCATCACGTTTCAAGACGCTTCAATATATTTAAAAAGCACCACCAACACTCTCAACACATGTGCTGA
This sequence comes from Aethes cnicana, assembly GCA_963971205.1. Taxonomy (NCBI): domain Eukaryota; kingdom Metazoa; phylum Arthropoda; class Insecta; order Lepidoptera; family Tortricidae; genus Aethes; species Aethes cnicana. The sequence continues at coordinate 3,121,919 of OZ020286.1, forward strand.
GACAGCCATCAACTATGCGTTGAGAGTGTTGGTGGTGCTTTTTAAATAATAATAAAAAAATTGAAGCGTTTGAGATGTGAAGGCGTGGGACTTTAGATAGTAGAAGATCTCTACCTACTTCTTATTATAAGTAAATATAGCTATTTTTATTTCTTACATAAATGAATAAAATACTTATAAGAGATAGGTATGATTTATTTCTTCTAGCAGTCTTCTGACATGTCACCGCTCATTACATTTTTTATATCTGATCATTATAAACAACAAAATACTTGTATAGGTACTTACTTACCTATTTCGTTCAATGATTTTCCAACTCATAAAACGCGATTTACGCGATCTACTATGTAACGGCGGGTTAACGCCATCTTGTGAGCATTCTGGAAATTAATAGGAATCGGACGGACACTAGCACTAGCAGATCAGCTGTTCATAGACCACGACGCCATATTGGCCTGATGCTTACAGTGTAAACGTTCTCTCACACAAGCTTGGTTCGGCCGAAATTTTATTGGTTTTGAAATGCTTATAATTATTTTATTCTTTGATTTTTTGCGGTGTTTTTGATCTATGCGTGCTCGGGGAATAATGTAATATTTTATTAGAACGATAAAAGAAACTAAAAGCAGTCGTAGTCGAAGATTACGCGACCAGTTTTTTGTATGGGGTTCAGCCGTGACGATTCACCTTAAGGGTAAGGGAATTGAAGCACACGGGAATTTTTCCAATTCCAATCCTGTAAAAAAGGTCCTTGTTGCATAGAGATAGAGTTTGTGGTGATTTTAAAATATTTACCAAATAATGCAGGTACTTTGAAGCGTTTTGAATTGTGGAGGGACTTCCTATCATAGATTATCTTTAGCGTGCTTTTTTTTAATTTACATACGAATGCGTAATAAATATGTATGTACCTGCACTGGTATGTACTATCCTTATTGTTTAGTAAAACTAGTTACAATTTAAATTCAACAGTCTGTGAGAGAAATACCAGTAAGTGTCATAACTACAGAGATTTCAAATTCATATTATTACCTATTTGTGATACACAGGTATGTTACATGCTGTACTAATGCTACTTAAAATATAAACGAGATCGCTGCACGCTGTGATCCAACTTTTAGGTGACAAAAATAAGCACCCCTTTTCGAACTACTGGCTATTGAGTCTTAGGTAAGTTAATGCATGATATGTGCTCGTATATGTATTCGTATGCCGACGCCGCCTGATCAGTATAGTGTGTCGAGAAGACTATCAACAAATTCAACATAATTATGTTATGGGTACCTAAGTTCTATAAGGGTTCGTTTTTCCCGTAGGCGTACGAAATCGTATCGCGATTTGTCAAGAGCAAGCAATAAGCAGGCGAGACGTAATTAAATATTCCGCGCCGAGGGAAATCAGCTGTCAGCCGATGACGAGAAAATGCGAAATTAAAAAAAACTAATTACCCTTAAATTGAGGAGGTAAAAGTCATTCATAATTTACGCGGCACTCATATAATACTACTACTACAGCCTATTTACGTCCCACTGCTGGGTACAGGCCCCTCTCATCACGAGAGGGTTCGGGCTACTCATATTATAAGCTAAAGTGATTGCAGAATGTGCCTTTAGGCCGTTGGTACGTCACCGCCGTCACACGGCGGACACTGCCTAGCACGATTTCGAACACAATTAAAATGAAGTGTCATGTGTACGCGGGCCACTGATCCACTCTCCATCTCCGGATGAAACAAGTGACGGTAAGGGCGAGTTGGGCGCGAGTTGCGAGCGGGCTATATTCAGGCGGGTGATTCCGTGGCCATTCTGTATGTAGTACTATTCAATATTATGTGCCGCCGTCATCAGGACATCAACGAGACCGAGATTACATAATATTTACTACGAGATCGAAGTAGCGACATCCATATTAATATTATTAATGCGTCTGTCTGTTACATTTTCATTCTTCAACCGCTTGACGGGTTTATATGAGTACGGGATATGTACGTAGTTATAGAAGAAAAAGGCATAGATCCCACGGGGACTCTATAACCGAATTCCACGCGGGCGAAATCTCTGGCAGACACTAGTTTACTATACTTATTGAGAAGCACAGTCTAATCTTGAATTTGAGCGTAACAAAACCGTCCCTGTAAATAAAAAGCAAAACCTGGCCATATAGACGAACGGAACAGCACTCGTGAATCAACAATCATTCCAATTTTGAAAGGAAAAAAAGTAAACATCGTTATTTTCGGCCAGCAAACGCATCTCATTTAGTAGAGGCACACACACGGCGGACACGGTCTATTAAAGCACGATTTCGAACACAATAACGGATGAAGTGTCAATGTTTGCGTGCTGGGACGACTGTGTGCGTGCAAGGATGTCTGTACACTTGTAAACGTGTGTGTTTACCAGTAGGTACGCGGGTCAATGATTCACTCGCCATCTCCGGATGAAACAAATGACGGTAAGGGCGAGTTGGGTGCGAGTTGCGCGCCGGCTAGATTCAGGCGGGTGATTCCGTGGCCATTCTGTACGTAGTACTATTAAATATTCTGTGGTAGAGGCAAACATTACTACTGAACGTAAACTGTAACACCCGAATCCCAAACGCAGCCTCACACGTTACTGTGAAACTGCAGAGTGCAGCGGTAACCGCCGCACGTGAGAAACGAAACGTGCGCGTTAAGGCCGTTCCTATACCCAGCTCAGCCGTCACTGTCACTCGTGCAACGACTGAAAGAGAAAGCGCTACGCACAGAACGCCCGATTTAGTTAGTAATTAACGTGTTTTAATTTCTATAAAAATACCGTCTAAAAACATGGCATTTATAAAGCTGTCAATGTATGCATAGAACATGGATATTTTTGCTGTTATATTTAGTTTTACACCGTTTGATATAATAAACTGGAGTAAAGTTGGATTAAAGGTCGGAGTTATAGGTTACTTTGCAATTAAATTATATCGAGCGAAGTTTCGTGAATCGTAGGTAACATATGTTTTATTCATATTTTTAACTTTTTTTTTCTATTTATTTGGGTATACAAACAGTTACAACAGTTGATAACTAAAACTAGATTGATATTATTACGTATAGATATTGTGTAACCATCACCGTAAACCACATGTTAACTTTTAACATTTCTTGGAAAAGTATGATCTTACATGAGCAATTTGACGATACTGGGTCAGGGAACGGCCTTAACGTTCCGCCGGCATTCCGGCGTGGTTTGGGGTCGCGAAATTATTTCAAATACGTTCCGAGTCGTCGAGAGTATGGGTTTTCATTTTGACGCGCTTCTGGTTGAACTGGGGTTTTTGCACTTTAAAATCAACTCACAGCTACCTACTACTAGATATAGATCTACTTAATTGCAGCTATAGAATATTTGGTTTTTCGCTCAACTGGTTTCTGTCCGCTATTTTTTATATTTTACTCTTATTTTAAGTTATTGGGGTCCTTAGACTATTTGGAACGAATGCAGAGATATTTTTACTACTACAGCCTATTTGCGTCCCACTGCTGGGCACAGGCCTCCTCTCATCACGAGAGGGCTGGGCTATAGTCCCCACGCGGGCCCAGTGCGGATTGGGGACTTCACACACATCTTTGAATTACTTCGCAGATGCGTGCAGGTTTCCTCGCGATGTTTTCCTTCACCGAAAAGCTCAGTGGTAAATTCAAATTGAATTTCGCACCTAAGTAAACTTAGAGGTGCGAGCCGGAATCGAACCTTCGACCCTCGGCATGAGCGGCGGTAGGTCGAACTAGGCCACCATACGGCTTCTAGAGAGAGATATTTTTATTTACCTTTAATTACGTAGGACAAAAGGGTATATCTCCGATTTGGTGCAAATCGCGCATGTTCATAAAAAAAACTACTTAACTCGTACTTGTTCCAAAAAGACAAAATATTTTTGTAGGTACTTTAGTTTGGACTTATTGGTACAAATGACACTTAAATATTTTTGTGCATACCATTATATTTGACATTTCTATGTGTTGAAATAGAAATAAGTATAATATTTTACAATAGGTATTAACCAATTGGATATGTTTATGGCTCTACTCTTACCTTGCATCGCTGAATAATACATCCCTTCAATGTAATTGTAGTACGTACCGATATGTATATTTTATACATGTAATGTAAATGTTATAACTATGTGTAAATTTTGAAAAAAGGCCTTCTGCTTGAGTTTGTTGCGGCGCTTCTTCTCAAGCAATGGGTCTAGGAAGCGCTAGTAAATTATTTTCTGACGTGTAAAAGTGCCCCTATGTGGCCAATTTGCTGAATAAATGATTGAATTTTGAATTTTGAATCCACATTAATATAATAAATGCGAAAGTAACTCTGTCTGTCTCTAAACCGCTGGGAATGGACAAAGACTTCTATTCATCCCGGAAAAACGCATAGTTCCTGCGATAACCGAACTCCACGCGGGCGAAGTCGCGGGCAGAAGCCAGTAGATTGTACAGGCACAAACTCGAAAACGTCCACAGAAATTAAGGAGCGTCAAAGTAGGCCAAACGTACAATTTTATAAATAAGTGACTCGAACAGATAAACTTTGAACGCTTCGCAATTCCCCGACTTGGAATTGAGTTTCAGAAACGTTTGAGTTTTAATACTTAATGAGTTACCCTCATTAAATAACTTCGGGACAAATTTATTAACTCTTTATTTGATGTACTGTGTTGCCAGTAACTTTTGTTCTCTCTTTGTAGTCTGTATTTTAGAATTTCTCGGATTTATAAGGAATGCTAGCTCAATTATTATACTCGCCCATTAATTGTTTTATTTGACTTGAATTCCCTCGAGGAATGTGGTCGGTATCGTTAATTACTTCTGGGGCATTTTTATGCTCAATAGCTTGAGCATAATACTGCTTTATTTTGAGTTATAAAATTCAGGAAGAACGTAACATAAAACGTTTTTTACTATTAATATAATAGACATCCATATTAATATTATAAATGCGAAAGTAACTCTGTCTGTCTGTCTGTCTGTTACCTCTTCACGCTTCAGCCGCTGGACCGATTTGGATGAAATTTGGTATGAAGATAGTTGGAGTCCCGGGAAAGGACATAGGCTACTTTTCATCCCGGAAAAACTCGTAGATCCCGCGGGAGCGCGATAACCGAATTCCACGCGGGCGAAGTCGCGGGCAGAAGCTAGTGTAGGTATATATTGCTTTTTGGAAAAATATTGATGTATCTTTCACTCACTACATACTTCAACATAATTAAGTATATTGGAATAAGAAACACATAAAGTACTTTTATTTATAACTTCAATGATTTTCCAATATAAAAGCTATTTTTTTTCAGCACCGTGAACACAAAATACTGATACAAACTAAATAGTTAGTTCAAACTTTAAAAAAACTGAAATACCATAAAGGCTTCATTTATGGAAGCATCATACTCGCATATTCTGTCATAGTCATATTTTTTAAGTTAGTCTTTTTTTGCCCGTGTGTTTATCTTAAATGGATATTATTGTACATCGTAATTCAGGTCCCTGTTTTGTAAAATAACTCTAAACTAATCACCTAATAAGTCGCACTGTTTTGTGTTCTAGGTTACTCATTAATGATTTCTCGCACTAATCTTTGCATGTGGTGTTCACCTGTAAAAAATTGTTACACTTAAGGTCTAAAGTATTTATAAGTTTCTGTGTAAGAAAGAAGTGTAAACAATTGTTGGAGAACCTTGAAATAAATAAATAAATAAAATAAATGTGTGTACAAACTATTTTGCAGAGAATCGGCCAAATCAAAAACTATCCGTGTACAATACTCAATTTAGTCAACATGGAGTGGAAATTTTATTCCAAGCTAAACGACTCCGTGTAAGGGCGACGTCACACCTGGCTATTTCAATCGCCACGATTTTTCATAGAGGCGGTAAATTGCTTAACAGATGAACCAAGGGCCTCATTGCGGAAGCAAAAGGGATTTTATTGGGAAGCTATAGGGAACGTCAAAGCATCACGGCGCTCAATTTGAACTTTAAAACTATGATGGTAGGGATAGGAAACCCATGTAACGTTTCGAATAGGTCCCAGGTCCAACTAGCAATTTTAGATGTGCACACGGATATAACTCAGATTGGCCACTTCACTGACAAGTAATATCAGATACTTTTTACCCGAATACGTCTAAGTCAAAAAAGAGATTTTTAATACAGGTGCTCAAAAAGTAAAATTTTCGATACCTGTTTAACGTGACAAACAAATAAAAATTTTTTAACGTCAACTTTACTGAACTTCAAAACGCAGTTTTCATACGGAATTGTCATACGAGTGGTGTAATGTGACGTATTATATAGTTCAGAGGCATCGATTCATTACTTTAAACATTCATTGAATGATTAAAATTGCTTACCAAGGAACCAACCAAAGTATTCTGAGATATCGTAAGATTTTTCTCGACCCTCTCCCTCCCTCTAAAACAACTCACGAAGGCCAGTGGTAAATTCAAAAATGTGTATGGTTCATGCCAGATAATATTAGGTTTATGGCATGATATTCCGAGATGCAAGCTCAGACCTTAATTGCCCACACTATGTGCGTGGTTTCTTAAACTGCTTAAACTTATTTGAATTAAAATCAAGTAACTCTTTAGGTGTTAAACGTAGGGATCGTATCCGGAACACTACCCTACGCTCCAAGACGCAAATAGTTGACGTGGCTCAAGGTGGTTGAAGGCGACCAAACTGAAATGGGACTGGGCTGCTCATGTCTGCCGCATGCCGAATGAATTATGGGCTAAAGTAACCATCCAGTGGAAGCCCAACAATTCCAATCGGAGACGAAGCAGACCTCTTCGGCGACGGCGGGATGAAATTGATTCCTTTTTAAAAATAAAAAAAAAATAAAAAAAAATAAAAATCTATTTATTGCCACACACCATTTTAAAGAATTTTAATTTGAAGATTTTTTTAAAGAATGGTCAGAGACTGCGCAAGACCGAGAGCAGTGGAAAAAGTGGCCCAGCAGTGGGACAGAACGGGCTCATAATAATAATAATAATAAAACGGCGTAGGGATGTGACGACCCCATCGCCCACCTGGTGTTGTACCACCGGTGCAGTCAGTCAGCGCAGGGCGGCCTGTGGCGGGCCGATGGTGAGCGGCGACACCTCGCACCCGAGACCTCCTGGGGGCACACACACACATGCGCCATACACACACATACACACAGCTACACACCTCCCCCGCCTCTGGATTGCCTTAGTTGGCCGCCCAGAGTGGAGCGCAGGAGCTATATGCTTGAAAGGGTGGAAGTGCTCAATCTGCGTAATAACGGGGAAACCCGCTCCGGGTGCGCACGAGGCGCGACCCGCGATGGCGAAACCGGTGCACACCTCTCCACACCCTTAGCTGCTTACATCAGTGTTGCTCCCTCGCCACCCGTGCGGTGGCCTGTATAGGGGGCCCACGAAGGCTAGCCTCTTGGCTAGTGCGTAAGCGGCGAGTCACCGTCTGCCTTGCTTTCAATTTGTGAGATATTGATCAGGCAGATGTCCGTTATCTCACTCCATAGCCCGATTTTCCAGTCCACACCTCCCATCCACATAGCCCACTCCAAGTCTCTTCCTCCCTCGGCAATAGTTTGGCAACTGGGGAGGGCTGTCCGCCAGTACAGCCTCATGTTGTATTGGGAGGACAGATCTCCACAGTTGCGGCCATCTCACATTTATAGTAAAAGGTACCAAAAGCCTCTTCATGTTGGCTTCGGCCCCATGAATGCGAATGACCGGGTCCCCATGGGCCCGTGACATGAAAATGTACCAACAAATAATAATAATAATAACCCTTATTTCGGAGGCGTCGCTCATGTCAACCTTGTGGTTGCGAATTTAAAGAAAAGGAATGAAAAATTCGATTTATTACCACACACACAAAAAACAAGTACAGGATATAAAATAACTAGCTTCTGCCCGCGACTTCGTCCGCGTGGAATTCGGTTATAGCGTTCCCGCGGGAATTGAGTGTATATAATTTGTTATAGTTTACTATAACAAATTATAATATACGAAAACCTCCCTCTTGAATCACTCTATCTATAAAAAAAAAACCGGCCAAGTGCGTGTAGGGCCACGCGCAAAGTATAGGGTTCCGAAGTTGAGGATGCCCACAGTACCTTTCTAAGACTTATTAGCATCTAGCTAGCCTGTGGTATGACGTGCCCGCCCGACGCCCCTGCCGCTTGAGAAAAATCATTGGTTTTTTAATCATTTCATAAGTTGTTCGACTATGACTCGTAAGTTTGGACAGCCTACTTAGCTGTGATAGTTTTCCTTTCAACTACGTTATATATGCCACAACCGTCATTTTTTTCAGCCACACGTGACTCTAACAAAAAATAGCACTTTAAAGCTTAATATTTCACAAACACATCACTTAATAAAAAAATGGTTTGAACAAATCCACAATATTTTTTTAAGACCTATTAAACGATATGCCGCATCATGGGGTACGCAAGAAAAAAAAATACATCCCCACTTTACGAGTAGGGAAGTTACCGTATATAAAAAAAAAAAAATTATTGTTACACTTTGTCAGCGTAACTAATATGTATATTCATGCCAAATTACAGCTTTCTAGAACTAAGCATCTCCGAGAAATAGTGCGGACAGACGGACTGACGGACGGACGGACATGGCGAAACTATAAGGGTTCCTTGTGGACTTCAGAACCCTAAAAACGCATCAAAATCCGTTGCGTAGTTTTAAAGATTTAAGCATACATAGGGATATAATGACAGAGAAAGCGACTTTGTTTTATACTATGTAGTGATAAATAAACATGAAGGTATTTAATCGTAGCGGTTAAAGCCGCGCCAGTCACCCCTCGTCCGAAGTGCGAGGTAAGCCTGCCTGCGCGAGGCCAAATGAAATTTTCACCGCCCCCGTTCCCGGTTTGGCGCATGTCGAGTTTTTTCCTCACGTGTGATTTAGATTTTGCACGAGTGCAGTTTAATTTGTTTGCAGTTGCTGAGTGTAGATATTTTACATTTTAGGTACCTACGTGGAATTAAATTGGTACAAAATATGTTGTCGTAAAGTAAGATACTTACTAAGTAATGCGAAAGATACCTACTTTATCTGGTTTTATCTGGAAAATGAATGAAATCTAAAAAATATCACAGGGAAATGGCCAAAACAGAGATTTCAACAAATAGGGATAGGGATAGGTATGACTAAACCAACCCAGGATGTTAAAATGGCGAATCCATTTCATCACTCAATTGCTCAAATCCCTGAATCTGTTTAAAGAAATGACGAAATCAGCAAAAAAAGGCAACTCGATTCTTTAATTCACCAGTTTTTTTAGTGGTCTGATAAAATCCCAAAAACATGCCAGTGAAAGACGAAACGGACTCGCAAAGTCGTGTTACTACTACAGCCTATTTGCGTCCCACTGCTGGGCACAGGCCTCCTCTCATCACGAGAGGGTGTGGGCTATAGTCCCCACGCGGGCCCAGTGCGGATTGGGGACTTCACAAACATCTTTGAATTACTTCGCAGATGCGTGCAGGTTTCCTCACGATGTTTTCCTTTACCGAAAAGCTCATGGTAAATTCAAATTGAATTTCGCACATAAATAATTTTAGAGGTGCGAGCCGGAATCGAACCCGCGACCCTTGGCATGAGAGGCGGTAGGTCGAACCACTAGGCCACCACGGCTTCAAAAGTCGTGTTATCATATGCTTATATCACAAGATATGTAGATAAATACAACCTGAGATAATATGTAGATAGGCACTGAATTAAAATACATACCCAGTGTTTGAGTGCCTTTAATTTTATTCTAGGTAAATAAAATGGGTACAGCAGTGTCTTCACTTATTAACGAATTCATCAAACAGCTAGAGCGAGACAAATTTTTAAATAACTGTACAGTAGTCTCAAATTTTTTGAGCCCCCAATCCGCACTGAGCCCGCGTGAGGACAATAGCCCAAACCATCTCGTGATGAGAGGAGGCCTGTGCCCAGCAGTGGGACGCAAATAGGCTGTAGTAGTAGTAGTAGTCTCAAATTTCAGAGAATTAGTACAGGTTTTGACATTATAAAACTCAAATCTTAGGGAACTTTAGTTTTATGATTCTATAATTGAATTAACATTTATCATAATGAAGCATTATCAGAAACAATTTCCATTAAGTACGCATATCTTTCTACGCGATAGCTTCAACCACAAGAATGAAAATTTTCAAGAAATTTCATTATATTATAGCAACAGTATTCAGTACAAGTCTGTGTTCATTAGCAAAGACAATGTTGCCAACTCCTAAAGAACTATCCTGTCAATGTTGGCAATAATGAGTGGGGGTGGGGGGAATTCTGTGAATGCAATTCCGATGCTGTTTTGTTTCCGTGCTTCCAGTTCCGATTTTAAAACGAGTTTTCGGAGATAGTTTGTATGTGAAGTTGTTTGCAGAGGTTTTTAATGGCGAATGGTTACCTTTTTAGTTCAATAACAGTATACAAAGATAGGTAGATTGTTTTACGAGTGTATTATGAATTTCGTAGAGACTAGGTATTTTATTTTCGTGGACATGTAGAGATCTTCCTTCACACTTCAAAACGCTTCAATGTATTTAAAAATCACCACCAACACTCTCAACACATGTGTGCGTGCTGAGACAGCCATCAACTATGCGTTGAGAGAGTTGGTGGTGCTTTTTAAATAATAATAAAAAATGAGGCGTTTTGAAATGTGAAGGCGCGGGACTTTAGATAGTAGAAGATCTCTACTTATGTGTCTGTCAAGTAAATTCAATAAGTACCAAAAAAATATAAAGTATGCGATTTGAGAGAGTGGTAGGTACTTATATACTTATATCCAAGTTTATTATTTAAAATATTTATTATATTTAAAATCCCCGTGTACGTAACTTATCTCTCTGCCAAATTTCATCCAGACCCGCTCAGAATTTCTGACGTCGTTGTGCCAGAAACAACCATCTAACTAAACATTCAATAAAAGTAGAAAACGTAATAAAGGTATTCTATTTTAAGGATACGACAAACAAAAACTTACCTAAGTACTCTTTTCTCAAAACAAACAACAAGATTTAATCAAAACACATACTAAATGGAAGCTTTCCACCGCAAATAAATGAAAATATTAAATTATGATAATACCAATCTTAATTCACATATTTATTATACATGTATACAGTATCCACACAAAGGCATTATTATTTATAATAACCGTTGAAAATATACGGTAATAACGAAGCACCCACAAATTACAAAAGAAAATAATAACGTTAGGAATTTATATTTATTCCAACATAACGTCTAAATACTGTACTAGTTCGTAAGGGAGAAAAGAACAGCGGAATGGCAAGAAAAAATATAATCAGAATTTAATATTACAATGATGGTTTTTGCTTTTGTTGTGATTGGGTGGGAAATAAGTACGCCCTCCACCTGATGGTAAGTGGTATCTGTGACCCATGGACATGATAAGATCGCGATTGCGTTGCCAACTAAGATTGAACGCCGAAATAAACATAATTTTTAAGAATATCAAATGAATATAATGCGTTTATTCGACAATCGAACGACACAGAGATACGGATAGACAAACACAAATTTTATGCATGAAAAATATGGCATGAAAATAGAAAAATGAAAACTCCCTCTGTGTCGAACGGTGTCAAACACGGTGCCACTCAGCATAATATGCCGTAACGCTGCAGAGCGCCGGCGTTTATTATCAGTGAGCCCTAAGTGACCACACGAATGCGAAAGAAAAAAAATACAGATAAATAAAAAGAGAAACTAAAATAATCAATCAATCAATCATTTATTCAGCAAATTGGCCACATAGGAGCACTTTTACACGTCAGAAATGAATTTACCAGCGCTGTCTAGACCCATTGCTTGAGAAGAAGCGCCGCAACAAACTCAGCAGAAGGCTTTTTTTAAACACGATTTTTTGAAAAGTGAAATGATGACGCTGTTTCTTTATCTACTACACCAGAATGTATCGCCGGCCGGGCCGGGCAATAATAATGTCCAATATCGCTTGTGATTTAGCGATCCGTAAACGTACGAATAAAACGCTTTATGAATGCGGGTCCGTTGCTGAACATAATGAAATTAAAACAATACGTTAATGTCTAGTTTTATTTATAGGATGGGAAATCCGAAAATCTTATTTAAGGAAACGAGCGAGGAAATTTTTCGTATATTATAAGTATGTATACGTTGTCCAAAACTATATATATCTAGGCTCCAAAATATGTAACGACGGGAGCTGCGTACCAGAGATAAAGAGACGCATTGCTATGGCAAAAGATGCTATGACTCAGCTCAATGGTATATGGAAAAATAGGGGTATTACCAACAGTACCTAAATGCGCCTAGTAAGGTCCTTAATCTTCCCCATATTTACGTACGGTGTGGAAACATGGACCATCAAAGCAAGAGAGAGACAGAGAATTGATGCATTCGAAATGTGTTGCTGGAGGCGGATGTTGAGAATCTCCTGGACCGCCAAGCGCACAAATGTGTCAATACTCTCGCAATTAAAAATAAAAGAGCGTCTTTCGACAATATGTTACCAGCGAGTGCTCAGCTACTTTGGACACATCATGAGACGCGGAGACAACAGCCTCGAAAAGCTTATCGTCGTTGGTAACACAGAGGGGAAAAGATCCAGAGGCCGCTCACCAACCAGATGGTCCGACCAACTCAAGAATCCGGACACACCAGCATTTTACACTGTCGCTAGCATAGCGACTGACAGGAGCCGATGGAGACACTTCATCCGTTCCAGACCTTCATCCCACCATGACCACGATCTTCAGACATGAAGGACCGACCAGAGAGAGAGAGACATTTATTATACGTTTATTTTCATTGTTTTAGTTGTTTATAGATGTTTTGTTAAAAGAAAAGTACCTATCAATATATACACGGTGGGTCAGAAAATATGGCAAATAATTAACCCACCGTATCGGCTATCGATTCTAAGTATATTGTATAGGTATTTAATTTTTTTCGAGTTGGTAAAAAAAAACATTGTATATGGGATTGGTGGTGACCCAACTAGCAAATTATGCACTTAAAGTACTCTTCAAGCCTATTTTTATTGCGCTTATAAAGTACTTGTAGCTATCTACAAACCTGGATTTGGGCACACTTATAGGAGCATTTGTTTTTGTAACAGTCTTATAATCTACTTACAGAATGCTATTAAGTCCTATAATATGCTCGTAATAGCGTTGAAGAAGTACAAATAGTCCTATAATGTATACTCAAAACCTTTATAAGTACAATTGCTCTTGTAAGTGTCTGTGACAAGCTCTTTATAAGATTAAAATAGTAAATGTCAGTACATCTTGCAAATGTGGTTTAGTGTTTGTGTTGTGAGTGATTTTTGGAATTAAAAAGGTGAGTACAATATCTTTTTGACATAATACTAATATTTATCGTAGCCGGTGAAGTAGGGATGTGAATATAGGGTTAATAGAGAATGAATTAGTGGGGAAGTGATATTCATCGTTAAAATATAGTATTTTAGAAACATATTTTAAAAGCGCCTCTAAAATTTCATCATTACACCATTCTTTTAATAAGTTTATTACAATATATTGCAATAAATATCCGCCATAACAAAAACTGGTTTAAATGAGAGCGTTTTAAGTCTATTATAAGTGTAATAGCGCTTATTCAAACTATTATAAGAACATCATGCCCTCCATGTTGAAATTAATTAGGGTTCCTCATAAATTCCATATAAACACTTCTAACCCATGATTTTTTTACAGTTTATAATTTTAAAATGTAGTAAATCCCTAAAATCGTAAAAAAATGTTATTTTTGGTCTTGAATGTTTGGTCTGACTGACTTTATATTATAGGTACTAGATTTTGCCCGCGATTTTGACTTCGTATGCGCGTAAACATTAACATGTATTTAATTTTTTTTCCGTTCACGTGGGCATTTCGAGAAATCCTCTTTAGTGCTCTCATACACTAAGTTCACAGTTCATTGAGGACTACATTATATGTGGTACGTTATACTTCAGGGCCAGAGATTTTTATCTTTTTCGCTTTCTTCGTTATCTTCTTCTGTGTAATTTTCTTTGTCGAAATCTTCACTTTTTTATTTTCATCTTCACTTAAATTATCTAAATTATTTGATTCTACGGGACCCTTTCTTAATAAAGTTTCCGTGTGATTCAGTGGGTCAACTCTTATAATAGCATCAAACAAGAGTAGATACGTTTTTGAAATCTTATTAAGGTTCTCCTCAAGAATGTAATAAGAGCTATTACTCTTATAAAGGTTCTGCTCAAGAATGTTATAAGAGCTATTACTCTTATAAAGGTTCTGCTCAAGAATGTTATAAGAGCTGTTACTCTTATAAAGGTTCTGCTCAAGTGTGTAATAAAACCTTATACTCTCACCGAATGCTACTATTGGAGCTGAAAATTACAAAGACTATTTGTCTTGTAACATGCACTTATAAGATACCATCTCCTATAACTGTCCTATAACGTACTCCTATAGTAAACTATAAAGCTTTGTTATAAGAACAAGTGATCTTGAGTTATTGCTCTCATAACGCTCTTAATAAGAGCTTTTACTCTTATAAAGGTTCTGCTCAAGTGTGTAATAAAACCTTATACCCTCACCGAATGCTACTATTGGAGCTGAAAAATTACAAAGACTATTTGTCTTGTAATATGCACTTATAAGATACCATGTCCTATAACTGTCTTATAACATACTCCTATAGTAAACTATAAAGCTTTGTTATAAGAACAAGTGATCTTGAGTTATTGCTCTCACAGCGCTCTTAATAAGAGCTTTTACTCTTATAAAGGTTCTGCTCAAGTGTGTAATAAAACCTTAAGCTCTCACCGAATGCTACTATTGGAGCTGAAAATTTACAAAGACTATTTGTCTTGTAACATGCACTTATAAGATACCATGTCCTATAACTGTCTTATAACGTACTCCTATAGTAAACTATAAAGCTTTGTTATAAGAACAAGTGATCTTGAGTGTAACAAGACTTATAGCTTAACCTTGTAGTACGCTACAAGCCTATTTATAAGAACACGAGATCTTGAGTATAACAAGACTTGTGGAATGCCAATATAAGAGCGAAAGTCTTTCTCAGTGCACTTACTAGACTATTATGAGAATTGGTAGTCTTATAATTTTGGTTATAGGACTACTTTGCTAGTTGGGGAGCGACGCCTGAATCCTATACAAAATATTTTTTTTTACCAACTCGAAAAAATTTTAAGACCTATACAGTATACTTAGAATCGATAGCCGATACTGTGGGTTAATTATTTGCCATATTTTCTGACCCACCATCCCACCATTTTGCCATTTTCTGTATAAGTAAGAGCTTTAGTGACAGCATATACTAAATGTACTTCTAGAGTAAACGTGATAGGCAATGTAAATGTTGCTATTTATATCTTTTATGTGTGTGTTGTGTGATGTTATGAATAAAAATGTTTTTTTCTTTCTTTCTCCCTTTCAATGTATTCTGTATCTTTATGACAAAAGTATACAAGTATACATTTCATACTAACTACACATTATAAGTTCATTTAGTACGCTGCAGTAAACTGAAAACTTTCAAATGGTTATCCAACTTTTACTCACACGTACCGTGACTGGCTCCCAAGATGCAAAATATTACCCAACACATGCAAATAAAAGGCTAAAAAGATGATTCCGAAAAATGCGAGGATTACGTAAACGCAACGATGAAACGTGTAAAAGTCGAGGAGCGGGTTATTTTTAATTTAAGGATTATTACGAATTACTTGGTCTAATCCCGAAGTAAAAAAGCTTCCTGAGTTTCAATGAAAATATTTTCGTTGTTGTTATACCATGTGATTGAATATAAAGCGTTGTTCAACTGAATAACGGTATATTATTCATTAAGAGGATCGTTGGGCTCTTTATATGTCGCCTCGACCATTGCTGATCTGATCTACTATTGTGGCGGCCCTTTGTATTTTGTCATTGTTCGTCAGAAATGCCCGTTCGAGTCTAAAAAGTTACAGATTCTTTGGGCAGTGATAGTTTGTATCTTTTCCGGGTGTATGATATGACTCCCTGGGTGGATTCTGCGTTTGTATATGAAGGGTCCACACTCGCAGAGGATATGCAACGGCGTCTCCTCCGCTTCGTGGCAGAATCTGCACATTGTGTCCTCCCTCATTCCCCATTGCGCTAAGTGTTTATTTAGTTTGCAGTGTCCAATCAAGTGCCATGGTTACCGCACATGTTTTACAATAACGGTATATTATTTAAGTTCTGCAAAAATATTACACACCGGGGATCAGATAAAATAGAAATTAACTTTTTATGAACTCTGATAGCGGTCTAGACGATCTGCTTTAAAATTTATGAATACTCGGCAAAGTTTCATCTGAACTGAATTAAGCTTTTCGCTTTTTTAAACATTCATTTATGTATTAAAATATCGTGCAAGAAGTTAAACGTAAACAAACTTCTTAAGTCAATTTCATTCTGAAATGTTAGCCCAAAGTTTATTTTAGACCACTTTATATGTAAAAGGATGTTTTGGTTTTTTATGTTGCTCTTATTAAAATGTCAAAACTGAGAAGCTTAGTAGGGAAACTGCTAGAATAGACACCGATGTAATATGATTCACTTAATTAGAACTTTAATAATCTCACACACACAATCATAATATATCCAGACAGACGCACAACTAGTACATCGTAAAAATGCTTGACCTTCCTAGGTATACTTTGATGTTGACCTTCCCGAATAAAAACTATTTTTACCATCAGAAAACCTTCCGATAATAATAAATTATTTAAAGTTGTTAAATACGCATTAAATACGTTACGTTAAATTAATTTACATCACCTTGGCCATAAAGTGGAATTTTCTGCCCGCTACGCGGAGAGAAAATCTCACTTCTTGGCCAAGGCAAGACGTAAAACATTTGACAAACCACGGGTGGTAATTCGTAAAGCCCCAGATCGCATATTTATGGCCCTCACCTTTGGTTCGGGCCACAGAAACCTGCGATCTGGGGCATTTACGAATTCGCCACCCTAGGTTTGTAATGTACTATTACAGCCCCAAAACAAATTGAATATCATGGGATAATCAAGTGACTTTCCGATTAATAACTAAACTAACTCCGATCAAACGCGCCGTGTAAACAGCCTGAATTAGACAACCAAATTTAAACGGCCTATTTACTCGATTAATGGTAGCGGAATTCGGAATTACTGAATGTAACTTTAACATAAATTCCTAGGGTTTTTTTACGTTATTTATGTGACAATCTGGCCGGGGGCGAGCGCGCGTTCGCAACTAGTCGTCGAGGCACGGTATGATTCGATTCCTTGTTCAATTTAGGAAACTAACTTTGGGACCTCTCTTGATTTTCCTTGTGCTTTTTCACTGGACTCACTAAGCGTTTAAATAGGGTTTCTTGGTGGTTTTAACTATTTGGCGTTGCATTTGAAAAGTGCCAAGTACCTACCAAGTGAAGTATTCAGAATTCCTATATCTGACAGTGACAATACACACTGAAAGATGCAATACATATTAACACTAAATTATGAAATCCCTAATTTCGGTAGCATAAACTTAACATTAACACCGATGAGATTGATTATGCTGAAATAATACAGTTATTACCACCACCACAACTGCCTTGCGTGCCCACTGCTGCTGGACTCACGCGCACTCATCGTTCAGTTAGTAGCTACACAGGCTAGAAAAAAGACCAAGAACTTCGTAAATAGTATCACGAAATAAACGAAAAAAGAAAAACAAACTCAATATCCTTCGACTTCCTAAAATTAGCTCTCACCCCCCGCCTTTATCGCAAGAGAAGCGAAGCGTTTAGTTTTAAATTAACGGTGGAATTTAAAGAATTACTCGCAGCGAGCGCTATACAAATCCTCCGGAACTACGGAACCCTCTTTCTGTAATTGCTGGGTATCGGCGTAATCCGATAAGAGCTGAAATTAACTTTTTTTACACGCCGATTTTGTTTTTGGCATTTCAACGTAAGTGATTAGCCAATTTGGAGATAAGTTTTTGTTGAGGGTGGCGGATTTGTGTGGCTTTTCCCACGGCTTTTCAGTCTTGACTTAGGATAACGAAGGAATTAACATTTTTTTTTTATAATTTTCAGCCAACAAGGCAGATATATTCGTCACACGGTCTTACTCATTTAGTTTACATCCGTCGGATTCGAAAACTCGCTCGGTTTCTGCCCACAAAAGTTGTTTTTATACTCCCGCGTGGAAAGTGTTCTTGAATTTCTCGAAGACTGACTATACCTAGACTGACGTTAACTTATTCATTTAATTTCAAAAATGGGACGTTCCAAAACGCGGTCCGATATGAAAAGTTTCCTCACTAGTAACAAAGTATGTTCCACTAGACAACACAGTTATTTCGCGTTTTGTACGCTCAGTGGTCTAGTTATACATAAAACAGTCACTTTGCTCGTGGTTTAATCTTCCATTCAGCCCATTTGCATGCTCAACTTTCAATACCGTTTCTGGGAGGACGTTGCCTTTTGCTAACTTTTTAGTCATCAGTCCACGTCTAATGCATCGCCTTTGGCCATTTTTGGTTAAAAACTCCTTCCCTTCTTCATTCGGCCTTTTTCTACCAAATGCTGAATATAGATAGGCCTCTTCCATCCTTTTCTAAGCGATGCGATATTGGGCTTTCCGTATCTTGTCTTCCTCCGCCATTTGAACCAGTTCATTGGTCCATCTTCTGGGCTGTCTCGGACTCCATGGTCTCCATTCCAGAACTTTGAACCCACATCGTCCGTGGAATCTGCGGCATATGTTGCCCACTTCAACTTCCTTTGCGCGTTAATCTTAGCTATGTCACTGAGTTTTGTTTTTCTACGGATTTCTGTATTGCGAATGTGATCGCGGAGGGGAACACCCATCATAGCTCTCTCCGTAGCCCTTTAATAATGCTTGTGCTTAATATCTGCGATTCCACGCCTAATTTAATTTCGAATAATATTAGTATGAATTCACTAAGCTGCTTGCAATAAGGGCTATTGTCTTGAAACTCAGCCCACCCGTAATACTTACGCTTGAGAGACAGCATTACAGAACGCTACCGACGACCTAATAGGTATTTATGAGCACGGTAACCCATTAGTATGGTCGCCTTGTGTTTTGTTTGGTGTTGATGTACAGGATAAAGAGACAACAGTAGACATGTTTTCTACCATAGGTAAATCTCCATCGGCATTATAGTTAAAACATCCCTACATAACGTTTGATTGACAGCAGCCGCTATTTATTATCACTAGCTGTTGAAATTAATTTTAGCATAGAGGCGTTCAATCTTGGTCCTCATGGTTGGCATCGAATTCTTATGATTAATTGATCTATCGATCGATATTAACAATGCGATCCTATGATTCTTTATGTCCATGGGCCACAAAGACCATTCACCATCAGGTATCCTGAGTGTTTCTTTACCAAACAGTGCCATAAAAAGATCAGCGCCGCTTTACACTATGGAATTGAAATATTTTTCTGTCGTAACCTACACCCTTTGTATTATGTACTGTGACCTGATGTAGCCTAAGAGTCACCATGTCGGACTCGCCACTCTTCAGAACGGTCTTCTACGTGCATCCGTCACAATCCTGCTATCTTCACCAGGTCTTTACTCTATTCCAGTCATCAAAAAATTGCGATCCTAAATGGCAGTGGCACAATGCGCGCAGGACTGATGGCCGGTGAGGGCAGAAAGTTCTCGAATTTCGTCCGTGTACCGCGGGGGCCTCTTCCCTCTTCAATCGTTCCCTCACTGCTCAGGATTGTGACTCCGGCATATACTCCTTGTGATGGTCTTCCATGTGCAGCAATCTTCGGCCTGGTGTATCGCCGCATTTACCGACATGTCAAGTTGGTTGGCGACCGGTTCCGCTCGTCTGTTCGGCAGCCTACGAGTACATAAAGTACATAAATCTTCGTAAACTGGCCTGCTGTAGTCTGAACCACTCTACCGAGAAAAGGTCATTACGGCCCGCATGTAATGCACGATCGGCTATATTGGGTCCCTATTGTTTTATGTGGCGTGGCGGATTGCTACACGGATAGTGGCTTGTAATGACAGCTATGTAATAACGTTAATATACGAAGGTGTTTTCAATGGGTCACTGTGTGATTTAGGGTACTGTAATTATTTACTAAGGTAAACAGAAATGTTGTTTGATGTTTTTGGTAAGTTGTCACTTGGAATCCTAAGAATATGACACATCATATTGGTCACGTGACCAATTTGTCACGTGAGCAGTGACCCTACACCTACAGGGCACCCTACACGGAGCAAAATGAGTTAGCTGAGAAAGTTTAAGACGTATATTGAGAAAGAAAGAAAGGTCGTGGGTCAAGGCCATTGTGTTGAGTCTGTCTTCAGCGTGGCGTTCCGCGGTACCGTACGCCCCTTGGGTGACGCGGCACGCAGCAGGTTGATTCGTAGGTCGGGTAGGCAGCAAGCAGCGCAGAGTCGGCACTCGACGGCAAGATGGCGGCGTCCCAATGTGCCGAGTCACAAGATGGCGGCAGGATTTTCCAACCCGGGGGGTGTTCCAACACATTGCCAACCCCGGGAACAAAATTGAACGCCTCTATGCTGGCAATTTCAAATTATTTCTTTCCTTTCTCTTCTTCTTTCTCCTTTACCGGAACACAATCAGTGCGAGAGAGCACTGCTGTTTGGCAGCAGGTTAGACGGTAAGATGGTGGTGGTTAACCGAACCAATCCCGCATCAAGACCTACCAATGGAAAAACACAAAAGGGCATATTTTATTACTAACTCGCCTACGCAGTAGGCAAGGGTTGAGAATATGAAATAGAGTGACGATCTAGTTTGGTAGGATTCGATACAGGCAAGAAATGTAGAGCTGACGGTCAGTGTGAAAATCTCTGGAATTGAAATTACCTCTAATATAGATTATACTTGTTTCGCTTGAAACATGATGGTGTTTTCAAACGCCTTCAACATTTTGTTCTATCTAATAAAAAAGTGAAGTAATCCAATGGTTTAAACTTAATCATACATAATGTTCAAACTTTTATCTTTAAACCCTTAAACCATTTGTTAGACAAAAATACTTGAAACTATTTACAACATTTTCAATATTTAATGAAAGTGGATTTAGAATATCTTTTGGAGAAAATTTTGTTACTTACAGGCTTTAATTTTACGCTTTTAAATTAAACGTTAAAGTCTTAGTAAGTTTGCCCATTTAAGTTTTATAGTGCTTCTAAGGGTTCTAAAGTTAAGCTACCTCAGTACTGTCTCGATGTTTGAAGAGGCAAGAGACCCATAAAACTAGCCTAATTTATTGCAATTACTCTATCCCTAGTTAGCTCCACATAATTATTTTGTGGGTATATGTGAGATATAAATCATTTTGCGAGAAATCTCTAGAAAAATACCGTCTTGTTCTGGCATTTAAATATCGTACTTACCATTTCCACACAAAAGTTAACAGCCACAATTAAAACAGAATTGCCAGAGAATTCAAAAAAGGAACAACGCAAAAATGGGGGCACATCAGAAAACGCGCGAAACAATCGCTCACTCGCTTCTTTAAAACAAAAGCGGTTTGCGCCCGAGGCGCACCGTCTGTAGTCAGACCAGTACAACTTGACCTTCCATTTTGAAGAGCTCGGTTGACATGACAGCGAGTTTTTTTGCCACCAAAGCTCTTGTCAAGTGGACGTGCCCGGCGGAGGGAACAAAAAATTACACATGAGTCTTTTGTAAGTCTTGATAGTTGAACGTCTTTTTGACACTACGTTTTCGCTTTTTAATATGGCCGCCAAACTCACAGCTCAGTCCTTGTAAAATGGATTTTGAGTTGATGTAGCCTGGTATGATCTTCCTTTTTTAGCATCCATAGTTTTGCTAATTTTATATCGTTTAACGCATTCACTGCCACTTCTTTTTACTAACTTTCGCCAGGTGCCACATCTGTCATTAAGGGAACATTGCAACGCACATGTGCGTTCGAGGCACTGCGGGAAAGTCAGCAAAACGCATATATGCGTCGTTGGCAGTGAATGCGTAAACAGTAATAGATTAATAGAGCCGTGGTGGCCTAATGGTTCAACCTACTGCCTCTCATGCCGGGGGTCGGGGGTTCGATTCCGGCTCGCACCTCTAAGTTTACGTACGTGCGAAATTCAATTTGAATTTAAGTACCATGAGCTTTTGGTGAAGGAAAACATCGTGAGGAAACCTGCACGCATATGCGAAGTAATTCAAAGATGTGTGTGAAGTCCCCAATCCGCACTGGGCCCGCGTGGGGACTATAGCCCAAACCCTCTCATGATGAGGGGAGGCCTGTGCCCAGCAGTGGGACGTAAATGTAGTATAGTAGTAGTAGTAGTAGTAGATTAATAGACATCACCTTATAGTTTTGAATTGAATATTAAACACCTTGTTCCTATCTAAATTCTAAATACTCAATAAAATCGTCGGAATTTGAAGATTTGTCTGACCAACACGCATTACGAACAAAATCATTAGACAATTATTTTAAATTTAAATAGTATAGATATATTTCAAGGAGCTATGACAGAAATTTGTACAGTTTGCTATTTTTTTTTCTACTCTGTCAGCATACAAAAACAAAGCACAAGTGTACGATTACCGTGGCTCACAAATACTCTGAACCAGCAATAATGGTAAAAGTTGAAAAAGCCCCGTAAGGCCACCATCAGAACTTGCGCCATCTGTTGTCGCGCGCGGGAACCATTTCTCTCGTTTGATTTATAAACGTTGGTAGTCTTGCAAGCGCTTGAAATGATGAGGTGCAAGTGAAAAGAAGTTGTAAAATTATAATATTTGGTTCCTACATTAATTTAAAAAATCTATCCATAGGTTGTCTAGAAGACCGCCTGTTGTATGCCATACTTTTTGTGTAATTACATTATGTTTGTACAGGTCCTTTAATGTGTGATGTTCAATAAAGCGGCGGAATCGGCTGAATCCCTCAAAAGGCGCAAATATGCAGGGATATTTGAGCCTTTTGGGGTAGAAACGCTGGGACCGTGGGGGCCGAGGGCACACCATGTCTTAAGTTTTGTATCAAAAAAAAATTGAGGCCTCTGGTAACCAAAATGGGGGCCTCTATCTCGCACAGAGACTGAGCATTGCCATTCAACGTGGCAATGCCACGTAGTATAGGACTTTTAGATTAGGAAGTAGTGTTTTTGTTATTTTACTTATATTTTAATAAAGTACTCCCATTGTATTGTAATTTCAATGAAATCTAAAATTTCATTTTACAGATAGATACATTATGTTTTTATCAGGATAACCTGACAACAGATTTTTATCAAGCACTTGTTGACCCGGCAAACTTCGTGTCACCACAACACAAAGTAGATTCCAATAAGACGTAGGTATTTTTCTAGCTGTAACATACATTATCGTTAAGTTGACTTTTTTGATGCAATCCAGGTTTAGTTATGACGGCTAAGGGTGCTACTACTACTACTACAGCCTATTTGCGTCCCACTGCTGAGCACAGGCCTCCTCTCATCACGAGAGGGTTTGGGCTATAGTCCCCACGCGGGCCCAGTGCGGATTGGGGACTTCACACACATCTTTGAAATACTTCGCAGATGCGTGCAGGTTTCCTCACGATGTTTTCCTTCACCGAAAAGCTCAGTGGTAAATTCAAATTGAATTTCGCACATAAGTAAACTTAGAGGTGCGAGCCGGGATCGAACCCCCGACCCTCGGCATGAGAGGCGGTAGGTCGAACCACTAGGCCACCACGGCAATTAGGCCACCACGGCTAAGGGTGCGCCGAAGCAGAATTTCAAGCTATGTACCTAGCTTGACTACAAAAAATATTTTACTAAATGCTAATCAATATACCTAAATACAAAAACTCTTCCGTTATTTACTGCTTGAATGACTAACGAAGTGATGACAACGCACAGCCAACCACTGGTCGTAGGAAGTTCCTTAAGTAGTCTACATACACTACCAACTTAAGGAACCACTAAGAGAGGATATCACGATGTTCCCATGGAAATGGGAAAAAATGGGATTTTTACATTTTAATGTTTACGCGCATACGAAGTCGCGGGCAACAGCTACTCCGAAAGTTGGACAACGTCGTAAAGTTGGCAAAATAGCTGTCAAATATTTCGCTGTTTTCATTAATTTCTGAATATTAGTGAATGAAAACATGAATTATCGCTCTATGGTTGAATAAAACATTAACTAAGGATTGCAACAATTATCGTAGGAACACGAAATTTTTTTTAAACTTTCCATCGCATTTTCCATGCACTTTAATGTAAGTAATCTTATCATTTTAATGCCTAACCAACAATTATAAAACGAGACGCGTCATTCAACCATAGAAAGATAACTTCTTTTTTAATTCAGTAATATTGAGAAATTAATAAAAACAGCGAAACATTTGACAGCTATATGAGACGTTGCCAACTTTCGGGATTTATCCCTCTTAAGACATCAATATGGGAAAATAAGCTTATCAATCGGACCATACGCTGCCGCCTAAACTCAGCTAGGCGACCAGCCAGAATTGATCCCGGGACTTTGCACCGACACCGAGCCGGAGCCAAGAGGAAATCTAACTAATATTTCTCACCCACTTCATTTCTACAAATCATAAATCACAACAACAGTTGTAACTTTTCTTTCCGAATAATTTTCACCTTGATTAAAATGCGCTTTCAAATTCAAATTCAATTCAATCATTTATTCAGCAAATTAGCCACATAGGGGCACCTTTACACGTCAGAAGAATTTACCAGCGCTGCCTAGACCCATTGCTTGAGAAGAAGCGCCGGAACAACCTCAAGCAGAATGTACATTAGGTACATGTATAAATTATAAATTATTTGCGCTGTTTTTATATTAGTGCAAATTCTATTTTTATGAGTAAAATATAAAAAAAAAACCTCTAGAACTTAGTTTTTGGTTACATATTTTATGGAAGACACGCAACTTGCGTTGTAGTTACAATACAAAAATAAAAATAAACAAAGAATGAACTTGCGTAGACAACAACTATGTAGATACTTTGGTTGAAAGTTCGGCTTGTCAAAATAACTAACCTATGCGATTTTAGTAAAATGTTTCTTGTCGTATGTTATTCAGAATATTTGTTGCGAACTTCGGTATAACCTAACTTATAATAAATACAGAAAACCAAATTCAAAATTCAATCATTTTATTCAGCAAATTGGCCACATAGGAGCACTTTTACACGTCAGAAAAGAATTTACCAGCGCTTCCTAGACCCATTAGTTACATAATAGTAGATTGTGTGACTAGGGAGCAAAGTGGTATATTCTACCGCGGGTGACGGATTGAATCCAAAGCGACGCGAAAGATTCCAGAATAGAATCCCGAGCAGAGCGAGAGATTCTAACGTGGAATCTTGAGCTAGCAAGGGATTCAAGCTGTCACCCAAGTATGCTAAACAAAGTTTTAAAGACCACCTGTAGTAACCTTGACCGATGTACTTACATTAATTTAGAAGAGTGCTGGTTGCAACGTAGAAGCTATTTGTCACTCCTTTGTAAAAAAATTAATTTGATAATTGACTCCCAAGATTACGATAAAAAATACATACCTGCAAAATCAAAACATGGCATGCGATCATATAATGGATATCTGCAGGACGAAGAAAGTGAAGGTGTACATGATGACTCGAATAAACTGAGGGGAACACGCGAGTATAAAAAGGGTACCATACCGTATTATTTCAGACCTTGTAAAACAAAAACAACAAAAACTATGACTATGACTAAACAACGCCTTGAGTTTTTTCGTACCTAATGAGAAATCCGAAAGTTTGACGATTTTGCATCAAAACATACAGGGTATTCGAAACAAATTAAGTCTGATAGAACTGTGTATAAACGACCTAACTGAAAGAAATAAATATGTAGATGTCCTCTGTTTTTCAGAGACTTTCATAAAAAAAGGTAGCGAGAAAAATGTATTCCTCAAAAGTTTCAAGTTAGCTTCATCATATTGTAGAACTAACAAAAATCGTGGTGGGGTCTGTATTCTGGCAAGAAAATATCTAGATTGTAAGGCACTTGAAATTTGTAATGAATTGTCTGTTGAAAGAATGTTTGAATGCTGTGGTGTTGAAATACCAAGTCTGAAGTGTGTGGTGATATGTATATATAGAATACCTGGAAACAGCAATGTTAGTCTTAATACATTTTATAATAAGTTGGAGATTTTGTTACACAAACTGACATCATCAGCGAAAAGAAAAATTATTCTTGCTGGTGACTTTAACATCAACATTCTGAAGGATGATAATGCCACAAGGAACTTGAAAAACTTGTTGCAGAATTTTGACATTCACATGAATATAACTGTGCCAACTAGACAAAAAGCATGCCTTGATCTAATTGCTAGTAATGTTCATGAGGTGAAGGGGTATGTGCACACTTTTCACCTTTCAGATCATGATACTTGCCAGATACTTGAAATATCAACAGATAAAAAAGTTATCAGAAGGGATTTTTGGTACAAAACTGTTAAAGACTATGGCCAAGACAATATAGAAAAATTTTTGAAATGTCTTAAAGGTCTTGCTTGGAGTGAGATTTTACAAGAATCTGATTTTAAGAAAGCCTTTTCCATGTTTTATGCAGATTTCTGTCTGTTTTATGATTTATGTTTCCCGTCTATGAGAATCGTTATCAAATCAAATAATACAAAACCTAAATGGATAACAAAGGGGATTAAAACATCATGTTCCAAAAAAAGGATCTTGAGATCGCGATGTTTTCATAGAACCGCAACTGCAGATATAAAAATACACTACAATAATTCGTATAATAAACTATTGAAAAAATGTATAATAAAATCGCAAAAAAATATGAATGAAAAATTTATAAAGAAGGCTAGTAATACGTGCAAGGCAACCTGGGATGTTATTAAGAGCAAAAACGACAGTGTTAAGGTTGTGGATTGTATAGAATGTGTAGAAACAGGTACAACCTCAACATGTACTCATGATGGTAAAGAGATAGCAGAAGCATTTAATAGTTTTTTTATAAATGTAGGTATTTCTAGTCAGTGTGATAACAAAACTGGTTCTAATTTGACTAAAGACTTTTTGTGCAACAGTTTGTTTTTAAATCCATGTACTGAAGATGAGGTCATAAAAACGATTAAATCTTTGCGAAACACGAAAGCTGTTGGTGCAGATAATATATCTACCCATATTGTTAAATACGTAGTCAAAGAAATCGCTTTCGTATTGACATATCTTATAAATTTGTCTTTTGAGCAGGGGTCATTCCCCGATGAAATGAAAAAGTCTATTGTCAAACCACTCTTCAAAAAAGGCGACAGGCTATTTTTAAATAACTACAGACCGATAACGCTTGTTCCTATAATATCCAAGATATTCGAAAAACTAATGAAGATTAGAATAGTTAATTTTGTAAAAAAACATGAAATTATTGCTAAAGAACAAAACGGATTTGTTGATAATAGGTCAACAACACATGCAGCATATTCACTTATTAGCCAGGTTAATGAAAATATCAATAAAAAAAATCCTGTTGTAGCAATATTTGTTGATATGTCCAAAGCGTTTGATCTTGTGAATCACACAATATTGTTAAAGAAATGTGAGCGATATGGGATCAGAGGTAATGCTTATAAGTGGATACAGAGTTATTTAACGGATCGCCATCAATGCGTAGAAATTTGCAAAATCAATGAAAAGCATGAACTAAACCAATACAGATCTACATTCCAAGGAAATACTAACGGCGTACCTCAAGGTAGCGTACTAGGGCCGTTATTATTTATCCTATACATTAACGACTTACCTTCAATAACAGAAAATAAAATAGTTATGTTTGCGGATGATCTGTCTATTATCATACCACACAATGACAGGTCTATATCATATGAAACTTTAATCAATAGCACAATCAATAGCATTGGAAATTGGTTAGAAATCAATAATTTACAGATAAATGCTGATAAAACCAGTTGCATTCAGTTCTCAAATTATAAAACCTCAACTGCCTCACTAAATGTACAATATAAAGGCCAAAATATTGTGAGTGTCCCATCAGTAACATTTTTGGGATTCACTCTCGACAGATATTGTAACTGGAAGGACCAAATAAATAATATATGCGGAAAACTAAGTAGGTTTGTTTTTGCACTGAAGAGGCTTAGAAACATTGTAGGAGAATCATCAGCATTAACAGCCTACCACGGCTACGTAGCCTCAGTTCTACGCTATGGGTTAATTCTCTGGGGCAATTCAACCGATGTAAATAAAGTGTTTATAGTTCAAAAGAGGTGCGTACGAGCTATATGTGGGGTAGGTCCAAGGGTATCATGCAGATCACTTTTTAAAAAACTTAAGACTGTGTACACAAATTCGTTCAAGTCATAACTTGCGCGGACGCTATGATCGGCGAAACACTAACGCACACTTCTTTACTCTCTGTGTGCGTAAGGTGTGAGCGCTTTAGCGCGTTGCCCAACTAGTCTTGATACATTTTCATATACAGAATTTTCATAAAAAATGTTCTATTTTTGAAAAGTGAAAGTAGAAAATTGCTTAATTAGGTGTCATATTACATTCCACCTCGGGTTAAAGTAACTTAAAAAAACAAGTAGCTACATAAATAAAATTGGGTTTGCAACTTTGCACATATTTTTTCCAAGTGGTAAAATCCATATTAATATTATAAATATGAAAGTAGCTCTGTCTGTCTGTGTGTTAGGCTTTCACGGTTAAACCGCTAAACCGACTTTTATGAATTTTGGTATGAAGATAGCTGGAACCCTGGGGACGGACATAAGCTACTTTTTATCCCGGAAAAATGCACAGTTCCCTGGGGAATTGCGAGAAACGAATTCCATGCGGACGAAGTCGAGGGCAAAAGCTAGTAAATAATAATTAAGATTACTTAATGGATTACCATACTAATATTTATCAATTACTAGCTTTTTGCCCGCGACTTCGTCCGCATGGAATTCGGTTTTAGCGTTCCCGCGGGATCTAAGCGTTCTTCCGGGATAAACACTGGACCCGTATAAATCGAACTTAATAAGTAGCCGGGTTCCTTCCCCGGGACTCGATTGTGCGCGCCACTCATATTGAACTCGGACTATTAAGCATCGCAAACGGATGGCCAACCACAAGGCCGCTCAGCTCGCGGGTCAGCTAAGTACGCGCTGAATTCATTTTCTTTACGATAACTCCTAAGATATTCATTTAAATTGCATGGTGTAAATGGCAATCATAAAGTGCATGAAATGCTTGATGTGATTTCAATTGATCCAATTTCAGTTGATAAAGATTAATACTGTATCCCTCTAAATAGCTTTCCATATAACACATTATGTGGGACCATTTTTATATGGGAACAATTCCTCCATCCATACATCATTTTGTTATCACCTAAAGGGATTATGCAGCGTTTTCCATGAAATTGCGTTTGCGTTAATAAAGGATTTTTTGGAAATTCTAACAAAGTTCATTTTTCTACACTTAGTAGTTTAGAAGATACATACAAAATTTTAATCCCCTTTTTACTCATATAAAAGGGCATTTTCCAAAAAATATCTGTTATAGCTCATTTATGTCATAAAATAAACCTTTTTCCTAAATTTCATGTTTCATTCAGTGGTTTATATATAAGTTTGTATGTAATGTAACTTATTACATACAAACTTTTAACCCCCTTTTTCCCCTATAAGGGGGCACTTTCCAAATATCCTCCGTAGGTGCTCATTTATGTCCTAAAAGAAACCTTTTTGCCGAATTTCATGTTTATAGGTCTAGCGGTTTAGAAGTTACATACAAACTTTCAACCCCCGTTTTACCCTCTTAAGGGGGGAATTTCCAAAAATCCTTTATTGACGTTCATTTATGTTATAAAAGGAACATCCCTGCCAAGTTTCACGTTTTCAAGCTTAGTGGTTTAGAAGTTTCATACAAACTTTCAACCCCCATTTTACCCCCTTAGGGGGGGAATTTCCAAAAATCCTTTCTTAGTGCTCACATACGTAGTAAAAGAACCCTTTTTGCTAAATTGCATGTTTCTAGATCTAGCGGTTTAGAAGTTTCATACAAACTTTCAACCCCCTTTAAGGGGGAAATTCCAAAAATCCTCTCTTAGTGCTCCCCTACGTTTCCCAACGAACCTGCATGCCAAATTTCAGCTCTGTACGACCAGTAGTTTCGGCTCTGCGTTAATCGATCAGTCAGTCAGTCAGTCAGTAAGTCAGTCAGTTTCTTGTTTTATATATATATATATATATAATAAATAACTGCTTATCTGCCTGTCTGTCTGTTTCTGTGTGATTGAGTGTGTTTGTGTGTTCGAGTGTGTTCGAGTGCATTAGATGTGTCACGTCCCAGGTAAAAACTTGTTAATAAATAAAAAGGGAAACAAGAACGTAGTTTATTTCAAAAACGTGTGTCCCTTATATCTTCTTTCTGGGATCAATCATTTCGGGCAAAAGACACTTTTCATAAAAATCCAAGAGCTTGGTTTTCATTTTCAGTTCCCAAAAGGCGTCGTCTCGGGAATTTTTTGCCGTCTTAAATGGAAATTGTTGCCCTGTCCAGACCGCAAACAGACATATGTTTTTTTGCTGAAAATAATGACATTTGTTAAATAATGACGTTTGTAAGTAAAACCATAAAAACTTAAATCTACCTAGTAAATATATAGGTACCTATGATATAGTAACATAACAAATTTAATTCTTACCTGATATGCAGTTGACCTTGGATCTGATAGTACCAGTCGTGGTTGGTATTAACGGAACCATAACTTTCCAAAGATTAATTTTCTTTTCTGCTACTGCTTCTTCAGCATCCATGTTTCTTGCCGAATATGGGCATTTAATTCATTTAATGACCGAAAAACTGTGACTTACCTTTTTACTTTTCTGGCGATAGTCAAAGATTTGAATGTGTTGCTACATCCGTACCGCTTGCGTTTGTTACCCATTTCTGAAAAGTTAAATTAATAGAAGACATTTGAATATTGTTACATCAAATCGTCTAATCACTAAATGTCATGTAATAATTAATATAATATACCGTAATTTTACATAGGTACTCTACAAATACTTACCAAAGTATCAATTCGTATCAGTCGCGCTACGAGTAAGCAATGCCGACGCGAAACGAGCATTGACCTCGGTGTCGGAGCGGACGGCGCGAGCGAGCGATACGTCCTCACTCTGGGATGGCCCGGCGTGAACTGATCGTAAAACGTTTGCGCGCTCGGTTATAATGGTGCATTTAAAAAAATCGTAATAAGTAACTAAAATCATTTAACGGGCAAAAAAAAAATTCTGCCTGTTAAACAATATCTGTTCCTTCATAACTTGTATACAACGTTCATAAAAACCTTTTAATACATATAAAAAAAAAATACTGAATTGGACCGATTTAGACATTTAAAAGTAGTGTCTTTTTTAAATTAAATGTAACATTTTCGAAATTATTGCTCTGCGGTGCACTTTAAGACCATTTACTTTGTCAGATAAACGCATTAAATAAAATGTTATAGTACAATATAATGCTTGTTTTATACCTGAAAGATAGCTCTGACGATGTTTTTCGTAAAATACCATGGAAACATAGAGTTCTTATAAAATAACTGTTAAACAAAAAAAATGTTTTGCTCTGCAGTGCACTCAACGAAGACTTTAACTCTCCTAAACAGCAATTTAACTTCAAAAAATCCGACCCTAAAACGCATTTTGTGCTTAAAATGTGTACACAGTCTTAATCTCATGACATTATCCAGCATGTACATATATGAACATGCAAAGTTTGTGAAATGTAACAATGAACTATTTATTAAACCTACCTACAATCCTAATTTGCGGAATAGGGACATGTTTCTTATTAGAGCACCTATTTCTAAGTCAAATATTTACAATAAAGGCTGTTTCAAAATGTCAGAAAAAGTTTATAACAAGATCCCAGTAGAGATAAGATCAGTCAACGGAAAACTGTTTTATATAAAATTACGTAAGTGGCTGCTCGAAAATTGTTTTTATACACTTAATGAATTTTTCGACATAGAATTTTAATTTATGAATATTTATATTTATCTTTATACACTAATTGATTTTTATTTTTGACATGAAATTGTAAGTTATATTTTTATTCTTATAGGTACACTAAATTAATTGAAATTATGATTTGATAAAATATGTTTTTTTTTTATTATTATTTTACTTTTACATATTTTATTATGACATTATTTGTAGGCATGAAGTAAAATTGTAGTAAGTGAATAATTCATTTAAAATATTAATTTTCATTTGGGTAATCAATAATCATTAAATATTTGCATTGTTTGTCGTTCATTAAATATTTGCATGCCGCTTGCGGTAGAATGTGTGAGACTACTGTATATATTACATAAGTACATATACATAAGAAAATCTAAATATGTAACCATGTTCTCGCAAATAAACGTTATCTTATCTATCTTATCTTATCTTATCTTATCTAAGGTTTAAATAATTTTACATCACCCTTGGCCGTAAAGTGGGATTTTCTGCCCGCTACGCGGAGAGAAAATCTCACTTCTTGGCCAAGGCAAGACGTAAAACTTTTGACAAACCACGGGCGGTAATTCGTAAAGCCCCAGACCGCATATTTATGTCTGTCTAGGTCTGTAATGTACTATTGCTACCGTGTTGCACACTCTGCTTTTCACTCCTCCTATGAGAAGACCAGTAGAAGCAGGGACCAAAATTGTACTTTGCTCCCTAGAGGGCAAACTCTTATTTTGCTCCCTGTTTGCTGGGCAGAAATGGAGAGGGAGCAAAATCGTATTTCGCTCCCTCTAAACAGGGAACAAAGTACTCCTTTTCGAATAGGAAGAGTGAAAAAGTAATTCATCAATCCTACATGGCTTTCAACCGAGTTGAGACAGGACCGCCAGGGTTTCCCACCTAATGGACTAGGTTAGAAAGTTTTAAAATACGAGGCACTAATAGAACATGGGAACTTGGGCTGGAGTTACTTATCGAGTTATACAGGGTTGTGGAATGGCCAACAGTTTGATGAAACCTAAAAATAAATTAGAGGCGACGAAACGAAAATGTGGAACTATAAAAAAAGTTACGGCTTTTTCGTTGGAAATGTGTTAAACTCAGTCAAACAGTTAATATATTTAAAAAAACCGGCCAAGTGCGTGTCGGGCCACGCGCAAATTATAGGGTTCCGAAGTTGAGGATGTCCACAGTACCTTTCTAAGACTTATTAGCATCTAGCTAGCCTGTGGTATGACGTGCCCGCCCGACGCCCCTGCCGCTCGAGAAAAATCATCATTATAAGTTGGTCGACTATTACTCGTAAGTTTCTACAGCCTACTTCGCTCTGATAGTTTTCCTTTCAACTACGTTATATATGCCACAACCGTGATTTTTTTCAGCCATCCAAATACCACCATTTAGCTGGCAGGGGGGGGGGGGGGACACGTAACTCTAACAAAAAATAGCACTTTAAAGCTTAATATTTCACAAACGCATCACTTAATCAAAAAATGGTTTTAACAAACCCATAATATTTTTTTAAGACCTATTCAACGATATGCCGCACCATGGGGTACGCAAGAAAAAAAAATACATCCCCACTTTACGAGTAGGGGAGGTACCCTATAAAAAAATATATTTCAAAATTTTATTATCCCACTTTGTCAGCGTAACTAATATGCATATTCATGCCAAATTACAGCTCTCTAGACCTAAGCATCTCCGAGCAATAGTGCGGACAGACGGACGGACGGACGGACGGACGGACGGACGGACGGACGGACGGACGGACGGACGGACATGGCGAAACTATAAGGGTTCCTTGTGGACTTCGGAACCCTAAAAATGTAGTACGTCATAAGCTATGTCTATCAAGTATATCTAGGCCGCCGTTTCAGCTACAAAATATCATAATTTCCTATTACATTTCAGAAAATCCGCACAATAATCTCTTTCTTTTAGTAACCGTGATTTTAAATTAAATTTATTCGTTTTCCTTCGTATTCTTGTGGCTCGCCGTAGAACGTTAACACCGACACGTGTTCAGTGGCTCGGAAATTAAAAACGTGGCTTTGAAATGCAAAGGGGAAAGTTTCTGGTTCTTCCAGCCGCGTTTATTGCACTTGTATTTATTGGAGGGGCTTATTTACCCTGCGGCAATTAATCTTTACATGCTTGAGGGTGGTTTTAAGTTTGAATCAGTCATAATTTCACTCTATTATTGACGTCTTCGCCGATGAGGCTAGAAACTGTATAAGGGCCACCATATTCTTGCTAGCCAGTTGGCGCCACTGTATTCATTGATTTTTATTTATAATAAGATAAGATAAGATAAATTTTATTGTCATAACTGTGTACATTTGCTCTTATAATTTATGCATATAATATACATACTAAGTGCCAACAGTTTGCCCGTTTCGGGCGTACAATATGAAAAATATAACTAAAGATTCTAATTCAACATTCATGTCACTTATTTCTAAATATTATTAGTTTGAGAAGTATTTTATTTAGATATTAATGAGTTTACATAATTTATTTACATTCTTAATTTTTGTCATTAAAATATTCACTTAAATTATAATAACATTTCCCTATTAGCCACTCTTTCAGTTGTCTCTTAAATTTAAATAGATTATTACATATCAAATTGGATAAATAATGAGTACTTGGGACATTTGCTCGGGTGAAAATAGCTAAAAATGAACTTGCCCAGATATGAGACCTAGCCAGATCGATTTTTCACCCCCGAAAACAACCACATACCTACCAAATTCAATCGAAATCGTTAGAGCCAGTTATATGGTCAACCAAAACGTTGTGACAAACGTTGTATAGGTATACAGATATTGCTAATTTAATTATTAAAAATTTAGTTACACGGAAACAAAATAAAATAATATGTGTCTGTATCTGTGTGAGTCAAAAATAGATATACATTTTTTTTATTTAGAAGAAATAAGTAGTCACCTTGATTTGAGTGCAAGTACAATATTAATATTATGATACAGACTAGGTACGTAGACAGTCAAGGATTGTTTTTGTTTGAATTCAGGGTTAGTGTTTAACGATTCAATGCTTGGTCTAGTTGTGGTTCGAGGATTTGCATGATAAACTGGTTTGGTCTGGAACACAGTTAAGAGGCTCAGTGAATTGTGAAAGGGAAGATTTCCGAGCATTGTCAGTGTTTTGGAGAAATCGGAAGTAATAATTGAAACTTCAAAATGTGTATGTAAAGCAAACGTTCCTTAATTACTGTAGCAGGATATTTCCATATTATTCCATATTCTAGGTATCGTCAGAAATGTCAGAAGTTTTATTCGAATTAAAAGTGTTTGGAAAAAACTGATTAATTTCAACTTCCTTTTCGGTATTGTTTAGGTACCTACTCTATTTTATATTCACTGAATCTTTATATGGAACGTGAGTAGGTACTCCGTGAGTGTAGCATTTGTAATTTGTAAGATGGATGGATTTCCTTAAATCTTGAGATTTTCTTAAATGTCTTATGTGCTTCGTAAATTCTGAGTTGAAGTAGTTTCAGGTCTTCCTCTCATAAAACTAGAAAGAGTTTTGGCCAAAGTTTTTATTAACTTGACAATTTAAATAGCTCGAATGGAATTTGTCGGAGTTGTTGCGATTTAATAAGTTATTTATATTTTTTCAATGCCAATGACGCCACATTACAGCACAGGTCCTACGCTAAATACACAACATCCTTTTGCTTTAGACGTCATTCACATGTAAATAATTAGTGACAGTTTTCTGTATTTGACATGGCTATTTAAAGGTCATAGGTGACTTTTTTTAGTATGGAAACTTGATACTTAAATATTATTAGTGGTAAATATATCGTCCCTATTATTTTATTAGGTATCTTGCATTCGTCAATCATCATCTTCCTGACGGATCTTAATTTGCTTCCCCGAAATTAGTCAACAATTTCTCATGCTCGATCGTTACCGCATAATCTAATATTGACTGTCAATTACACGCACATTTACCACAAGAATCACAGCGCAAGCCCAAACTAACACAATTAATATTATTGTACCAAACTAAATACCCCGTAGGATAGCAGAATGGTGGTCAGATAGCGCCCTAAGGAATTGTTTCGACAAATTGGGACTTAGGAATTTAATATAAATCCGGGGTGAAAAGGGGTTGGCCCTGCCCCACGATTATTAGTCTTGGATGCCTAAAATTCCACTTGTCTGGCAGGGCCCTTCGAGCGAGGCAGGTGTAAATCGGCCAGTGAAATTTCCTCAATAGGTTCAAACCGTATTGTGCACCGAATGGGTCCCAAACCGTCTTTGTTGCATGACGACCTATCATGCTATTGACGATTGGGAATGTGTAGTGTCAAAACTGTGTGGAATTTTGGGTAGTAATC
This sequence comes from Aethes cnicana, assembly GCA_963971205.1. Classification (NCBI taxonomy): domain Eukaryota; kingdom Metazoa; phylum Arthropoda; class Insecta; order Lepidoptera; family Tortricidae; genus Aethes; species Aethes cnicana. The sequence goes on from OZ020286.1 coordinate 3,158,411, forward strand.
CAAATTTCAAATAGCTCTGCTAAGCATGGATTCAACGAATCAGTTTCTTTAGAAACGGGGTGCTAAATATGGGTTCTGCTATTATTCACGTCCGTCTTTTTTTATGTATGGACTGTAGTCTATGCAAGGACAAACAGATTATAAACTATATTGATTGGCAATTGTCAATAGAGCGTTACTTAAGATTTGTACATGAAACTGTTTTTGTTTTTAATAATTAAATTACAGAACAATACACTCGCACATATTCATTATGTCGAGTCGATTGAACGTTATGTATTAAGTGAAAACAAAGATAATAAATGAATCTTCATTCTGACAAAATCAAATTGAAAACCACATAAACCCAACCATTGACATCAATATATGTATGTATACATATAAGTTATTTTTCATCACGTTTTGTAATCAACAAAACTTTAAAAGACGCAGTAGATTTTCCACAATAGAAATGTAAGGTGGCTCTGGGAAATCCAATTTGACGTGTACATTAAAATGCAAGGGGCATTTTAGCGGCACTCGAAAAAGATTCCCATCTTCTAAGCTCAGAAAATTACACTTTCTTAGAGGTAATTTGTTTTATTTTACGTGTTAAATATAAAATTACGATTCAAGAATACGAATTAGAAACCTGATTATTATGGGGAAACACTTTGATTACTTTACAGGCTTGAAGCGTTGAAGTATTAAATAGGACCTAATTAATTCGTATTATAAATAAAATTAATGATCCTCTTGCTGAGTCCTTAATGCGATTATAAAGGGTTTCATTTACCTGTTTTTATTTTGAAATTTTCGTCTTGGTCTTAAAATAAAACTGTCTGATAAACAAGGGCAGATAAACCCATTTGTACTTACAAAGGACGTAAATTTTGCAGAGATTCCTTATTTAGCGACAACATTTTAATATATTTTACCAACGTGGGCGCATTTGCAGGGCACTGCAAGTTGCTCATAAAATAGAAGTTTCCACACAATTTTGAAAGGATTACCGTGTCCTAAATTGCTAAGTTTACTTTTGGCCTTACAATATTACGTCATCATCATCATCATTATCATTTCAGCCAAAAGACGTCCACTGCTGGACATAAACCTCCCCCAAGGCTCGCCACTCAGACCGGTCCTGTGCTACTTGCTTCCACCGGTTTCCCGCGACCTTCACGAGGTCGTCGCTCCATCTTGTTGGAGGCCTAGCGACAGCTCCTCTCCCGGTTCGCGGGCGCCACTCGAGAACTTTCCGGCCCCATCGGCCATCAGTCCTGCGAGCAATATGCCCCGCCCACTGCCACTTAAGGCTCGCAATACTTCGGCCTATGTCGGTGACCCTAGTTCTACTGCGCACCGCGATTTACCGCAGTGTCTCAAGTCGAAAGTCTTCGACCAGTGTGTGTTACCAGTGATGACTTATGGTTCCGAGACGTGGGCGCTTACGATGGGCCTCATAAGAAGGCTCAAAATCACTCAGAGGGCAATGGAGAGGGCTATGCTCGGGGTTTCTCTGCGTGATAGAATCAGAAATATTACGTCGAGTCCAAATAAATAAAACATCAGTGCACATTTCATCCTCTTAAGGTTAACTTTAACCTCCATATGACTTACTCCACTATTTACGTCATTGCCTATCCCTCAACCCTAATACATGAAAAAAACACTATGTGTAATACGGTATGACCTAACCGCTCTCACATAGCCTTAATACAATATTGCGCACCGTCCTTAACTGGCAAAAATGTCGCTGAAACAACTACAAGCGACGTTGCGGCAAGTGGTTGCCCGTAAAACCGGGACTCGATGCGCCTCGTCGCCCTTTATGTCTCTGCAAATATAGGGGTAACTTTCTAGACTACTACACTGTAGTATATATACCTTTGTGAACCTCCTTTCCAATAGGGATGACGACAGGGTGAAGAAATCGAAATTCTAATTAGTCCGTCAGTCAGGTAATAAAAAAGTTTTAGACACGTATTTTTTGTTTTATCAAATTAACAAAGAATGACTAAGTTAAAACGCATTAAAGTAGGAGAGTGGGGCCTAGCTACGTCACCGTCAGGTATAAATCGTACCTAACCGTGACGTCACGCGACATTTCAACTCAATATATCTCCGTATAAGTTTGATTACGTGAAAAAAGAAAAAATACGTGTCCAATACTTTTCATGATAGACTAAGGAAAAAAAAGTTGTCGTCATCCCTATAGTACCCTGACATTAAAAAAGTTACCATAGTACGCGTAAATAAAGATTGCAAGTTTTGCGCTCGCCAATGATAGGCTAGTTTTAGTTTGGGAATTTGCTGAAGTTTTTAAATGGCAATATGTTGACCACGTTCAAGCTAGAATATGGGGATGTTTTAGTTCATGAAAGAAGTTATTTAAAAGCGATTTTGCAATATTTAATACGTAAAACAGATTTTTGTATTTCTGTTATTGTAGTTGCCAACAATATATTTTTAGAGAAGTCCCAAAATTAATTTGTACAAAACAAAAAGAGACAATGAACACCTGAAGCTACTGAGCGTAGAAAGCTGTAATTTCTCATGTTGGTTTCTTGGCGAGGAGGGGAACACTAAGAGAGATTTTCTCGATATTTCTACAGAAATGAAATAATATGGGACCCAAGTACGCGGGTTATACCGCGAAAGCTTTGAATTTCAAATCTTACTAACTCGGTATTTATAACAATCCATACTCGTTCAAGTATACATTTATTTCTAAAATGTTAGCAATCGTGGTGTTATTTCCACTAAGTAACACTTTTTATAATTCTCCAAGTATTCATTATACAATTTACATCTATTTTAGGTACTTATCGGAATATTTGAGGTTACGTCAAGGTGTCCCGATGTACCCGGGTATATTGGAGCAGCGGGGCCTTAGATGAATTGATAGAAAACTTTACTTATTTAATACTTCCTACAGGAAAAAGGTTATTGGGAATACAGAGACATAGGAAAATAAGACTGGTATTTTTCAGACTTTTGGTTGAATTCTAGCGATTGACAAATACAAATATATTTTCTTAACAAGGAGTTTCTTCTTAACAAGAAGTATTTACAACAAAGGTACACCTTAAAGATGCAATAACCCCGCAGTTCTTTTCTACATCCAATAATTTATTTTCAAGAATAAAAATTTCATGAGCCTATATCATCCGATGTTGTTTGTTTACCCTCATTTTCCACAGTAACTATTGTATTTCGAATCGTCACGCTCCAAAACCATAAACAACCCTCCAAACAAATAATTCCAGGAATGGTGGTAAACAAACAAGGAATAATAACGCTTTTATAGCTAAAATAAGTTGGTCCTTATATTTTAGTACTGTCATTGTAATGATGTCACTCGCGACGCGAAAGAAAAATAAAAGCACATCATGAGTAACTTCAGTAGTCATAACCAAACACTTTATGAATTCTATGACTCCCCAATACAGTACTGAGCATATGCCTCCTCTCACTTATATTAAATTATAATACATATATGTTTTAAGTTTTAGTTTTAAACGATGTGATGTGATACCCGTTGTGTTCTTTTAGATTTAATTCGATATTGTTTCGTATTTTCAGTGATTTTATTTGCTGTTAATTAGAATTAAGTATTCTTTTGTAATTTTTAATTTTAGGCTACAGCTGAAAATCAGCGTTGTGGCTCCTAAGCCACATCATCATGCTGATCTGTCCAGCCCTTTCGGCTGATCATCATTTTTGCTGTTTTTTATAAAGTGCATTTCTTTTATTTTTACGCTGAATAAAGCATCCTTATTCACTTCGCAGAGATCTGTGCGGGTGGATTTTCTATTGTTGACTCTATTTTATTTATCTTCTTACCAAATGACTTATCATTTCATCGGACTATCATACCAGTTTTGAGAGCTACTAGAATAGATATTGGTCACGTTTTATCTTTTTATTTAATACAGCGAATAAGTGGTATCTCACAAAATATTGGCTCAAATAAAAAACTAGAAAAAAAAGCTTCGTCTCATTTTAAAAGATATATATACGATGATACCACACACGGCTATGTTTTTTTTAATTATTATTTTCATCCTTCAGTTACATGTACGGAGTGCCACCCTTAACGTTTTCTGAAAATAATATGATTTATTAAATAAAAGACAAATGATTAAATATGTTTTTTTAATTTATTTTTCTTTTGTTTTCAATATCGTACTAAGTACATACATAATTTTGTAGCGATTCATAGAACACACTTACCTTCCAAATTTCAACCATACTCTCCGTATAGTATCCGTGAAAAATGGCTGTGACATACTGACGGATAGACAGACAGACGGGCATGACAAAAATTTTGTCATTGGCCTACGGAACCCTAAAAAAACAGGTCAACATAAAAGCAAGGGTTTTATCAAAAGAAGAAATTACAACAAATATTCCGTATACCGTTTTAAACCCGTTCAACAAACATCGCTTTGTGCCGGCAAAAACGTCAAGTGCTCTGAAACCGTTTCCAGTGTGGGGTAAAAACGTCAACGGCCGAACTTTGCTAAGCCCCCACCAGGTTACCACTATAAAGGGCTTTCCGTTGAGAAACAGAACGTCACAATTTTGTTCTAATGAGTGAAGACGTTTTTGTTCGTCTTGAGAGGTTCCGTATATACTCGTAAATGATTTACGGAAACTTAAGAATCACTTCTTATTTACAAGAGACGGTCTGTGGATTCCCTCAACACCTATTTTAAAATTGGTAAATTCATTTTTGACGTGTAAAAGTGCCCCTATGTGGGCAATTTGCTGAATAAATGATTGATTGATGTAAGCTTGGCCCTTTCTTTACTCTACTGTCATGAATTTACGTCTTGTGAATTATGTTCTGTTGATAAACTCGCAATTGTATCTTACTATTCAGCCTTACGAGCGGCCAGGCCACAAATTTTGATTTTTTAAACGACATAGCAAGGCTCTCAATGAGATCTCATAACTTTTTGATGGTGAAAGCAATATGTAGGCACTCATCTTTGTGATGTCACTTTCAGTGAAAATCTTTTTGGTGGCAAATATGGAGGATTGAAGTAAAGTAGCGCAATCTTTATACTTCCAAAAGTGGACACCAAATCGGGTAGGTTGGACGCGCTGTGGTCGCCAAAAATGTCAAGCCACCTAGGCGGATAGTTTGCAGTAGCGCCTTCAGATGGCGCTGCTGAGGCGAAAACGCAGCGAAAACGGTTGTGAGGAGAGTGTGTTTTGTTTTGTGGCTTATCAAATCTGCTGGACACGTTTTCAACTGTTTCGCCATATAAGATTGCGCTCCTTACCAAGACACATTCCACACTCCATAGTGTGGTAAAGATTGTGGTGGAAACTTAAAGATCACTTCTTACTTCAAGATATGGTCTCTGGAATAACTCAACACATGTTTGAAATAAATTTAAAACAAACTGGAGTAGTTAGCACTCTCTTGAAAATTGTTTTGAAAATAATCGGTTGCGTAGTTTTTGAGATTTGGAATAAATTTCGGTAGCAACGGAATCCTTCAAGCAAGTCCGACTCGCTCTTGGTCGCTTTTTTTAAATCAGGAAATTTGTTTTTTATTGCTTTAAGTTTTTGCCTCACATTACATGACTAGGTGCCATAAGCGATACATCACTCACTAGTCACTACATATTTCTGCCCGGAGCCCTCGAGGCCAGCGGCCCGTGTAATTTAATTTTCAATTACGATAATATCCCGCCGCCGGAGTTAAGATGCTAATACTTACTTGGCTTGGTATTTTCATCAAAATCTTTTCCATAGATGTCCTTATCCGATACTTAAGCCTGGCTGTATTTACATAGACTGCTAAACACTGGGAAACCCTTAAATTTGCATCGAAATGAGCGTAAAATGACCGGGACCGCCGTTAAGCGGTGAGATGAGAACGGACCTCCATTCTTTTGTCTATGTGTAGCGGCCATCTTGGCTTCGCATCCGCCATTTTGTTTCGAATGTTATGAGGAATGTGCTTTGTAATTTTAATTTAACGCTCCTGGTAGGAAATTTGTTTAACATAATCGGGACATTTAGAAAGTAGGTATTGTGTTTGGACATTATCCTTTGATCTCAACATAAATATGATGGCTTGAAGTACGTTGAAAATATGTACTTAGTTAATTTATGGATAGAAATCACTAGTAATTACAACCCTAAGGAGATAATGAATTATATTTTTTCTTTCGATGATTTTTCTAGAAACAATGTAAAAAAGAAATGAAATGATATTTATTCTATAGCTTATAACAAATTTAGAAAATATGCAATTGGTCGGTCTCAGCACAATGACGTGTAGGCGTACCTACCTAATTGCATATCGTACGTACCCAGCTATTTTTCGTAGAGATCTTCTACTATCTAAAGTCCCTTTTTCGTCAATTTTTTATTTAAAAAGCACCACCAACACTCTCAACGCATAGTTGATGGCTATCTCAGCATGCAAACATGTGTTGAGAGTGTTGGTGGTGCTTTTTAAATACATTGAAGCGTTTTGAAATGTGAAAGCGCGGGACTTTAGATAGTAGAAGATCTCTAGTACAAATAGTATGTGAACTATTTAATAAGCTTGCCAAATATCCGTTGAATTTCGGCTTCATTTTAGAAACGAAAATTTTAATAATATAACAATTTAAATACTGCAGCCAGCATGCAGAATAGTTTCGAAATTGACTGGTATAAGGCTGCCCGCCTCCTGTTACGTTTAAATGGGCGCAAGAGAAAAGATCTAAAGACATTTGAGAAATTACTTTTAAGTCAGAATTACATTTCTATTTTTACTAGCCGATGCCCGCCGAATTCGTTCCGCGTAGTCTTAGAATTTGGGTTCGCGATGATACTATACATAGATCGTTATAGTTATAGAGGTATTGAAAAACTCGTCTAACCCGTGGAAAACCCGTTTCCGTTGAAATATCAGGACAAAAAGTATCATATGTTATTCCCTGGGTCTCAAACTATCTCCATATCAATATATATATATTTTATATAATACTTATAATACTAATTGGTTATAATACTTAACATCTACAAGACTTAAACTGAAGTGATTTGAGTTAACTCACATTAGTATGTAAGAGCAAATTGAGTTGCAGAAGGCAACAAAAAGTAAAAAAATATACATAAGTATATTTAAAAATTTCATCCAAACCAGTCGTTGTGGCGTGAAGGACAAACAAACAAATAAACACACTTTCACATTTATAATATTAGTAAGGATTGAAAATAGATATAATTATACAGTCATTGTTAAGGTCGCGGGAACACGGTGGATGCGAGTGGCACAGGACCGGTCTGAGTGGCGCGCCTTGGGGCAGGCCTATGTCCAACAGGGACGTCTTTCGGCTGAAATTATGATGATGGTAATAATCATTCTTCACATATTGGTGACGCCTCTGGTGTTACAAATGTCTAGGAGGCGATGACCACTTACCACCAGGTGGGCCGTCTGTCTGTTTGTCAATCTGTTTAACATATTAATAAAAACATTATACCAGTCTGCTGCACCACCTGTCTACTTCAAGCGGATTTCCACGACCTTCACCAGCAGCGGCTTTGCGTCTGGCCATCTGTTTGAGATGCTGATTACGACTGTCAAAGGGCGAGGTGCCTGCGCAGACACCATTCGAGAGCTTTCTGGCCCCATAGTTTATTAAATCAGTGCTGCGCGCAATATAATTAACTATTCATACTAATATTATAAATGTGAAAGAGTGTTTGTTTGTTACCCTCTCGTGATGAGAGGAGGCCTGTGCCCAGCAGTGGGTCGCAAATAGGCTGTAGTAGTAGTAGTAGTTTGTTTGTTTGTCCTTCCTTTACGTCGAAACGAGGGGACCGATTTGAATGAAATTTTATGTGGGGATAGTTTGAGATCCTAGGAATAACCTAGGATGCTTTTTATCCCGATATTTCCACGGGAACGGGTTTTCCACGAGTCAAACCAGTTTTTCTATACTTCTATAACTTTAACCATCTATATGTATATATAGTATCATCGGGTACGCAAATTCTAAGTCTACGCGGGACGAAGTCGCGGGCAAACGGCTAGTAAGAAATGTTTTTTTAAGATCGCTAGGCGTTTGTGACTTGTTCTAATCGCAATAAAGCACGTGGTGGGACAACCGACGCATGCCGATGTCTCTCGAGCACGCAGTAACACAGGATAAAATAGTACAGGCGTAAAGGCTGGCTCGCTGAAAAAAACAACACGGTTCGTATTTTGAGATTCAGATTGACTTTGCCAGGATGTTGGGAAGTCACTGAGATATTTACGAGTATGAGAAGAAGTCAATGGAAGTTATAATAAAGTAGTAAGTAAGTAAGTTATAATAAAGTAGTAAGTATCTATTACTTACTGTAGCCAATAAATATTAGCAGTCGGTGAAATTTCTGGTACAGAGGCATTCCATCTTAGGCCTCAGGGTAGGCAACGCATTCGAGATCTTATGGTTTCTTAATGGGGATCAAAGGATTTCAGTGTCCATGGGCCGCAGAGACCACTTACCAGACCACGCTCGTTTGCCTATACCATCGATATAGAAAACCTATGTGGAGAATTTAAGATTAAAGACGGAACTTATGAAGAAAAGATACGGAGTAGGTATATAAAGTACCTTCTGTATCTCATCTACTTTAAATGTCCCTCTATAAAAGACCCTGGTTAAACACCATCTGAAATCTACCAGATTAAAAATATATATGGCTGTCAATAGAAAACAACTATATAGTCCCTTTTATCAGGTTAACAACATTATGTGCTAAATATTAAACTCCATAGGTAATATTTTTAGCACAGACATTAATATTTAGTTCTTATTTGAACCAAATTCAAGAGCTCATATTGATCTTTTTACGATTTACGTGTAAAATATAAAATCTCTTTCATTTTTCCGCGAAATCGTCAATATACGGTTACAATAGTAATAAATCCCGTCATATCCTATCGAGAAGCGATATCGTAAATCGCCGATTAACTGATCCTCCTGCGACGCTGAATAGGCTTATAACTTGAATTATCTTTAATATTTAATAAGAAGGAACACATATACGAGGAAGAAATTACTGAAAAAATGTCTGTTTAGTTATATCACTGTGAATATCACTTGTTTTACGATCCAAAAGACAACCGGTTATACTTTTTCTATACGAAAATGAACCATCCGTGCAGCACTTGTTTAGAGACAGTCCAAACACGGTGCAAACCACAGGTGCAAACTAACTAAACTGAAAATGAACGCTACATGCGCACTTTGTCATCAAAGTGAAGTGCGCATGGTAGCCTTCATTTTCATACAGAAAAAGTACCGGATGTCTTGGGATCGCAAACCAAGCAACACTCTCAATGAACCCGCAGGTAAGTTAATGGTGAACTACAATCAAGGGAAAAGATAATTATCTACTCTGCCAAAGGATCAAAATTGAATAGTTACAGCCACTATTATTCTACTTCATTAGAGCATAGACATCATTAAAGCCGCTGTACACATATTTTGCCGCTTTAAGTGGATATCTTTGCGCTTAACTGTTGTACCTGTCCACAGCTGAAAGCGCATTCGTGTAAGAGTTTTAATTACCCCCATAACTTATTTGAATCATAAAGCTCCTGAAGCTCACACTATCCCTGATCCAGTAAGCCCTCCCTCTTGGCGCATGTCATCAATCACTGCTGGGAAAGCTCTCTTTTTACGGAGCTTTCTGATCCTACCTACGTATATCAACATAAATGGGATATACATGGGATTTCGCTTGAACTTTGAAAGGGTGTACTTATTTATTATTTGGACGAACATGACCCGTTAACGAGTCTTAACGAATATGACATGTTTTCTTGTTTAAAATTAACTAGCTAAGCGCGTAGCTTTACCTGCATAGATACAATTCAGACAAAACGTAATCACTTTATTTTCCTTGGCTTTTAAATTGGCTGCTGGTCAAAAGTGGTGGGAATCCGAACAAGGAGCCTTTTGTACGACGGGTAGTGGACGTCTCTTACTTTTTATCTTATACTTTAAACGCGCTAATCTTCTTATTAAATATATATTTAACTACTATATTCTTATACTATGTAGCTTCTGCCCGCGACTTGGCCCGCGTGAAATTCGGTAATAGCGTTCCCGCGAGAACTATGCGTTTTTCCGGGATAAAAAGTAGCCTATATGTTGACCAGTATTATAAACTACCCCATTCCAAATTTTTTTTCAATCCGTCCAGTAGTTTTCGAGTTAAATCCTGATATACAGCCAATATTTCTAAAAAGCATTTTTTTGTGATCTGTGTCGTTTATATAGTCCCCTCGACTTTATCGTTTCTATTTTTTTTCAAGGACTTCATCTACAGACTTATTATTAGTAGTATATATATTTATTCCGAACACCTCAGAAACGGCTCTTACGATTCGGACGTGGAATATAGGGGGCAAAAATCAATGTAGCTAGTTCTCATGTCTAGGAAAACTCATTTTCAACAATGAAGGTTATTGTTGTCGATGGAAATAAGAAATCGAATCCATTGCCAATCCCGAGTGAATGCCTCTGAGCCAGTAATTGGTGGCAGCTCAGTAGAAGTCACATAACTGCATACATATGTTTGGTATATGGTTTTCTCAAGAATAACTGTTCGGATTGCCTACTATTATACTTACTTTTCATCCCGGAAAACGCATATTGAACGCGGGAACACTCTATCCTCATTCTAGTTAGTGTTTCCACAGTGAGTCATTTAACTTTTGAAAAAGCTTGATTAAAATGTTTGATCGGTACAGATAGGAATATAATAGGACCTATGCGTCATAAAACTGGATGACAAAATAAAGAATGCGCACGGGCAGTTAAAAGCGTGCTGCGTTGGATTACTCTCGCGCTTCGCCGGAGCTGCTGCGTTTTTTAGTTTTACCTTTTAGTTGGGGCTAGAAGAACCGCGGTTGATTATTTCATAAATTATTTGTGGTATTTGTCTATAGGCCTTGTTGCCTGATAATAAAGGAATTATTGTTATTTGTAGGTACATTTACAAGTCACGGGCCCATGGGGACCCGGTCGTTCGCATTCATGGGACCGAAGCCAACATGAAGAGGCTTTTGGTACCTTTTACTAGAAATGTGAGATGGCCGCTATTATTATTATAAACGGAAGTGAAGTGAAGATAGTGAAGTTTCTCCACCACACCAGTCACCAAACCGTGGTAGCATCTGGGTTTGATCTCTCGCCTCTTATGCAGAGGTTCGGGGGTTTAATCAAACCCGAAACGCACTCTGAGTTTAGTTCTGTGAAAAAATTAATCTTAATTTACCACTGAGCGTTTCGGTGAATGAAAACATGATGACCTATGAGGAAACATTCAAGCATCTGCTAAGAAATTCAAAGAAGTCTGTGAAGTCCCCAATCCGCACTAGGTCCGTATTGTGGCTATAGCCCAAACCCTGTCATGATGAGAGGAGGCTTGTGCACAGGCAGCAGTGGGGCGTAAATATGCTGTTTGGGGTGGGGACAGAGGTGGAAATATATCATCTAGAAGTTTCTCTAGTAATAACTTCAAGCCGAGCGGTGCTAATAAAAATCGGTTTAAATTTCCAGTCCAAATACCAACAGAAATGAAAACCGGTCAATTTGAATAGGATTTTCCCTATAAAGTGACCCGTTTTCACTGCTGTTCAGTGTAATTTTGAACTACCTATTTAATTTGATCGGTGTATTCGACTTTACGACTCATCATTTTATGCCAGAGATATCTGGTCTCTTTTAAGAATGTTCTATAAATATAGATGATGATGGAGATGATTTCCACGTCTGTCACCAGCATAACAGCCTTTTTATTTACGCCCCACTGCTGTCTGTGCACAAGCCTCCTCTCATCACGACAGGGTTTGGGCTATAGCACCTAAATAGGTGCTTTTTACCCGACTGCGCACCGCAAAGGAGGGTTATGTGTTTACCTGTCTATGTATGTATGTATGTATGTATGTATGTATGTATGTATGTATGTTTGTTCCTTTGTGGCACACTAGAGATCAAACGCGTGGGTCGATTTTAATGAATCATACGTCAATCGATTCGTCTGAATTGCGCGAGTGTCACTGAAGATATGAAATTTATCAAAATTCAAAATGGCGGCTATCAGACGCCATATTGTACAAAATAAAAAATAAAAGTCAACCAACTATGGCATGTGAGGTATCGTTGAATAGGTATTTAAAAATCATTATTAGGTTTCTTTGACCATTTTTCAGACAAAAGAACCGTTTATGATTTATAACGATTCAAAGTTCCTTTACTAACCACGTAAAGTAGGTACCTACCTATCCACCCAGTAGTACATCCGTTCGAATTAGCAACACAGGAAATAATCTAGACCAACGAGTCTTCAAGCAGGTCACGACGACTATAAAATACTTAATATTATTTTCATAAATCTCAAACTTCAATCAAGTACGTACGCATGTGCAATGTAGTGTACCAGTAACGTCATCTATGCGTTGACTTGAAGACTTTTAGTTTCGTTATTACATTTAAAGTGTCAATAGTGTGTGTGGTACAGTGAAATATAACCTAATTGATTATAGGTACCAATTAGGTACACTAGTCAGTACTCAGCACTCGTAAATAAATAAAATAGCTACCTAATACTCTTATGTAGTACCAGTAGCGCCATCTATCGGTTGACTTGAAGAATTTTAATAGGTTCAGGCTTATGTAGCGTTTTGAGCCGGGTTAGGTCTCTAGAGGGATTAATAATCAGTAATTTAGATCATCGCAAGCTACTTAATAATCCCCACGGTAGCAACTCTCTCCATGAAATGACAAGATTGCGGAATTTACGGTCTTTTAATCCCTAACTAAAAATAATAAAATAAAAAAGTTAATTAAAAAAAAAACAAAAAACCCGACTGCGTAAAAACTAAAAAGAAAAAAACAAGACTACTTAGTTCAGTAGTAGCTAGGATTATGTTAAGTAATTGATTGCTATTGAGGAATCTAAAGATGCCTACAGTCGGGACCCATTTAAAATCTAGGTTAAAATGTTACAAATAATGGGTCCCGATAGTAGGCATCTTTAGATTCCTCAATAGCAATCAATTACTTAACATAATCCTAGCTACTACTGAACTAAGTAGTCTTGTTTTTTTCTTTTTAGTTTTTACGCAGTCGGGTTTTTTGTTTTTTTTAATTAACTTTTTTAAAATGTTAACTAGACGCGCAGCCGTGAGAGAAGAATGGCGCCGGGTGGTTAAAGCTCGCCACTCAAGACACGACGGCCACGACCTCTCTGCCAAGAGTGTAGCGACAAAGAAGAAGAAAATGTCAACTAATTAGGTATTGCTTTGGGACCGTTAAATTCTCCACGAGAATGTATTTCTGCCTTTTAACTTTTCAATGGAATAGGGAAGATAGCTACCTATGCAGAGCTAATAATTTAAGGATATCTCCCGATGTATTTCCCAAAATTGTGGGTCCATCTCAAACAAAAATTGCCAAGTTTATTAGTCGCGTTATTTTCCCTCATACGTAAACCATGGTGTGGTGATGAGGTTAAGTTGACAGACATACCTACAGTTTGAAATAACTTACACTAAGATTTCGTGGCTTCATTTTAAACTGTGATAAAAACTAAAATGAACGGTGTAAAACTACAATGTCCGATATGGTTTGCGAGCGTTCACAGCATTGGTTTTTCTGGATGAGCCCAAATTCCATTACAAGTTTTCATCAATTTGCGATTCAATCAACATTTTATTACCTACGCTCAATGTGATAGAACACCTACACTCAACAGCAATGAAAACGGGTCACTTTGTATGACAAAATGCTTTACAAAGTGACCCGTTTTCATTGCTGTTGTGTGTATTTAGACAACAAGCACAACATAACCGACCCCAATTTACTAGAAAATACATATAATTTAGTATAGGAAATAGCCAGGGCGCTTCAACTTTTCATACTTCGCCTGCACAGCGCCATCTAGATGTTGCTTATGGAGTTCAAATTTATATGCAGGCTACCTAGGCAACGACATCTATTATCGCATTTAACACTTATTTCGGGCGTACGCTGATTTGTTTGAAGGTTACCCTTCTAGGTTTACCTTATTTTTTTATCGTTCGCAACTGTAATATTACCTATAGACATTATTCACACAATGTTTAAAGAATGACGTATTCCAAAAAAGTTTTCGACTTTGCTGGAAAAAGGCGGGTTGATCGTGTACCATAGAAGGTTTAATGTAGTATTGTCTTTGATTTTTATCAGGGTAGATCTAGTTATCTTATTCCCCGTTTATCGTAAAGGTGATGTCGACAGTGCATTTATTGCCAGAGTTGTGACGTCACAAGAATTCCCCATTGACTCCCTTTACGGCTCTGTTGACTTTTTTAATGCTTAAACTTTGATGTTGATATGCGAATGTCGGTGTTTTTATATGGGAAGTTTTTATTCATTGTCTTGATGTTTCTGTGTTTATTGTTAGTGGAATAGTACTATCCTAAAACAAAAATGTTGCTTGACAGAAGTCTATGTCAGATGGATGAAGAGGGAAGAATAGTACTCGGCCGGTACGGTAACTCGTTCATACAAAAATTACAAAAAGAGAAAACGTTTTTCCACTTCTAAATAATTTCCAATCTCCATGATTTTTTAGGTTTATAGGTTTTCCTTTTTTTTAATTTGCAAGAACTTTGAATCCATTGCAAATAAAAAAAAGGAAAACCTATAAGCCTAGCATTTCATTATGTTAATAAAATACTAAATAAAAAATCATGGAGATTGAAAAATATTTAGAAGTGGAAAAATGTTTTCTCTTTTTGTAGTAGGTATTCTTCCCTTTAAAGATACACATGGACTTACCTATCTTACACCTCAAAAGGCACAGACGGTTTACTATTGTTAAAAATCGATACCTGGAAATTTTATGGCAAATCATCGCCAGTAATTTCCAGTAGTTATTGCCTTCGCATGTTCACATGCCACATGCCGCGTATATTCAATCTTTGTCAATGACTCTACGAATGGGATATGTGCATATATTTCACTATAGCATCTGCCCGCCGCTTCGCCCGCGTGGAATTCGGTTATCGCGTTCCCGCGGGAACTATGCGTTTTTCCGAGATAAAAGTATGTCCTTTCCCGGGACCCCAACTATCTTCATGCCAAATTTCATCTCAATCGGTCCAGCGGTTGAAGCGTGAAGGTTAAATATCTTCGAGATATCTATCGGTGGCGGTAACCACTCTCCAGCCGGTGGGCCGTCTGCCTGTTTGGCCGTCTATAATCCTAAAAAAGAAAAAAATATATATATTGTGCTAATTAAACATTACTTCATTAATTGTTTGTTGTAAAAGTGAAACAAAATTGCCATCAATATTGACGCCGGATGGGCTTAAGGTGAGTAGTGAGGCAAAAATGCAAATTCGAGGTGTTTTTGTAACCATTTTTCTATAATTGTAACAAGTTGTCATCTGCAAAGTTTACGAATATGGAACACAAATATAGTCAATTAGTGTTTCTGGTATTTTATATCGTCTTATATGTAATGATTTGTACTATGGATGTCATTTAAGAAATCCTTAATCCTCCTATATGTAACCATTTATTTCCGCTTAGGAAAAAATCTACGTTGACAAATTTTTTGCAAGTACTTTTCAGAATTTTATCTAGGGCTTGACCTTCTAACTTATATGATAAATAGCTTTTAGACGAAAAACCTATGTCTTCCTTAGTGTATAATCACAAGTATCACAACACACATTTGCTGCGCTTGTTATGGTAGGCGTTTTGTTGAATTATGCGGCGTTTTTTATATTTTTAAATATTTTTATTTATTGATTAAAAAATATCTAAACTATCATGATTACTAAAGAAAGAAGGATAAAAGTTCGTTTCATAAATTTGACTTTTATATTGGATTTGAAGTAGTGTTATTTTTCTATAAATTCATTGCATTAAACATAAAGTTGTTGTTGAGAACAAGGCGACGTTGCGAGTTTCGGCACTCGTGTTGTATACCTCGCGGTCGCGCGCGCTGTTGCCAGCTAGGTAGGTATCCCGAACTCGATCAGAGGACGCACAGCATGGTCGGCCTGCCGGCCGGCACTCGGAAATGAGTGAATAGCGAGTGAGTAACTAGCGAGAGAGTAAGTCGAGTGGAGTGATTTGTCTCGAGGATTTGCATTTTATTGTTGTTATAGATACTTATTTGTTAAGTTTGTTTTGTTACTCCGTAATAGTGTTCTTGTTATAATATTGTTATTGTTACCTAGTGTTAAAATGGGTAATAAAAAGGGGAGAAGATCACACTGCTCTATAAAGTTGATATGAAAGCGACAAGGGCGAACCGCTTATTACCTCAAGAAAGTCGCTGAAAAGTAGGGTCGCTTCGCCTGTTTGCGTCCACTTACTGGAGTTGGCAAGTTTGAAGGTGAAAATAAAAATGTTCTAATTGAAATTTTGATTATAAAAGGGATGTAATGTATTGATGATATAGTCCTTTTCAATATAACTTATAGTTTTGGTCGAAACATCTGGTAGTTTTCAAAAAAACGACACAAATAGGCAAATTTACCCAGTTTGCGTCCACTTAATCCAGATTGCGTCCACCTATGGACCAATTCGCGTCCACCAACTTAGAAAAGGAATCTGAATTGATGTTTTTATAGTAACTAGCTTTTTCTCAAACATGCTCGGTAATGTTCGTGTTACTTTCAAAAAAAGAAGACGCCAGGCTGTCCATTGCCGGCCTTGGCCAGCAAAAACATTATTGTCGTGTGTGTTTTTTTTAAATTCGCTTGCTATTTGAGACACCTCTGTAGAGCAACTGACAAATCAATGGAGGTAATGAGTACAACTTCCATGGCCAAATCATCCACGATCATGGAAGTAGTAAATACTGATGTGGTGTAAGTGCGCCTAAATTTATTTCGCCCCTATGCCTTGTAAACAGCCAACTACTAGTTGAGTAATATTTATAGGTTTCGATATATTTATGTTAGGCGCACTTACCCCGAAACTGACAAATCCATGGAGGTAATAAGTACAACTTCCATGGCCAAATCATCCACGATCATGGAAGTAGTAAATACTGATGTGGGGTGAGTGCGCCTAAATTTAATTCGGCCCTATGCCTTGTAAACAGCCAACTACTAGTTGAGTAATATTTATAGGTTTCGATATATTTATGTTAGGCGCACTTACCCCATCCTGGCGCACTTGCCCCGACTGACCTTACGTATTTCCTCGCTGTTTGAGAAAAGCATTATATATACGTCGGCCGCAATTGCGATTGCCGGACTCGTACTAATAGAATCGTCCGGCAATGCGCTACTTGGCGGCCTCTGCAATATTGTACTATTCCCCGCAACTTCGTATGCGCAGAAATATTAAAATGAAAGATCCCGTTTTTTCCCGTTCCCGTGGGAAATTCGGGAAATCCTCTCTTAGCGCTCCCATACGTTCCCTAAGGAACCTGCATGCCAAATTTCATCCCGATCCGTCCAGTGGTTTGGGCTGTGCGTTGCTAAATCACTATGTCAGTCAGTCAGTCAGTCACCTTTGAGTTTTATATATTTAGACTAGCTTTTCCCCACAACTTCGTATGCGCAGAAATATTAAAATGAAAATCCCCGTTTTTTCCCGTTTCCGTGGGAATTTCGGGAAATCCTTTCTTAGCGGATGCCTACGTCATAACATCTACCAAAAAACATTAAAAATGTCTAAATATCACTAGTACCATGTTCAGCATGTAAATTATTTAAAAAAGTATTCAATTCATAAAAAAAATATACAAAAAGTTATTATAAGCGGTGATTTGAACCCGCGCCCCTCTTGCGCTCTCATCTACGTCATGATGAATTTGGACCGCTGGGCCACGGTAGACTTAAGACAGCGGGCGAAATTAACCATTGCTATCGTTGTAATTTACGTTAGCGTATTTGGCGCGGTTATTATTGAGAAGATCGGGCTCAAAACGCTCAAGGTCATCGACGGCTACAGGCGCCTTAAAATGAGCATTAGCTGTGCCTATACCCTTTTTCCATAAATAAATGCCTATCTGTTAAACTACGAGTACAGAGTACCTGTGTGATTTGTTAGGCTAATAAATAATGCATGTTTCATATTATTATGGAGAATAAACTAATTTGGATTTGTATTTGTATTAATATCCTTATAAATATCCTTACTTAGCCATAAGACTCCTATGATACGATATTGAATTATTATGTGGCTTTAAGCTAACGTGGTCTATTTGCACCAAGGTACCTCTAAGTCTGCCGTCTGTAATGAAATTGCACATATAAATGAAAAAAACAGTCCGTTTATTGTCTTTTGTCAAAGACTGCAAAAATTTACTGCATTTCTTCAACTCTTATAATTCCGTGGAAGCCATATTTCCCCGGTCCCCGGTGCTCTCGCCAATGCAAATACATCCTTAGCCGCAAATTGAGACGTCCCGTTAAAACATGCAAATATCCCCCTATAACGAGTCTGTTTGTTTGTTCCCGGCTTTTATTCGAGATTCAGTATCATTGACAAAAAAAAAACAAGCATTTGAATTGTAATGTTACTGATTTTGTTCAGGAAATGATTGAGCTCGCAGTCGCAGCATAGTCGCGTATTGATCCGTCTAAAAATGTTTTTAACTGTGATTTATCTCGTGTTAAGTGGCCTTCAGTGTAGCAGTTCGCTGTGGAAATAGACTCATTGAATGGCAGGTTGCCGCTTTATTGTTTTTTTAATTTTATTTGGGATCTCAAATTCAGACATTCAGACATTTTTAACGATCATTCGCTAAAAATGTCTAAACGCGCATCACTTCCAAACGGCTTACTGTCTTGACAAAGCTAAAACGAAAATTGTGGGAAAAAAGGGTAAACCGTTCAACAGATTTTGACGAAATTGTACAATTACAGTTAAGATGACAAGAAAGAACATAGGATACTTTTTATCGCGGAAAAACAAAAACGCACAGTAGTTACCCGCGGGAATGCTCCAACCCCGGACGAACTCGCAGACACAATCTAGTTTCCTTCTTAACTTCAACCGTGCAAATCCATCCGTGGCATTCCATCTTAGGCCTCAGGGTAGGCAACGCATTCGAGATCTTATGATTTCTTAATGGGGGATCATAGGATTTCGGTGTCCATGGGCCGCAGTGACCACTTACCATCATGTGCGCTCGTTTGCCTATACCATTAATATAAAGAACATAACATAATAATTCAAAAAAACTGATTTGCCATTACAGTTTTTTTTTAACCATCACCGCCGTTGTCCTAAACTATTCCTGCTAGTATGCATACATCAATCCAGTACCAAAAGGTCTGACTGGGCAACCAACTTTTAACGAGACCCCAAACTTTGAGCAATTAGTGTTCAGCATGAGGCATAATTATAACAAACGCCGACTTAGAGCCTTTTCGTCGCGCTTGCAGAATTTGATTTGGCCCGAAACTGAAGAATCGCGGATTTAATTATATGTGGAGATTTTAAGTGTAATAAGGAAGAACTTCTAAAGTAGCGAACTTTGCGGTGTTAAAATTTAGAAGTTGGAAAAACTCTGAAAGGTATATAGGTATCTAAGTTTTGAAAAGTAGCAAATATTTTGGTTCGGGCCACAGACACCTGCGATCTGGGACATTAACGAATTCACCGCCCTAGGTCTGTAATGTACTATTACAACAACCAATGCAACGGGTAATTATTTTTTACCTTCTAGGTTTATAACATACAAGCGGCCTCCTGCGTAGTTCCCATTGTTCCAGTTCCTATTATAGGAATTTCGGTAAATCCTCTAACTTTTGCGTCCCACTGCTGGGCACAGGCCTCCTCTCATCACGAGAGGGTTTGGGCTATAGTCCCCACGCGCGCCCAGTGCGGATTGGGGACTTCACACACATCTTTGAATTAATTCGCAGATGCGTGCAGGTTTCCTCACGATGTTTTCCTTCGCCAAAAAGCACAGTGGTTAATTCAAATTGAATTTCGCACAGTATAAGTAAACTTAGAGGTGCGAGCCGGAATCGAACCCCCGACCCTCTGCATGAGAGGCGGTAGGTCGAACCACTAGGCCACCACGGCTTCCAAGTACCATTTGGATTGTATATAAAGTCGCATACAATATATACTTACTTGCGGCGCAGTCGGACTAGCCACCTTTGTTAACGACACGACGCGAATTGCAGCACTCCCGTCAATGACAACGTCATTTGACATGTTTTTAATTGGTACCTAAATATCTTAGTACATTTATTCACACAAATTGACCTAGCCCCAAACTAAGAAAAGCTTGTACTATGGGTGCTAGACAACGATATAAATACTTATACACGGTGGGTCAAAAAATATGGCAAATAATGAACCCACCGTATCGGCTATCGATTCTAAGTATATTGTAAAGGTCTTTCATTTTTTTGGAGTTGGTAAAAAAATATATAAATGGGATTGGTTGTGTGAGCGACGCCTGAATCCTATACAAAATATTTTTTTTTACCAACTCGAAAAAATTTAAAGACCTGTACAATATACTTAGAATCGATAGCCGATACTGTGGGTTAATTATTTGCCATATTTTCTGACCCACCATGTATAGAGAAATACATAGATATATTATAAATACTAAACATCCATGACTCGAGTACAAATATTCGTGCTCATCACACAAAGATTGCCCCGAGCGGGACTCGAACCCGCGACCGTCGGAACAGAGGGCAGGTGACCCTGCCGACCGAGCCAAACCTGTCGTCTAAAATCTAAATAAATCGGTTTTAGTGGTGTAATGTCAGTTACTTAGTAGTTAGGCAGTATATAATATTAGTATGGACTAGCTTCTGCCCGCGACTCGCCCACGTGGAATTCGGTTATCGCGTTCCCGCGGGAACTATGCATTTTTCCGGGATAAGAAGTAGCCTATGTCCTTTCCCGGGACCCCAACTACCTCCATGCCAAATCTCATCTCAATCAAGTCAAGTGACTTCAAGTGAAGTGAAGAGGTAACAGACAGACAGACAGACAGACAGACAGAGTTACCTTCGCATTTATAATATTAGTATGGATGAAGTAAATATGGATATGGAAATAAGGATATTTGGATCATAAAGACAAATGAGCTTTTCACCTAGGTATCCTATTTTCAATGGCCTGTAGATTAATAACTATACTTAGAGATGGGCGGGAAGTAAATACCTCTGATAGAAATAGGGTATTTAACGGGTATTTACCCATTTCTATAAATTGCAACTTTACGACAAAGTGCATGTTCGAAACTATATTTACTACTACTACTACAGCCTATTTGCGTCCCACTGCTGGGCACATGCCTCCTCTCATCACGAGAGTATTTGGGCTATAGTCCCCACGCTATATTTAAAGTCATTTTACATCACCCTTGGCCGTAAAGTGGGATTTTCTGCCCGCTACGCGGAGAGATAATCTCACTTCTTGGCCAAGGCAAGGCGTAAAACTTTTGACAAACCACGGGCGGTAATTCGTAAAGCCCCAGATCGCATATTTACGGCCCTCACCTTCGGTTCGGGCCACAGAA
This sequence comes from Aethes cnicana, assembly GCA_963971205.1. NCBI lineage: Eukaryota > Metazoa > Arthropoda > Insecta > Lepidoptera > Tortricidae > Aethes > Aethes cnicana. Next base: position 3,179,918 of record OZ020286.1, read on the forward strand.
ACCTGCGATCTGGGACATTTACGAATTCACCACCCTAGGTCTGTAATGTACTATTATTTCTCAAGCATAAAACGCAAAGTCCTTAAGACGAGTGCCTCAAACTCGTATGGAAACTGCGACTGAAAAGTTAACGAGGAGTTCTGATGAAGCATGCTCGTGTTATTGTAAAGAGAACTTTGGCAGTGTTTAATTAAGAGTTTTAATTGCTCGTCTGAATGTATAGTGGAAAGGGTACAGCACTAGGTAATTTGAATAAATTCTCTTATAATGGAACTTTATTCCAGAAAATAAATAGGTACAATAATTAACTTAAGCTGCTAGGTATATTTTCCCTCTCATGCATGTGCCCAGCAGTGGGACGTACATAGGCTGTTGCGGTGGTGGTCGTGGCTATATTTTAAAAAATTCAGAAAATGTACATACTTAACATGTACATAAATATTTGTTATCTTCCTTGTATTTCTGTAGTTTCTTTCTGATATTGATGCACCTACTCATTTTTCTTTCTGTTTGGCCTTATGGTTGAGTGGTAGAGAATGCCTTTAGGCATTAAGTCCGCCAATTGTATACATTTTGTATGTGCAATGAAGTTTAAATAAATAAATAAATACTTATTTTTCTCAAACTTTCTTTTGTATATTCATTAAAAATCAAAAAACCATGGTTATTTTCATATTTTTATGTATGTCTAATAAAACTAGATACAAAATCATCAGGTACATTATTTCCTTGTTAAGTGTTAACCAAAATGGTGTAAGTAAATGAACAAAATGACATAGCCATCTTCGTCGTAATTGCGTGTTTTGAAAAAATCCAGTGGTTAATAATTACACTTGGGCATTTTAGAATGTGGTAAATAGAGGTTATTTCTTCGGGCCATAAATCAGCCAGATCACGCCACATTCACTTCCTTCGAAATGTCAAAATATCTATAGATTGTTACCAACGGAACACTCTACAGAGTGTTCCGTTGGTAACAATCTAGCTTGAGTTTGAATGCTACGATTGTAAGCATTAGGAGTAGATCTACTCCTAATGCTTACAAAATGTTTGGTAAATAATAAATAACGAAGGTTAAATATAAATTAAGCATACTTACAAAATATTGTGTTTTAAATATTATCCGTAAAGGAGCATGTTCAGAAAAATGTTCTTCAGATTTTTTTTGCATTCCGAATATCTTTTGTGCATTTTCTGACGCGGGAAAGGAATTTCTGTGCATTACATTAAAGTCTCCAACTGGCCGCGTGGGGACTATAGCCCAAACCCTCTCGCGATGAGAGGAGGCATGTGCCCAGCAGTGGGACGCAAATAGGCTGTAGTAGTACTACAAATAAAGTAATACTTAAAATCTATGACGGTTTGTCTCTGACATGATAGTGTGAGCGATTCGGAGTAGGAGGTGTCCAAGTACAGTCGAGTTCATTAATATGTGTACACTTTTGGACCTTATTACAACGTGGTAAGGTGCAAAAGTGTGTATATATTGGCGAACTCGACTGTACATAATATATGCATTTTGAAGAAATGGAGGGTTGTGAACAATTGTCTGAAAATGCTCAGACACGATGACATTGAAAAGTATACAGTTGCTATTTACACGTTGTATAATAGCAACCTGTCAACCACCGCCCAGTGGCGTGCACTCCTAAGGACAAAAAGACACTGTCTACCCTAGCCTATTGCATTCGTCATTACTACCTCAGCCTATTTGCGTCCCACAGCTGGGTACAGGCCTCTCATCACGAGAGGGTTGGGCTATACTCCCCACGCGGGCCCAGTGCGGATTGTTGACTTCACACACATCTTTGAATTACTTCGCAGATGAGTGCAGGTTTTCTCACGATGTTTTCCTTCACCGAAAAGCTCAGTGGTAAATTCAAATCGAATTTCGCACTTTAGTAAACTTAGAGGTGCGAGCCGGAATCGAACCCCCGACCCTCTGCATAAGAGGCGGTAGGTCGAACCACTAGGCCACCACGGCTTCACGCCATTTGTCGGCAATGCTGGCCGTAGGTTAGGAGTTTTTTTTAATATTTTTTAAAAGTGATGTTTTGATATAGATGTTTGTTTTTATATATGTCAGTGTTATTAAAGTCCTCTGGAGAACTGATGCTTCTTGATTCTCTTGGTGACACCATTATTAGTCGCAAAATGTTAAGTAGTTTATTTTAATTATCTATCCTGTCCAAAAACTCTGCACGCCACTGCCACCGACTGCCAAACGTGAAATGACTACAAGCCGTGCGATTTTTGGAAAGCCGGCTTTACTTGTACCAGTTAACCAGATACTTTATTGACGTCACGTTAGGATGTGTCAAACGTAGTGGCTAATGTGTTACGTAGTAACTAATACTTTTAATAGGGACTATCGTTTCTTTGCTCACCAGTTGGCGCCACTGTTGACTAAGGTCCAGAGGTATACCTGTCAAAGGCGACTTGATAAGATCGGCGCCGAACCTAAGTTTCAAATCTTGAATCTCATTAAGTTTATTAATTATAAATTACTATCATCGTATCGAGTAGCTATGCTGCAATGTCGTGGAGTTCGGTTTTGTTAAAAAAGGGTGTTTTTTTCAAAGCGTTCACATTCATCGCCAAATAGGTAATCCATATTTGCGATAATTTCACGTAGGAGATCACTTTTCAACAGGTAAATTAAAGAAATTATCATTTATGTCACGAAGCCCACCAAAACCAGTGGACCTCACGCGACACTACCGCCTGTAGTGGCAAATTCACACGCGATAGCCCCCATTCTGCACTATATGGTTTAAAATTCCAACGTCCAATATTGTCAAAACATTACACCGAAATGTCAAGCGTAATAAAGTCGGATTGCAAGGCCAAGTTTTTTAATAGGCTTAAACCTGAGAAGGCGTAAACAAAATGAGAACGAGAGTTTAGGCAATAATGAAAAGCCGGGCTCAAACAAAAATATTTTTGTTTGCCATGAATGTTTTGCTTTCATTATCTTTTTTCGGCGAACGTCTTATTTTTTGTTGCCATTTTTTTCTGAGGGCCACTGCAAGATCAGAATCCGCTGTTGATTTTAGATTATAATATTGAGCTTCTAATTAAGTCAGAAAGCACGGAAATAAAATTTCCATGACTTATTTTCTACTTGTAAAAAATTCACTTTGATACATACCTAAAGGTTAACTGGTAGAGAATGCCTTATGGCATTAAGGTCGCCTTTTGTATTTTTTTTTTACTAATGTAACCTACCATAATGGTACCTACTTAGTTATTAATAAACTAGCTTTTTCCCGCAACTTCGCCTGAGTCGAATGCGTTTATCGCGTTCCCGCGGGAAATATGCGATTTTCCGGCATAAAAAGCAGCCTTCCCGAGTCTCAAACTATGTCCATGCCAATATTTTTTATACTATAACAGACAGACACAAATAGAAAAATAGACAAGAGTTGCTTTCACGTTTATATTTACTAAACTAACTTCTTCCCGCGACTTCGTCCGCGTAGAAGTCGGTTATAGCGTTCACGCGGGAATGGAGCGTACACTATAACAAATTATATACTTAAACCTTCCTCTTAAATCACTCTATCCATATTATAATATTATAAATGCGAAAGTAACTATGTCTGTCTGTCTGTCTGTTACCTCTTCACGCTTCAACCGCTGGACCGATTGAGATGAAATTTGTCACGGAGATAGTTGGGGTCCCAAGAAAGGACATAGGCTACTTTTCAACCCGGAAAAACGCATAGTTCCCGCGGGAACGCAGTAACCGAATTCCACGCGGGCGAAGTCGCGGGCAGAAGCTAGTCTATTACCGCATCAAAACCCGTTGCGTAGTTTTAAAGATCTAAGCATACATGGGGACAGACAGACAGGAAGTGACTTCGTTTTATACTATGTAGTGATGATAGTGAAATCCTGTGTGTCTGTCTTTGGCTCTAAAATCATCTTGTAACGCTCGACTTTCACAAACATTGCAGCTAGAAATCACACTGCGTTCAATCACTCTCTGAACGCAATCGTTTTTCGCTTCCATTTCTTCCCGATTAAATTTGAGCCCCGACGCGTATCCATATTAATATTATAAATGCGAAAGTAACTCTGTCTGTCTGTCTTTCTGTCTGTCTGTCTGTCTGTCTGTCTGTCTGTTACCTCTTCACGCTTCAACCGCTGGTCCGATTGAGATGAAAATTGGCATGCAGATAGTTGGGGTCCCGGGAAAGGACATAGGCTACTTTTCATCCCGGAAAGACGCATAGTTCCCACGGGAACGCGATAACCGGATTCCACGCGGGCGAAGTCGCGGGCTTAAGCTAGTGACATTATAAATCTAGATACGGTTGCTGGTTGATATTTTGATATTAAGTAAAAAAATACGATAATGTTATGGCAGGTTTTCTGCGTATCATAAATCATTTATTCATTTGTGATACACAGGTAGGTGTTAGGTACATGCAGTTCTTATGCTATAATTGAGATCTCTGTGATCCACCTTTTCGGCGTACAATATTTTTTATACATATACTTACTTACTACTACTAGGTAGTTAGATAGCTAATTTACATACTTATCGTCGAAAGCGAGTATTATTTTTGGCTAAAAGTTGTGTTTTAATATTAAACATACTCGTAGGTAAAGAAATATCTAAATATATAAAACTCAAAGGTGACTGACTGACTGACTGACTGATATAGTGATCTATCAACGCACATCCCAAACCACTGGACGGATCGGGCTGAAATTTGGCATGCAGGTAGATGTTATGACGTAGGCATACGCTAAGAAAGGATTTTGCGAAATTCCCACGGGAACGGGGAAAAAACGGGATTTTACATTTAATATTTCTGCGCATACGAAGTTGCGGGGAAAAGCTAGTACAAACATAAGCAGTACAACGATAATTTTTATCAAGAAATAAATGAATAAAATATGATCTTTATACAAAATATTAGTAAGCCAGCTGCCGCTGCCCGCGACTTTGCCCGCGTGGAATCCGGTAATCGCGTTCCCGCGGGAACTATGCGTTCTTCCGGGATAAGAAGTAGCCTATGTCCTTTCCCGGGATTTCAACTATCTCCATACCAAATTTCATCCAAATCAGTCCAGCGATTGAAGCGTGAAGAGGTAACAGACAGACAGATAGACAGACAGAATTACTTTCGCATTTATAATATTAACTAGCTTTTCCCCTTTGTATGCGCAGAAATATTAAAAAGTAAAATCCCGATTTTTCCCGTTCCCGTGGGAATTTTGCAAAATCCTTTCTTAGCGGATGCCTACGTCATAACATCTACCTGCATGCCAAATTTCAGCCCGATCCGTCTAGTGGTTTGGGCTGTGCGTTGATAGATCACTATGTCAGTCACCTTTGAGTTTTATATATTTAGATATGGATGTTATAATATGGGTTGTCGCATCTAGGTCCACCGTTCATTTGTATCCAGGCCTGCCTTCAATATTTTATTCACGCGCGCACATTAGTCCCCGCCACCTGTACAGGATGTCTTCGAAATATTAGAATTTCAAGGCATTTTTATTCCCCGCTGCATCGGACGTGCCCGATTTATTCCATATCCACAAATCCGCTGCAGTTTCTTGGTGAACGGTAAATTCACTTTTAACTCAATAATCGAGTATACCGTAATAGATACATAATTGAATGTGAATATTAATTAATGACAAAACCTGTTGGGAAACTAAACAGAAACGTAGTATTGTATATCCATAGTGTATTTCTACTACAACACCCTATTAACGGCCCACTGCTAGGCACAGGCCTCCTCTCATCACGAGAGGGTTTGAGCTATGGTCCCCACGCGCGCCCAGTGCGGTTTGGGAACTTCACACACATCCTTGAATTACTTCGCAGATGCGTGCCAGTTTCCTCAAGTTGTTTTCCTTCAACAAAAAGCTCAGTGGTAAATTAAAATAGAATTTCGCACGTAAGGTAAACTTAGAGGTGCGAGGCGGAATCGAACCCCAGACCCTCTGCATGAAAGGCCGTAGGTCAAACCACCTAACCGTAAGCTACCACGGCTTTCTAGTGTATTTCGGATAAGCGTAAATCGAGTACATAGCAACAGTATGAGAAGAAACTGTACTTGGCTATGTGTAAAATAGAGTTTATATACAAGTTTCATCGTACTATTAATGTGTATTATTTCTGTATTGTCTTTGTTTTGTTTATATAGATTGCTTTTCTTTTCTTGGATAATGGATTACATATTTTAATTTATTTGGCTGTTATCTATTTATATGTAAGTTTATGTATGTTTATATATGAAAGTATTTAAGTATGTCTATTACTTTTTGTGTTTGTTTCTTCTGCACATCTTAGTACAGAGCACCGCCTACCAACCTAGTTTGTTTTTCTTCATCTCCACTATCCAAAGGTTGTCTGGTAGAGATCGCTATTAAGCGATAAGACCGCCTGCTGTATGCCATACCTTTTTGTGTAATTACATTATGTCTACTGTTCCTTGATTGTGTGGTGTTCAATAAAGTATATTGTATTGTATTGTATTGTATAGTGTTTAACGAAGAGTATTCAATTCAATTCATCTGTATTGAAATTTGTATTTCTGTGTTTTTATTTTGTGCAATAAGACTTAATTAGGTATTTCTTGGGGGTGGGACGCAAATAGGCTGTTGTGGCGGGGACCACGGCCTATTTACGTCCTACTGCTGGGTACAGGCCTCCTTCCCATACAACAACAACAACAACAATACTCTTCGTTCTTCTTCTTCTTCTTCTGGTGCCTCTCCAACTAGTGGAGGTTGGCAGTCAGCTCTGCATAGGTACTTTGCCCGATTCTTGGCGAGAGTGAAAAGTTCTGCGGCACTCGTGATCCCAGTCCACTCGCGTATGTTGCGTAATAAATTTTAAAAATAATCATTAGCTTTAAATATATGACTAAGTCAAACATTTTAAGCGAGAGACCTCATCATGTTCTTATTGACATGTATTTATTTATTTATCAATTTTATTTACACAGCTTTACAGTAAGACACCAATGCACTGGTAAATTAAATGTAGGTATACATTACTAAAGTAAAAACATATAGCTTAATAATTAACACTGGATTCTCTTTTATACATCATCTCACAATATTTAAGGCATTCACAGCAAACAGCCACCCATCGCCAAGCAAACACATCACATTCTGGTGCTGATGCCAGTAGCGCATTCAGAATTCCGGGAGCACGGACCAGAGGAGAATTCCTACACGACACAGTGCGTGTCACTGGCACGGCCAGAAGAGGGCGGACACGAGGTCTGAGGGTCACTTCGCGAACATCAGGTACAAACAGCCTGACAAGTTGACCTACCAATTCCGGACAGTCAGACTCGCCTCTCAATACTCGGCAGGTGTTAACTAAGAGACTATAATTCCGCCGTACCTCTAGGGGATTATATTCTAAAGTACCTAAAAGAAATTTGGTAGGATAAAGGTAAGGATAGTATCCATTAACTTTTTTATATAGAGCCCTGAGAAAGGTTTTTTGCACTTTTTCAATGAGTAAAGTATATGATGACTCATAGGGATTCCAAATAAGCGAAGATGCCTCCAGCTTGCTCCTAACCAAAGCATTGTATACAAGCTTTATCGCGTTAGGATCATGAAAGTCTTTAACGTTACGTATCACGAATCCCAATCTGCGATAGCAAGCAGTGACAAGTGCTCGAATGTGCTCATGAAATGTGAGACGAGCGTCAAACAAGACACCAAGGTCCTTTACCGAAAATACCCTATTGATAGTCTCAGAGCCCAATACATATTGATAATGTACTGGGGTACTAGATCGGCTAAACGAGCATACGAGACACTTGGCATTGTTGAACAAGAGCTTATTTTCTCGACTCCACTGGAGTAAAGCAGTGACGTCCGCCTGCATAGATAGACAATCGGCCCATTGTTCAACACCATACACTAGTTTAAGATCGTCAGCATAGAGAAGACACCTAGCGCTATTAATGACTGATGATATATCATTGATCATTATACCAAATAGCAATGGGCCCAGTATTGACCCTTGACTCACTCCGGATCGAGTGTGGTACATCAGAAACAAAATGCCCATGACAAACGTACTGCATTCTATCACGTAAATAACTCGCAAAGAATTTCAGCAAGTGCGGCGTAAATCCAATGCAATCAAGCTTGCTTAATAGTACGTCGTTATCTACGCGATCGATCGCCTTTTTAAAATCGAAATAAAGCACATCGACCTGTATACCCTTGTCAAGATGCTCAGCAACATAATCAGATAAGATTAGGAGATTGGTGTTGACGGAGCGATTCCTTCGGAAACCATGTTGTGCATCACTCAAGAAGGGTTTAACTTGGGCAGATATGGCCTGATGAAGAATTGACTCGAATAGTTTCGCTAGAGTGGACAAAACTGCGATTGGTCGATAATTTTCGACCTCCGAGGTATCAGTAGTTTTAGGAATCGGCCGCACCCTAGTAGTTTTCCAACTTTTGGGATAAGTCTCAGTAGAAAGAGCCAAGTTAAGAAGAAAGAGAATAGGAACCTTCAGGTAATCTATACAACCCTTCAAGATGTATGGTGGTAAATTGTCAGGTCCTAGAGAACTGTTTGCTTTCAGCAGCTTAATACCTTTTTCTACATCTAGCAGAGATATACTAGGTATACTGACACGATTAGCTGTCGGATTCATGCAGTCCGTTAAACAAGTGTTAACATCAAGTGATGGTACTTCGGTAAGGAAAACACTAGAAAAGAAATTAGAAAAAGCCTTTGCAGTTTCAGGCCCCTCGTATTGTCTGCCCTCAAAACTGACCTGAGACGCAAATCCTCCTTTTGATTTCAAGCTCTTTATATGATTCCAAAAAGCACGGGGATCACTCTTCAGTTTTACCTGAATATTGGCTATGTACGAATCGTAACAAATAGAAATCCGCTCCTTAATATACGCTCTCAGTTCACTAAAGGCAAGGTAAATAGCTCGATCTTTAGTGGCTTTCCACTCACGATGAAGACTCGCTTTACGTCTGATGTCATTAATCTTGATAATGTACTGGGGTACTAGATCGGCTAAACGAGCATACGAGACACTTGGCATTGTTGAACAAGAGCTTATTTTCTCGACTCCACTGGAGTAAAGCAGTGACGTCCGCCTGCATAGATAGACAATCGGCCCATTGTTCAACACCATACACTAGTTTAAGATCGTCAGCATAGAGAAGACACCTAGCGCTATTAATGACTGATGATATATCATTGATCATTATACCAAATAGCAATGGGCCCAGTATTGACCCTTGACTCACTCCGGATCGAGTGTGGTACATCAGAAACAAAATGCCCATGACAAACGTACTGCATTCTATCACGTAAATAACTCGCAAAGAATTTCAGCAAGTGCGGCGTAAATCCAATGCAATCAAGCTTGCTTAATAGTACGTCGTTATCTACGCGATCGATCGCCTTTTTAAAATCGAAATAAAGCACATCGACCTGTATACCCTTGTCAAGATGCTCAGCAACATAATCAGATAAGATTAGGAGATTGGTGTTGACGGAGCGATTCCTTCGGAAACCATGTTGTGCATCACTCAAGAAGGGTTTAACTTGGGCAGATATGGCCTGATGAAGAATTGACTCGAATAGTTTCGCTAGAGTGGACAAAACTGCGATTGGTCGATAATTTTCGACCTCCGAGGTATCAGTAGTTTTAGGAATCGGCCGCACCCTAGTAGTTTTCCAACTTTTGGGATAAGTCTCAGTAGAAAGAGCCAAGTTAAGAAGAAAGAGAATAGGAACCTTCAGGTAATCTATACAACCCTTCAAGATGTATGGTGGTAAATTGTCAGGTCCTAGAGAACTGTTTGCTTTCAGCAGCTTAATACCTTTTTCTACATCTAGCAGAGATATACTAGGTATACTGACACGATTAGCTGTCGGATTCATGCAGTCCGTTAAACAAGTGTTAACATCAAGTGATGGTACTTCGGTAAGGAAAACACTAGAAAAGAAATTAGAAAAAGCCTTTGCAGTTTCAGGCCCCTCGTATTGTCTGCCCTCAAAACTGACCTGAGACGCAAATCCTCCTTTTGATTTCAAGCACTTTATATGATTCCAAAAAGCACGGGGATCACTCTTCAGTTTTACCTGAATATTGGCTATGTACGAATCGTAACAAATAGAAATCCGCTCCTTAATATACGCTCTCAGTTCACTAAAGGCAAGGTAAATAGCTCGATCTTTAGTGGCTTTCCACTCACGATGAAGACTCGCTTTACGTCTGATGTCATTAATCAGGTCAGCAGTGAACCAAACTGGATACCGTCTGCTTGAGGTTTTAGGCCGGTTTTTTTTCGGGCAACAAACGTCAAATATACTATACATAATTGCATAAAACGAGTTCACGGCAGAATCAACATCGGTTGCCTCAAGCACCTCATGCCATGAGGTTTCAGAAACAAGCTTATACAACAATTTATAATCACCTTTGGAGAAGTTCCAGTCCCTTTGTGGGTTAATGTTGCTGGGATCGATATGTTCAGTGGGGGGCTGTAGAAAGGAGTCAAGCGGAACTGCGATATCTAATGGCGGATGGTACGCATCACGTCTAGGGACTAGTCCTCCGCCCTGAATTTCATTGACATGAACGCCTTTAACACACTCTGACACCAGCACAACATCAAGTTTACCCCCACTAGCATTCCTCACTTCATTCTTCTCTGCCAAACCACAAACAGTTAAAAAGTAGGAAAAGTAACATTGTATACTATGAGACGTATAACATGGATTCATGTTTAAGTCCCCAACAATAATCACTACGCCAGTTACCGACTGCAGTGCAAGCTCAACGGCTTGAAACCAATTCATATAAACATTGTCATTGGAACCAGGTGGGATGTACACAACGCACAGGTAACAGGGCTTTCAGTTTTATTTCTCGTCATTATATTCTTAATAGTCACTGGGGTCCCGACCGGGGTATCACAGTTTCTTCCAGTTTTTTTTGCGGCAATACAGCACTCTGGGCACACCCACATATCCTTTTCCTGAGATGAAAGCTGTTTGCCTGTGCATAGGTAATGGTACAATTTGCCACAGGTTTTTACCATGCACTGAAGGTACACCTCGCCAACAGCAAGTTCGCCTTTACATGCATGACAAATCAACTCACTACTATCCGCTCTCTGCATTGTGATAAACAGGTCAACAAGGCAAAAACAAACGCTTGTTACTTCGCCCCGCGATGACCGTAGCACGCAGTAGTTCGTAGGGTCGTAGCACAGAGCGCGGTCCGCAGCGAAGGTCACGCGTAGCACCGCCTGCGCGTAGGCCGGAGGTCGGAACGGATCGGCTGGCGTCGGCCTCTGGGAAGCGGCGAGACCGAGAGGCAAATTATGCAAATGGTCTCGTTTCCTCGAGGTGTAGTGCGGGGCCGCTAGCTGTTGCGTGCCGCTACCGCTCGCGATTCACCGCCCGCAAACAGAAAATATTGCAAATAAAGCGCACGCGATTATGCAGATTAGATTATTTACAATAGTGGCGAGAATAGGATCTCAAGCACACGATTTTTTCAACAGAAACAGATAACGCGTCCACTCTCAAACGGTGTCACGGAGGAAGAGGAATGTGTATTAATGAACTCTATAAATACATGATGTATTTCATTATTTATTGACATTTTGAGACTGTCGACATCTATGGAATTTATATTTATTTGACAATGGAGGCCATCTCCATATTTATTTATTTTTTCTGGACCCTTGGAGACTATACATCTCTAAGATCTTAGATTTAAGTTTAAGTTAGGGACTATACATCCCTTCAATGTAATTTTAGTACGTACCTATATGTATATTTTATACATGTAATGTAAAATTTGTAAATTTTGAAAAAAAGGCCTTCTGCTGAGTTTGTTGCGGCGCTTCTTCTCAAGCAATGGGTCTAGGAAGCGCTGGTAAATTATTTTTCTGACGTGTAAAAGTGCCTCTATGTGGCCAATTTGCTGAATAAATGATTGAATTTTGAATTTTGAATTTATGATCGTAGTTACAATAATTTATGCATCCGACATTCCGATATTCCGCCATTTAATTTAATCAACGAAACGTCCGTAAATTTATTAACACAGCCTAAACAGATATTAATGTGATTTGATGTGTCTCTCAGCCCTGCCGTAACGCCGAAACAAAGTTAATCCAATTACCTGAGAGCCTGAGACGCTGTACCAATTTAATTAATGTCTGTTGCTCTCAAACTCTGACTGAACACTGTTTCAGATCGAAATGTTTAACTTTAAATAAGTATTTTCATCACACTTTCTCGAAAACGGTGTCATTACTGGCAGGCAAAGCGGTCTCTAAGGCCCAGATTATGACTACGGGCTTTCGAGATTTCTTATGAGCCCACAGGCCGTAATGTATTTGTTTTCAATTGGCTATGGGTGAAAAATGACAAAGTGATTGATTTTTTTTTTATGGATAGGAATAACCTTCCGTAATAAGAGAAAAGAATCCGAGAATTTTCCGTGGCGTCGATTTTGCGTAAAAAATAAAATTGGTTTTGCGTTACAACGATTTAAAGATTCGGGTTTTCCTTGGTCCAAGTAAGCACAGCACATGTTTCTGAAAAATAGTGTAGACATTTGAAGTTGACAGTTCTCGCTTCCTTCGTACGAACATAACTTTACGTGTTTTAACAATTTTATTGGAAATATAGCTTATTGATGACTGCTTTTGCTTACTGGACTTTCGATTATGTTTGGCCCCAATGACGACGTATGCTTTAAACACGTTATTACGAATGAAGCAAGAACTGTCACCGTCAATAGTGTCAACACTTTTTTTTAAGAAGTAGTGCTGCATACTTGAACCAAGGAAACACCTTTATTTCAATCGTCATAACACAAAATGAATTTCTTTTTTTTTTACGCGAAATCTACGGCACGGAAAATTCTGAGATTTTTTTCTCTTGACACGGAAGGTTATTCCTATCCATAAAAAAAATCGAGCACATTGTCATTTTTCACCCATAGCCAATTGTTTTCTTCGAGATAATACAAATTAAAAAGTAAAACTACTTAAATGTCGGCACCATTGTCAATGGCCAGTACGAATTGAATATTTAAAAATAAACAAAAAAAGGTTTGTTCGCGATGCCGATTAACTTACAGGCACAAGTTCACAGGTCGTCCTAGTGAATATTTCCTATATTTTCCTCGCAAGTGTGATGAAAAACATTGTTACACACACGGGCGGTATAGGAATTGTGGTCTCGAGCCCTTTTAAAGCCCTCAACGGCCTCAACCTTCGGTTTCGGGCTTATAAATGCTCTCGACTACAATTCCTCGTTTACCCCCCTAATACACAATTTAGATGTACTATTGTATTGAGCCATTCTAATTCTAGGCAAGAATTCTAAAGTCGACGGCACTGAATTCATTTTTCACTGACTGCGCCATAAAGAAGGTTATATTTTTCGAGTGCATGTATGTACCTATGTATATTTCTTTGGCACGCCCTGCAGCCTAAACGGCTGGATGAATTTTAGCTTGTGAGGTGCATTGACCTATAATAACATATGGACGAACAGTGCCTAACAAAATATGTCAAAATATATGGAGCAAACTGACATTAGAAACGCCTCTTTATAATATGTGTCAACCTAACACTATAAGATTTAAGTGTCAAATTTACTGAGCGCCAAACGGGTGCCCGAACTGTTCGGGTACCCGTTTTAACGGGCCATTTTTCTGCGGCTGATTGTGAAACCTTACTTATAATAGATCAATGGTGAGGTGTCGTTGGATTCGTCTTGATTGTGAGAGTGACACTGGGTAAGTACAGTCAGCAGCAGAAGTAGATAAGCTGTCCAGGTGTTCAAAATGACCTACACACGCCCTTAACGTCTTAAGAATAAGGTCGTGTGTAGGTCATTTTGAACACCTGGACACAGCTTATCTACTTCTGCTGCTGACTGTACCTATAGACTCATGGCGGACACGGCCTATTAAAACACGATCTCGAAAACAATTCGAATGAAGTGTCAATGCGTGCGAGGACGTCTGTGTGCGTGTGAGGACGTCTGCACACTTGTAGATGTGTGTGTATCACTACGCTGGTCAACGATCCACTCACCATCCTCCGGATGACGGTAAGGCGAGTTGGGCGCGAGTTGCGCGCGGGCTAGATTCAGGCGGGTGATTCCGTGGCCATTCATTTACACACACACACGCACACACACACACACATCACATCACATACAATTCCACGGGTTCATACATATACAGACATGTACCTGAATCCCCTTTTGTGTTATGTTTTACTAACATCTCATCTTGTATAATTCTAGGGTATAGTGAAGATAAAAATTGTATACCACCCTCAGTCACCTACTATTTACTAAATTACTTACCTTAATTATAATAAAAACTTACCTTTCATGAAATGTGCGTACTAATTATAGATGCCATCAAATGGAGGAGCGGTGCCCCTAAGCACAGGTATATATTTTACTTTAAAAGGGACACCAGAACATGTAAACTTAGTACCTCCACTTGAACGAGTAGGCGAGATTCGGGATCTAGGGTTGACCTTGGATTGCTGTCTGGACTTTCGCGATCATATTGCAGACATCTGTAAGAAGGCAAATAAGAACCTCGGGTTCATTATGCGAACCTCAGCGCAGTTTAGTGACCCTAAAATCGCTATCATATTGTATAACGCCTTTGTACGCAGCAAACTGGAATTTAACTGCATTGTTTGGGACCCGCAGGATCAAAGGCATACGCTACTTATAGAAAGAGTTCAGAGGAAGTTTGCTAGGTATGTATACAAGCGACTATATGGTTACTATCCGTTTCTGTATCCCTCCCTGTTTGTGGCAGGAATGACTGGACTCGAAACTCTTCAGATGAGGCGGAAAATGCCTTTGGCTGCTCACTACTGCCAACTCTTGCGTAGCAAGGTAGACAACCCATCCCTGCTCGAGCGAATTTGTTTGTTCGTCCCAGAGCAAGACCGGCGTTCGCGCGCTCGCCGCCGGTTCCCGCTGTTTGCTAGCCCTGCGGCGCGCACGCAGTACGCGCGCCATGCACCCACTGCCCGCGCAATCTCGCTTCTAAACGAATTCCTTGATGTAGTCCAGGGTGCCGATGTGTTCGCCGACAATTCCGGTTCTATTAACAGGAAACTATACCACTTTTTAAATATTTTGTGTTCTTGAGTGTGCATTGTCTATATATAGCTTAGTTATAAGATTACTTATTTTTTTGCATCTATCGTATAATTCTGTGTTATTGTTATTATTACTTTTGCATGTCAGGCGTTTTGGTAATCCTACTGTAAGTCTGACATGTTGTATGGATTAATAAAGAAAAGAAATAAGAAAACGAATAAATTATTTTTCATTTTCATTTTCATTCTGTACGTCTAGTACTATTATGTTCATTGCTTACCTCATGTAGCCAATAATCAATCCATGTATTGTAGCGGGGGGTTGATGTTAGCTCAGGTAGATGCTGCAGACACGGAGATCAGCGGTGGAATCCGAAGACACGAAGACGATGCCTAGCTTATTAGAATATCTAAATCTTGAAGACTGGCCTATTACTGCCCTAACACTGTCTAACTAAGGAATAATAGATTTTAAGTTGAATTGATATTATATTTTGAGAGATGCGCACATTACAAAGGATAGTAAAAAACTCAATAATAAAAGCTACACAATTCTACGCTTAAAATTACCTATTTTTGGAAGAGAATGTGTCAACTAACCGATTGTACTCGGCCAGTCTCCACATTTCCCTCCTCCCCTTTCGAGGAACCGCCTAGCTAACGAAGGCCCTACCCTACGTCGAAATTTTTCTTTTACAAAACTAAGACTGTTCCTGTGTAAGGAATAACCAACCTTTCCATCCATATTCATTATATATAATTAACACTCTTAAAAGAAAATCTGAATCAATAATGAATATTAGAAAAGGTGGATTTCGGACCAAAAACAAATTTCGACGAAAAAAAAAAATGTCCGCAGACAAGAATAATCGGACTAACCTAACCTGATACAATATTGTTCAAAAAGCTAAATTATGTAAACTTTGAAACCTCTCCTTGCAATAAAAAATTACAGACTTGCGGAAGTCACATAATTTTCCTTTAAAAGGTAAGCTTTAAAGCAAACGAGCGACCGCACAAAAATTATTTTAAAGATTCTCTTCTTGGCGATCCATGGGGTGCAGTCCCTTACATATGAGGGGTCGTCTGCCCGCCCATGGATATACCTCGAAGACACGGTCGTAGAGTAACTTCCACAAATCGCCACGGTGACAGCACATGAAAAAAAACAAAGGTGTGAGCATGGTCTTTAAGCAACATATTATAAATCATAGCTAGGCAGGTTCTAAAGAGAGAGAAAAAAAATAATTAAAATTAATTAATTTGTTTGAACACAAAGGCAGCTGACAGTTATTTAAAAAAAAATGAAAAATAATTAAAAAGGGATCTCTATGTTTATTTATTACTGACTATGACAGCGGTATCATAAATATTATTATAAAACCGTTTATTAATAACTAATCATTGCCATTTATTTATTTAAATTCATTAGGCAATATGCTCGATACAATAGCCTATAAAAGAAAAACACTAAGAATAAACTCACTATGACACTGAAAGAAAAAGTCATTATCCTAATAATTATAAAAGACACATATATACACATTCTACACACAGGTTACGCTTTCTACATCAAGAAATTCTCAATAATTATACACTATACACTATCTACATTATCTATATACATTACATACTTCAACATCTTCGCTACGTATACCTAACTGCGTAACTACACTAATTCCTACGTAATATCAAAACCTAAGCAAGACATAACATTTTCAATATAAAGAAATCATGCACATGCATATCAGCTTCGGACTCTGCAACAACATACCCAATCCACTGGTAAGCAACGAAGCCCCCTCAAAAGCCTATGGCATAGATTGAGTTGTGGTTGGTTCTGCCATCGCGAAAATCTTACACCAAACACATTACACAACTACTTACACCTACTTTTATCACAACCAATGATAATCATTGCTACTTCAACTTCAATACTTCTATATACGCTAAGTACCACCTTTTAATTATTATAAAACTCCTACCTATTCAAGCACTGCATATTCAATTATCTTTAATTAATATAAAAACTTCCTACCTATTCATATTCATTACGACATTATTTAATTCATGAGTATTTGTTTACATATAAAACCATTTATTATCATTTGACAGATATGTCACAAAGTCATGTCAAAGATTCACTCTTCATTCGAAATCTTTTTAATTGACAACTACAAAACTCACCATAAAGGTTTCTATTCACGAACATCCTATCACAAACTTTATTTATTTATCCTTCATTCACAATACCTACGAACTATTTGTTCTATGAATGAAAATATTAACCTACCTAAGCCATATAAAATAATAATGAGAAATGTTTTGAAATATGACAAAGTCAATCATATATCAAAATAAACATTATTATAAAAGTAATTATATTTAATATAAAATGAGCATTGCGAGTATAGAAAATCTAATCTGCCTATCACGAATGAAGGAATATTAGGGAGAAATTCGTAATAAAAAGAAAAAAAACTATGATCACAACATAAGAGAACTTTGAAGAAGAAATCTTTCGTTCCTGACGCAGCATGAAGAATAGTCCGTGATTTGCTCCAACGGATTCTTGCTCCAGAAAAGTGATCGAAGTGAATTTATTTAGAATTATAAAAAAAAAAATTGTAATATTAAATTATTTCGTCATGAATCTATCGTTATTATTCGTAATATAGCAAAAGGACAGTAAAATATTGTTAAAAATAATTATTGTGATTCTTATGGGCAGCCATTTTCCTTAAATAAATGAACGTGGTGCATACGACAATGGATGAAAATTTTGATTGATATAAATAAAATCGGTACAACCGTGTTTTTCGCCATGCGGTTGTCCATTCCATCACTCCTTGAAAGCGCTTCACCATCATCTTCAAGAGCGCGACATCCATTCCATTGTCAATTGTTTCTCGTTCCGTGCGTGTTCTTCCTTCCATCGAGAACGGTTCCATCAAATGTAGATGTTCTCCTCTCCACCGAGAGCGCGTCCATCAAATGTAGATGTTCTCCTTTCTACCCCGCACCTCCACCAAATGTAGCGGGGGGTTGATGTTAGCTCAGGTAGATGCTGCAGACACGGAGATCAGCGGTGGAATCCGAAGACACGAAGACGATGCCTAGCTTATTAGAATATCTAAATCTTGAAGACTGGCCCTATAACTGCCCTAATACAGTCTAACTAAGGAATAATAGATTTTAAGTTGAATTGATATTATATTTTGAGAGATGCGCACATTACAAAGGATAGTAAAAAACTCAATAATAAAAGCTACACAATTCTACGCTTAAAATTACCTATTTTTGGAAGAGAATGTGTCAACTAACCGATTGTACTCGGCCAGTCTCCACAGTATTGTGTACACCTTGACAATGTTCAATTTGCAAATGTAACTAATACTTTTAGATAATTTGCTATCGCACAAAACGTCACGCCGTCCCGTCGCCTGCTGTCATGACGGCGCGCGGGCGAATGCGATGAGCGCGCGCGCGTCGAGTCACATTTGTGACTGAATAAGCGCGCGAATTTTAAAATTTATTTTAATCTTTTTTTATTAGTTTTTTTATTGTTCATGTTTTAGTTTGTTTGTTTTGTTTTTCATTATTATTTTTTCAATGTTCTTTGTCGTTCGTGTGGTCACTTAGGGGTCACTGAAAATCAGCGCCGACGCTCCCCAGCGTTCCGGCATTATGCTGAGTGGCACCCTGTTTGACACCGTTCGGCACAGAGTTTTTATGGAATTTTTTTTTCTCATGTATTATCATCTGTGTTCGTTTGTATCTCTGTGTCGTCCGATTGTCAATAAATGTATTCTATTCTATTAAATATTCTGTAGTAGGTATCAATTTGAATGCAGTCGGAATTTTTATTAAAAAATGAGTTATTTACTTACATAGGTTGTAAAAATGATTTAGACATTACTGCCTGTACTATCGTCTAAAAACCCAAGACTGAGATTCCACCGCATATCAATTCTGGGTGCAATCGGTAATGATGTAGAAAAATTGAGGGCACGTTCATGACTATGTTTATTACTTTTTGTGTTTGTTTCTTCTGCACATCTTGTTACAGAGCACCGCCTACCAACCTAATTTGTTTTTCTTCATCTCCACTCACCAAATGCTGGAAGAGATCGCTATTAAGCGATAAGACCGTCTGCTGTATGCGTAATTACATTACCTTTTGTGTAATTACATTATGTCTATACTGTTCCTTGATAGTGAGGTGTTCAATAAAGTATATTGTATTGTATATCTGTGAAGATGGCAATGTGCGATGTACTGATTCTACAGTCAAGGGGGCTAATAGCCCGCCCTCTCATGACGAGACGGAGGCTTATGCTCAAAAGGAATAAGTCATAAAGTGCGTGCGTGCGAAAAGTTAAATTAAAATAGAGCCGAAATCAAAATGGCTCTAACTTTATACGGCATTAAACGGTTAAGTCTTTTATCGAATATCCAAGGTTGTTTCCAACTCTCAAGATTTACAAGTTAATTTAAGTGCTTTTGAGCTTAATTATATTGAAGATTATTCGTAGCTGGTGTATGATATTGGATATTCCTGGTGGTAAAGGAGGGCGGAGTTCACGGACGAGTATTATTGGAGTTTTGGGACGTTGGAATTAAGACGGGCTTTGTATAAGTTATTTAATAAGTCAGTACGAGTATCTTATTATTAAGGCCGCCTTTTGTACACTGCATTTTTTTTGTACAATAAAAAGTTTAAAGAAATAAATGTATTCAAATATTTAAATAATACCTTTTCGATTCTTCCCTTGCATGCATTCGCCCACTGCTGAGCATCCGCCTGTCTATTGCTATACTATCTCATTGTTCAATTTTAATTAAGTATAGTAGATTTTTCACTCCAGTTAAATGCTCCTTGGTAAACTCAGAGAGCAGGATTTGAACCCCCGACGCTCTGCATAAGGAACGCACCTTCCTCCAATAATTTTAAAATAAGACTTAAGAAATGGTTGTCACAGTGTAATTTCTATGACTTATCTGAGTTCTTAGATGAATAAATAATATAATTAATGAAAAATGTTGGAATCAGTTTATTTTAAGAATAAAATGTAATTATCTTACTTATATCATATACAGTTTAATGATGTACCTATTTATTTTAAATACAGTTTTATAATGAAAATATTTGACATGTAACTATACAGTTTATAAATAAATTTTGATTTGATTTGATTTGATTTGATCTGCATGAGAGGCCGTATGGCACCAAAGGCTTTATTTTATACCGTACTTTTGTGACTTCTCAAAAAAAAAAGACTGAAAACTCCGAAATTTTTATTACTGTAAATCTTGCATACTAAGGAATTTCGGAATTTCATCATCAGAATCACAATTTGATAAAAATATGACCAACTAGAGAGAACTATTACAAGAAAAAAACTTAATCGGCACTAAACGATGAAGATCTGAGGTAACAAGAAACAAAAATACTTACAACTGAATTGAGAACCTCCTTTTGGATTGATTTTTTTTTGGTTAAAAATGCATTCTCATCGTCATTATGAACACTGTGTCATTTATGTGGAAACAAAACGTTTCTATTAACTAACCGACCAAATGCCGACCAATACATGTCATAAAGAATCATCCTGCACCGTGACGCGAACAACGGCAATTATTTTTCGGAAACTGCTAACTGGAAATTTAAATCTATACGGCCAGTAAGCCAGCTAACATCAAAATTTACCTCGCGCTGATATTGCTTTGCAATCGCGTTTGTTTATACGAGTCGTATGTATACGCTTTATCTATCGACATTTTAGGGACTATTCTGGAATGTAACAGAGAACGCTTAAAGTTGGAATTCTGTTTCAATCGTCTGTACCAACAAGGGATTTAACATTAGGTACTTGTTTCATAAGGAGGATCAAAGCTTCGTTGCAGATACGAAATCAATTAATTAGGTACATTTTGATAATTAAATAAAATATAATAAGGTTACCTGGAAGAACTTCCTTAAATGGATGAGCGCCCCTTAATACTCTTATGTGTCTTTGTTTTTGTTTTGTACAATAAAGGTGTTACTTACTTATTTCCAGGATCACTCTACGGACCAGAATCTGTATTCAACCGGTGGTCGAAACGGGCGATCTGCAATTCGGCGTTAGATTAAAATTACCGGCCCTAGTTTATGTCCGACATTCGATTACGTTTGTAACGACCGAGAGTTATTGAGTCATAAACTTTAAATGTAGGATTGGAATTTGAATGGCGGTTTCGTGACGTATGCACATGATAGATATGATACAGTGAAGTCGATTTACTTTTAGTATCAAATCTCAATCATCATTATCAGACTCAACGTCAGTTACGACATCACGCTCGTCATTGATCAATATTTTTTTAAGGATATTATTTTCGCAAAAACAAGCAATATTTTCCTCAGTTACCAATTTTCATGAAGATCTGATAGCGAGTGAGGCCAGAAAACAACAACTCCAAGAAGATGGAGCGATGACTTGGACTGTATAATGTTCAGTATTGGACATCTTTTCGCTGAAATCACCATGAACTTTTGTTCCTCTACCTGTAATGTGCCTGATCTTCTTGCACACTTTGAATTGACTTATTTTCTTGATATCCATAATAATTTTATAAATGCAAAAGTACCTCTGTCTGCAGGTCCCGCGGAAGCACATAGGCACAGAATATGTAATAGTACTACGTACAGAGTTACCCGCCTGACTCTAGCCCGCGCGAAAGCTGTTTGGCCAGAATTGTTTTCATATTCATATTCATATAATTTATTGCCAAACCATGGTTTTTACAAGATGTTACAATATTTTCTTAAGTACTAACATGGACCCTGTGAGGGTGCAGCAAAATATTAAAACTAAATAGACCTTAAAATCTAGATGTAAGTGCAACCGGTATATAAGTATATATTAGCAAATATAAGCCCTATAGTCATGTTTGTTGTCACTACATGTATATGTATGTATGTACACATCTTTGTCATGGATATGGATATTTATTAGGTAGGTAATATGTATGTTGTTGTGTGCGTGTGTATGTGTGTGTTTGCGGTCTGTGTAAGTGTGTATTATTTATTTGTCATAAATATATTATTATTTTATCTTCAAAGTATTCATTAATGTTGTAATATGCCTTTGTTAATAGTAATTTCTTTAGTTTGTTTATGAATTTTTGTTCATTTTGTTCTGTTTTTAAAGTTTCTGGTAGTTTATTATATACTTTTATTGACATTATGTATGGTCCAGAAAGTTTTCTAGTTTCACACCCAAATTTTTAGCCAAACACACGTGCATTTCGAAAGACAGATTTGTTTGATTCCTTAAATTAATTAATCAATCATTTATTCAGCAAATTGGCCACATAGGGGCACTTTTACACATCGGAAATGAATTTACCAGCGGCAGCGCTTCCATCCACTGCTTGAGAAGCGCCTAAACAAATTCAGCAGAAATCTTTTTTTTATCACATTGAAATTCACATTAGGTATATGCATAAAATACAGATAATAGACGTACAAAACACGGGGAAGTTGACTGTTTGTATATCCATACTTCCATACTAATATTATAAATGTGTGTATAAGTGACTCATACGTCCATCCTGTCAGATAAAACAGAAAACAAATTGGTGTAGTAGAACACAAAATAACGATTTCCGAGAAAATGTTTGTATGTATGTATTTATGTCCGGATTTAACTCAAAACCTACTAGACGGATTGCAACAAAATTTAGTATGGAGGTAGTTAATAATACTGGTAAACATATAGGCTACTTTTTATCCCGAAAAAACCCATAGCTCCCGCGGGAAAGCTATTTCCGAATTCCAAGCGGACGAAGTCGCGGACAGAAGCTACTAAAACAACTACTACAACAGCCTATTTACGGCCCACTGCTGTGCACAGGCCTCCTCTCATCACGAGATGGTTGGGCTATAGTCCCCACGCGCGCCCAGTGCGGATTGGGGACTTCACCCACATCCTTGAATTACTTCGCAGATGCGTGCAGGTTTCCTCACGATGTTTTCCTTCACCGAAAAGCTCAGTGGTAAATTCAAATTGAATTTCGCACATAAATAATTTCAGAGGTGCGAGCCGGATTTGAACCCGCGACCCTCTGCATGAGAGGCGGCAGGTCAAACCACTAGGCCACCACGGCGTCATAAGGTAGGCAGGACAGAAGCTAGTAGCATATAAATCGAGACACATATAGGTAAAAAACTCATCATAATGTTACTGTATATGTATAGCATACTCGTACACAAAGCCTAAATCTCCCGGGCCGGCGCCATAAAATAGTGACGTTACATCTCCGTAGATCCGCACACTAGTTCTAAATGAGGATGGAAAAAAAGACTTCATATTTATATCATTTAATTTTACTACAATATAGTATAGTTCCCTATTATGAAATTATGCAATTTTCAAAGTATTTTAGTCTTAAATATAAAATAATGTAATCAAAATAAAACTCTCTTATACTTTAACCGAGCCATTCTATTTTTAGTAAAATGATCTCAGAAATGGATCTACGCCAAAAGAAAACATTTTAGTCTAATTGTTACATAAACGGTTTTACCCGTGTGGTACCGGGTAAGAATTGCACCACCCCCTCTCTTCCCGTGGGTGTCGTAAGAGGCGACTAAGGGAAAAACCGGAGGATGGGCAGCAGCGTCCTCCGAGAACTACCTCCTTCATACTGCGGTCGCCAACCCGCCTGCCAAGCGTGGCGACTAAGGCAATCCCCCCCAAGGGATAAAACTGGAAGGATGAGGTCACAATTGAAACCCAGACCCCCAGTCCCCGGCGGCCCCGCTATTCCTGGCTCCGGTAGCGGCCATGGTAACGGCGGGGCAGGGGGTGCTACAGTTAATCCCCGGAAGAGACCCGGCTACCAAAACAAACGACCTTTGGCCCTGGCAACATACAACTGCCGTACGCTGCGGACTAACGAGAAGATACTGGAATTAGAGGAGGAACTGAGCAAGGTTACGTTGGGGAATCATAGGGTTATCAGAAGTCCGTAGAGAGGGGGAGGACATGATAACTCTGAAGTCCGGTAACCTGTTCTATTTCCGGGAGGGTGACCAACAGTCCCAGGGAGGTGTCGGGTTTATCGTCCAAAAGTCCCTCGCAAACAATGTGGTGAAGATCGAGAGTGTGTCGAACAGGTTAGCGTGCCTTGTACTCAGAATAACCCAACGATATGCGTTGACGGTTATACAGGTTTACGCTCCGACCTCGACGCACTCCGACGATGAGGTGGAGGCTATGTATGAGGACATTTCCAGAGCCATGCATAGCTCCAGAACTCACTTCACAGTTGTTATGGGGGACTTCAACGCGAAACTGGGCAAACGAGACGGTGAAGAGCTGAGAGTGGGGAAATTTGGAATAGGGTGTAGGAACCACCGGGGCCATCTACTGGCTGGTCTCATGGAGAAGGAGGGACTCTATATGATGAACTCCTTCTTCAAGAAACGTGAGCATAGAAAGTGGACCTGGATGAGCCCTTATGGTCTAACGAGGAATGAGAGAGACTTTATCATGTCGACGAGGAAGCAGATATTCGATGATGTCTCAGTGATCAATTCGGTTAAGTCCGGGAGCGATCACCGTATGGTACGAGGCACATTGAATATCCAAGTGAAGCTTGAGAGATCTTGACTGATAAAGTCTACGCTCCGCCCGGCACCGGCCCAACTCCAAAACCCCGAGAGCTTTCAGCTCGAACTCCAAAACCGTTTTGCTTGCCTAGAAAGCGACGTGGACGATTACAACGACGGGTTTGTGGAAGCTGTCCATACGGTCGGGTCCAAGTTCTTCAAGACCCACCGTACAAGAACCAAGAAAATCTCAGACTCAACCCTAAAGCTCATGGAGGTGAGGCGTGAGATGATTCTGCAGTCTTCAGGTGACGCTAGTCATTATCGGCAGCTCAATAGACGGATCTCGAAGTCTCTGAAGCGTGATGTACGCTGATTCAATACCAACAGTATTTAAAAGGCTATTGAGCGTAACAGAGGCTCGAAGGTGTTTGCCAAAGATCTGTCTATTGGCCAAAGCCAATTGACAAAGTTGAAGACCGAAGACGGCAGGATCGTTTCATCCAAACCGGAGCTGTTGGGCGAAGTTGAGAAGTTCTATGGGCAGTTATACACGACAACCCGATCACCCGTCGCTGATCCAGCTAAAGACTCTAGAGCTAGACTAACCCGACACTATACCGAAGATATCCCGGACGTCAGCCTGTACCAGATTAGTATGGCTCTCAAACAGCTTAAGAACGGCAAAGCTCCCGGTGATGACGGAATTACAGCTGAACTCCTGAAGGCGGGTGGTAAACCAGTCCTTAAGGCCCTTCAGACGCTGTTTAATTCCGTCATCCACGAAGGGAGAACGCCGCAAGCATGGAACAGAAGTGTGGTGGTGCTCTTCTTCAAAAAAGCCTTGCTTAAGAATTATAGACCCATCTCACTTCTGAGTCATGTCTATTAGCTGTTTTCGAGAATCATCACGAACCGTCTCGCGCGCAGGTTTGACGAATTCCAGCCTCCCGAACAAGCCGGTTTCCGAAAAGGCTATAGTACCGTAGACCACATACATGCGTCGCGGCAGGTTATACAGAAGACCGAAGAGTATAACCTCCCCCTTTGCCTTGCATTTGTGGACTACGAGAAAGCCTTCGATTCGATCGAGACTTGGGCTGTGCTGCAGTCTCTCCAGAGGTGCCAAGTTGACTACCGGTACATCGAAGTGTTGAAGTGTTTGCATGAAAACGCCACCATGTCCGTCCGACTACAAGACCAGACCACTAAGCCTATTCCACTGCAGCGGGGAGTCAGACAAGGAGACGTGATTTCTCCGAAGCTATTCACCGCTGCACTGGAGGATGCTTTTAAGGTGCTGGACTGGAAAGGTCGAGGCATCAATGTTAATGGCGAGTACATCTCTCACCTTCGATTTGCTGACGATATTGTAGTCATGGCTGAGACCATGGAAGAACTCAGTACTATGCTCGCTGACATCAGCAGAGTTTCTGATCGAGTTGGTCTTAAAATGAACATGGACAAGACGAAAATCATGTCTAATGTCCATGTTGTGCCAACTCCCGTAATAATCGGAGGCTTTGCGCTCGAAGTTGTCGACCATTATGTATACCTGGGACAAACAGTCCAGTTAGGTAGGTCCAACTTCGAGAAAGAGGTCAATCGTCGAATCCGACTCGGTTGGGCAGCGTTCGGGAAGCTTCGTAGTGTCTTTTCGACCAAATTACCGCAGTGTCTCAAGTCGAAAGTCTTCGACCAGTGTGTGTTGCCAGTGATGACTTATGGTTCCGAGACGTGGGCTCTCACGATGGGTCTCATAAGAAGGCTCAAAGTCACTCAGAGGGCAATGGAAAGGGCTATGCTCGGGGTTTCTCTGCGTGATAGAATCAGAAATGAGGATATCCGCAGCAGAACTGGGGTCACCGACATAGCCCGAAGAATTGCGAACCTTAAGTGGCAGTGGGCGGGGCACATTGCTCGCAGGACTGATGGCCGATGGGGCCGGAAAGTTCTCGAGTGGCGTCCGCGAACCGGGAGACGAGCTGTCGGTAGGCCTCCAACAAGATGGAGCGACGACCTCGTGAAGGTCGCGGGAAACCGGTGGAAGCAAGTAGCACGGGACCGGTCGGAGTGGCGAGCCTTGGGGGAGGCCTATGTCCAGCAGTGGACGTCTTTCGGCTGAAATGATGATGATGATGATGTTACATAACGAATTTTTATCTATTTTCACCTGAGCAAAGCTTGGTCGCTCATCTCATATATTACAGTACAAAAGTACAGGGAATATAATAATTCATTTCCTGTAGGTATCACATGATCATAGTACTTAGAATCGACATAAAGTATAACAATTTTAAGTTACCCTGTTAGTAATTTAAAATGACAAATATAAATAAAATTTATGTTTAAACAATGGCAACGAATAAGAAGCGACTAAAGGCAAGAAACCAGTCGAATTGGTCTTTACTATTCAACTATGATCCTCCAGTACTTGAAAGAGGGAAGGGTACAGGATCTCGCTCATATCATTTCCCCAGACATAATCCAAATGAGACCACAACGCCGGCTTCATGATTTCGTACGCCACGACATACGCAGCGACAGCTTATCCTTGAGGTGCTCCACGTCTTTCAACCGAGAGAGCTGGTCGTTCTTGCCGGCTATCAGCGCTACCTTCATGGAGACTAAACTCAAGTCGTAGTCCGGTGGAGCCACAGTTCCATAGCGAGCAATATTTTTCACCAATCCAAAGTCATACTGGCTGAATCTTCCTCGAAGTATCACCTGGTCATAATGTACTAAAGATTTTCTAGTAGTAGCTGCTGGGTAGTGCCCGAATATAACATTCAAAAACTCAGGCTCGATCCTAACTGGGTCGAATCCAGCAAAAGGAAAGAGCGCTCCTAGAGTACAAACGGCGTAACTCACAACCCCTTTGCTACATATGAAAGTAATTAGATTCGTAGCAGCACTCTGGTCTTTGACTAACTCGTTGATTCCCAGCACTTTTAATGCTGCAGCAATCGCGGGACCCGCGACGCCTACAGCCTTGATTTGAGGGGGTAAATTGTTCATAAAAGCAATAGGTGCCAACATGATGGATAGTTTGATTTTGCTGTTGTATTCGGGTCTACTCGAAGCTAGCACTAGATGTGCTGTAGTTCCTTGGGAGTGACTGATGCTCACGATGCTGCTTTCTCCTGTTTTATGGCAGATGTAGTCTATGACAGCAGCAACGTCGTAATAACCGACCTCGTGAAAAGTGTAGTCCCAGAATTTCTCATCTGTGTCAGGGTTCAGCGTAAGATGATCTCTGCCATACTTGGTACCTCTGCCGTTTGCGATCCATACTCCATAGCCTGCGTTAGCTAATGTGATGGCCAAGGAGGTGTAACCTCTAATTATGAACGTATCAGAAACGTCACATATTCCATGGAACAACAGTATAGGGGGCAGAACATCACTGTTTTTTCCAGGTATATAGAACAAAGTAAGTATGTAGCCGTCTTCAGTTACTACGTCGTATTGCTCGACACTCTGCCCGTATTTTACAGCTAGTTGAGTAAAGTTGAGCTTACCGTCTTCAGATAAGGTGTCGCGTGAGAAAGTTGTGATTAAAGATTTGAAATCAGTATTACCATTACACGATAGTGGAAGCAGGCAGGCTACTATATATATTATCGTTATCGAATATGTTTTCATCGTAGAATAAAGTTAAACCTTTTTGGATAAAAAAATAAATGTAGTTCTGATAAACTAAAATACCTCAAATACCCTGTTGGCGTGAAATATTTTTTAGTGATGTAAGGCTGTCATATTTTCCAGTATTTATATCGTTTAATTTTATAACATTGCAGTTCTTAAAAGGAGTCAGCCAAGTTCGACTAATGAATAGGGCATGCAATATCGGCCGGTTTTTCAATTCCGGAATTCCGGAACTAGTTCCGGAACTGGTGAAGTCTTTTTCTCATTACGTTTTTTTGTAATTTAATCAATATAGGGTAGAGCATCTAATATCGGAAGCTTTTTCTAATACCGGTATTTTTTCGATATTGGAATATCGAATATCGTTTTCCCGGTATTTTCGATATTGTTTCGATATTGGTTAAAAATAGTAAAATAAAGTATTTGCCCGTTATATAGGGTCAAGCAAAACGTTGTGACGATACTTTATCCACCTTTAAGAGGGTTTATCCCGAAAGTTGGCAACTTCGCATATAGCTGTCAAATGTTCGCTGTTTTTATTAATTTCTCAATATTGCTGAATTAAAATAGAAGATATTATTCTATGGTTGAATGACGCGTCTCGTTTTATATTTGTTGGTTAGGCCTTCAAATGATAAGATTACATTAAAATGCATGGAAACTGCGATGGAAAGTTTTCAAAAGATATTACTTCCGTAATACTAAAAACTTCGTGTTCTTATGATAACTGTTGCAATCCATACTTAATGTTTTATTCAACCATAGAGCGATAATTCATTCAGTAATATTCAGAAATTAATGAAAACAGCAAAATATTTGACAGCTATTTGCGACGTTGCCAACTTTCGGAGTAAACCCTCTTAAGGTTACTGCATAACTTAACTATCAAAATTTTTTCCGTATTTTAAAGTGATCAGGGGATCAGTGATCGGGGGAAAGCAGTCCTGTCCTAACAAATTTTCCTGTGCTTATTTTGTATCATAATCAATGTAATTATTTTAAATTAAAATCTAATATATTTACCTAATTTAATTCGTGTAAATTTTGGAAAATGATCACTTTAAATTAAGATCTAGTACAATTAAAACTCTATTTATTCAATTCCGGAATTTCCGATATTGAGGGTTTCAATTCCGGAATTGTAATATCGGAAAAAAGCTCCGAGATTCCGGTATTTCGAAAATCCGGAATTCCGGAATGCAAGCCCTACTAATGAAGTTCAGAAAAAAATATAATTATTATTTTCTTACATCCTGTGAGGTCCCGCTGCTGAGAAAAGCCCTCCTTTTATTATTAGAAGATTGCGCAGTGTCAATTAGAGACTTCAAACACACCATATAGCTCCGCAGATGTGTGAACGAATATAAATCCATACTAATTCACAATCGACCACACCACTCCACGCTCAAACAGCTGGACCGATTTAGATGAAATTTGGTATGGAGTTCGAGTTCCGGGCAAGGACATAGTCCATCATTTAACCCAGAATAAGCATAGTTCCCGCAAGGGACGTGACAAACATTTCCGCTTGGGTGAAGTCGCGGGCAGAAGCTATTTCTCGTAGGTCATACCTACCGTGACCGCAAGCTAGGGGCAGACTTCAAGAGTGTCACGACCATAGCCTTCCGCTGAATAACTTGGGAAATTGTTTAACATGGTCACAGAATATTTAATAGTACTACGAGTACATACCTACTTACAGAATGGCTACGGAATCACCCGCCTGAATTTAACCCGTGCGTAACTCGCGCACAACTCGCCCTATCGTCATTTGTTTCATCCGGAGATGGTGAGTGAGTCGTTGGCCCGCGTAGTGGTGACACATTTACAAGTGTACAGACGTCCTCACACGCAAACATTGACACTTCATTCGAATTGTGTTCGAAATCGTGCTTTTATAGGACGTGTCCGCCGTGTGACAAGATCGTAACATGTAGCCTAGTGATCGTCAGCTGCCAAGCCGCTGGTGGGTTGAGGCACTGTTAAAACGTTGAGTTTTTTTTTCTTAATTCCCTCCCGCTTGAAATTCTGTCAAATGATAGATAACCCAGTATGTTGAAGGAAAGCAGTCGTCAACTGGTTGTAACGTGGTGGATTGTTACGTCAACTGCTTAGTTAGAGACCTATGAATCGGGCGGAGTAGAGGAAAATTGGAGACACGTCATGCACAACAGT
Organism: Aethes cnicana; assembly: GCA_963971205.1. Taxonomy (NCBI): domain Eukaryota; kingdom Metazoa; phylum Arthropoda; class Insecta; order Lepidoptera; family Tortricidae; genus Aethes; species Aethes cnicana. The sequence continues at coordinate 3,210,483 of OZ020286.1, forward strand.
GGGCGAGTAAGCGCAGAAGAAAAAGTGTCTTTCTAATTATTAAAAATTTACCGTGTTTTTATAATGCGAAAAATTACAAACTTGGCAGTTTTTTCATCCTACTGATATGTTTGAATGTATTCAAAAATAATGAAGACAATGTTAATGAATTTTATAACAATACGACTAAAGTAAAAGTAAAACTAAATTAATAAACACAGTCTTTCATATTATAATACATTACGCACTTTCGTGCCAGATGTGTAAATGACATCTAGGTGTGCATAAGGTAAGTGTGTAAATTATAAGCAAACAATTATATTGTTGTTGCCTCCTATATACATTTTATATTAAATAATATTTTTTATAGTTAAGTATATAACGTTAACGGTAAAAAAATATGAATCACTTACAAAAAAATGCAATACAAAGTGACCCGAATTCAATGACAGCACTTTTTTATTTTTACATCTTTATAATACCTACTTTAAGCGAGCTATGTGCTTTTATAGTACTACCTATACAGATGTTGATGTCCTTATTATTAAATAAATAAATAAATAACAGCGATGTCAGAAACGGATCTAACGATTTGGACGTAGGTAATTCGGAATTTTGGGGCTTAAGGGGAGCCAAACGATCTAGCTATGTCTCATAATTAACTATCTATTTTCACTCGAAATAAGTTTTTAGAAAAATGAAATTTTTAGGACACGCTTTTATTGCTGACTGTACTTTTCTTTTTAAATTCTCTGTAAGACGAATCAATCGAGCCCAAATTCGATGGTTTTATGTAGTTTTATTACGGAGAAAAAAAGAAGTCGTGGTGGCCTAGTGGTTCGACCTACCGCCTCTCATGCAGAGGGTCGGGGGTTCGATTCCGGCTCGCACCTCCAAGTTTACTTATGTGCGAAATTCAATTTGAATTAACCACTGAGCTTTTCCGTGAAGGAAACCATCGTGAGGAAACCTTTACGCATCTGCGAAGTAATTCAAAGAGAGCCCAAACCCTCTCTCGATGAGAGGAGGCCTGTGCCCAGCAGTGGGACGTAAATAGGCTGTGGTACCTAGTAGTCTAAAGCATCACCAATAAACGTCAATGTCATCCAGGTGTACGCTCCAACCAGTACAGCAAGTGATACTGAAATAGAAGCGTTCTATTTACAGCTGCAGACAACAATCTCTAAAATTCCCAATAGAGAGATTTTGATACTATTAGGTGATTTTAATGCTAAGATAGGGTCGGATGCCCATATCATTAGCCAATGCGCCGGTAAATTTGGTCTCGGCCAGCGGAACGAAAGGGGTGAACGACTCCTTCAATTTGCAGCTGACAATAGCTTGGTGATATCGAACAGCCTCTTCCAAAATCACCCTCGCAGACTTTATACCTGGGTATCACCGGACGGTAAATATCGAAACCAAATAGATTACATCTTGATAAGGTCTAGGTGGAGAACCAGCGTTAGAAATAGTCACACGTTGCCTGGAGCTGATTGTGGGTCAGACCACCAACTTTTGGTATCTAAACTTAAACTTAAATTAAGAGCAGCCAGGACTAACGAGAAACGGCAACGGTTTGAGGTAAAGGACCAGCCAAAGTTTTTGAGAACTTTCGAGGAAAATTGGTATCAGTGGACTGAAACATGTAAGGGAGCTAACAGTACTCCAGATCAATTATGGCAGCAAGCCAAGGAGCTCATTACAACCGCGGTCATTAAGTCATCTCCACCTGAACAACCACGCAAGAAGAAGCATTGGTTTACTGATACCACCATACAATTGATAGAGGAAAGGCGTGCCATGAAGGTAGCAGGAGCAAACATCCTAGACCTAAATGCGAAATCTTCTCAAGTCCAAGCTGCATGCAGACGTGATCTTAATAATCACTTGCGTGGAATATGCGCAGAAGTGGAGATTCACGCAGACAGGCATGAGGCAAGAGATCTCTACCAGAAAATTCGCTCTCTTACAAATAGCTTAACATCTAAGACCTGGGCCATAACAGACACGCAAGGAGAAACAATAACAGAGATTGCCTTGATTTCTGAAACTTGGAAAGAATACTGCCAGTCACTTTTTCTTGATCCTCAATCGCAATGTTTCCAGGAAACTCAACCAAGAGATGACGAAATAGAGCCGGACATTATTAAAGATGAGGTTAGAGCGGCAATAAACCATTTAAAAAATCACAAAGCTACTGGAGAAGATGCTATTCCGATTGAGACCATTAAAGCTGCCGGAGAATATGGCGTTGAAATGTTTCAAGCTATTTGCAATAAGATATGGCAATCGGGAATGTGGCCGCATGACTGGGCGCATACTGTCTTCGTTCCGCTGCATAAAAAGGGTTCCACGAAGGTATGCAGCAACTATCGCCTCATAGCACTGATATCTCATGCTAGTAAAATTCTGTTGCATATTCTTAACGAGAGGTTAAAGTCTTATCTCTCGAGAGAAATTGCCCCGGAACAGGCTGGTTTCGTAAAAGGAAAAGGCACCAGAGAGCAAATTTTAATAGTGCGACAAATTATTGAGAAAGCAAGAGAGTTCGACAAGCCGGTCTACATATGCTTCGTTGATTTCTCCAAAGCGTTCGACTCGGTAAAGTGGCCTACTCTCTGGAGAACTTTACTGGAAATGGGAACTCCAAAACACCTGGTACATCTCCTTAGACGCTTATATGAGGACGGAACTGCGTCGGTCAGAACGGACACTGTCTTGTCCAGTCATTTTCATCCCAGTGCTGGCGTTCGTCAAGGATGCATTATCTCACCGCTGCTCTTCAATATCTATACAGAAATTATTATGAGAATTACTCTTGAGAACTGGAGCGATGGTGTCGCTATTGGTGGAGCCAGGATCTCTAACTTACGGTACGCAGACGATACCACACTGTTCGCCTCTAGTATAGACCACATGGAACAGCTCTTGAGGAAAATGGAAGAGGTGAGTCTTCAGTTTGGCTTAAGAGTCAACCGCAGCAAGACCAAAATTATGATTGTCGACCGAGCTCATAACAATTCGCCGGAGGTCACTTGTATTGTGAACTGCGACGTCGTACAATCGTATGTGTACCTTGGTTCCCTAATATCCAACAATGGGGGTTGCGTGGACGAAATAAAGAGAAGAATGGCAATCACGAGATCGGCTATGGATAAGCTCGGGAAAATCTGGCGAAACCGAAACATCACAAAGGCAACTAAGACTCGATTAGTCAGATCCTTAGTGTTCCCTGTTTTTCTATATGCCGCGGAGACTTGGACACTGAGAGAGAGTGAGAAGCGTAAGATCGATGCGCTTGAAATGTGGTGCTGGAGAAGAATGCTCCGAATATCCTGGACTGAGTTTCGCACTAATAATTCTATACTTCGAGAGCTAAACATTAAACAGCGCTTGTCCTCCGTGGTAAAGTCTAGAATCCTCTCTTTTTTCGGGCATATATCGAGACGTGGAGAGTTTTCCATCGAACGGCTGGTAGTTCAGGGCAGGGTTGGGGGCACCAGGCCACGCGGTAGGTCCCCCATGAGATGGACCGACTTAGTCAAATCTGCTACAAACCAGCCCGTGCACGAGAACACTAGACGCGCAGCCGTGAGAGAAGAATGGCGCCGGGTGGTAAAGCTCGCCACTCAAGACACGACGGCCACGACCACTCTGCCAAGAGTGTAGCGACAAAGAAGAAGACCTAGTAGTAGTAGCCCCCACAAAAACCATTCATTCATTTATTTTCGTTACACGTCCGTCTTTGGGTCACAAACTTACATATACGTACCAAATTTCAACTTAATCGGTCCAGTACTTTCGGAGAAAATCGACCGTGACAGACGGACGGACAGACACACAAGTGATCCTATAAGGGTTCCGTTTTTCCTCTTGAGGTTCGGAACCCTAAAAAATTAAATGTTGTCAATTATTTAAGAGGGTTCTTGAAAAATGTATACCCGTTTTGAATGCAACTTTACATCTGTAAAAAAATGCTATTTATATCCACTAGGCGTCTTTAATGGGAAGCATCTATCTTGCATTTGGGTGAATCAACTTTTTTATGTCAATAGTTGCCATGGTTACTGTCCCCTGGGCTACTTTTAAAACTGCTATTCTGTGGGTTTAAATACACTAAATGTGGGGTTTCTTTGCCATTTTCAATCCCTTCCCTAATGAATCACTTTCTAAGCGTCTTAGAATTCTATATTGTAACAGGTTTTCTAAGAAACCCCTCTCATTTTGTCCCCTGGAAAACGGGACAAAATAACAACAAGAAATAGTTGATTGACCCATTTAATATGAGAAGTCCGAAATACATCTCGCATAACATATGTATTTCGCAGAAATCTGTTTAGCCAAATGATATTTTAGCATAATTATATATTTATCATAACTATCAGTTAGCATAAAAATCATAAGGCATAATTTCAAATGGTAAAATGGTAGAACTGTCATGTCGCCGATCTTAAATCCGCGGAATTTTACATAGCAGAATATTATTTTCGCCGAATGAAATATGTATGGCATAATTAGAAGCGAACACGCCCGAACACGCCCGGTTGGACTGAAGCAAAAGGGGGGGCAGATATTTTTTTCAAAATGGTGTCATTATTGTTGAATTTATGCAGAATAAAAAACCTACTTGTTTGTTTGTGCTGTAGCTGGCAGGTTAAGAAAAGAAAAAAAAACACTTCTCGATTCAAACTTGACTATGGTGTTTTTTTTTTTCTTTTAATCTTTTTTTTGGGCCTTTGTCATTAAATGACGATGCCAGTCCATTGGACTATGGTGGTATTATTTTAATTATGACCCATTGACCTACAATAACATATGGACGAACAGTGCCTATCAGAATATGTCAAAATATATGGAGCAAACTGACATTAGAAAATACGTTCCAATATGCTAATAACACCTCTTTATAATATGTGTCAAGATAAATATCTTATACAAAAGTAAACCTAAAACTATAAGATTTAAGTGTCAAATTTACTGAGCGCCAAACGGGTGTCCGAGTTGTTCGGGCACCCGTTTAGATGGGCCATTTTTCTCCGGCTGATTGTGAATCCTATGTTATGACCCCTATATTAAATAATTGTATCGTAGACTTATAACACGTCAAAATGAGCATTTCTTTTGCTTGAAAAAAATCTTTGAAAATTAAAGATCGCTGAGTTGGACGTCTTTTAAAATTGATATTTTAAAACACTGCACGGTGTGCGGTAACACCATAGCACAGAATAAGTAATAGTGACCATAGTAGTTAGGTTAGCCTTCAAAATCTAAGCAAATCAAAATCAAATCATTTTGTTTTGTTAAGCATAGGTGTGTACGTACATACATAGGTGTTTAGCTTGTTTTAAGAATCACTATGTTTTGTTATAGGTACGGCATACAACATAGTACTACCATATATAGCATGGAGCATGCTCACTTACATACTCATTGGAAATACAATTACATGTAATTTTTATGATTTGTTAAATATTCTTGTATGGAGTAAAACGCTTTACCTCAAATAGCGTGAAGGGTTTAAGCAAAAATTACTTTTTACAAGCTTTTATTTAGTTTCACCTGTCCCGATGTTGGTTTGCTTGTGTCTGTAATCAAATCTTGCAAGTAAAATTTAATCCACTTCCCGGTTACCGATTGAGGTGAAATGTTGCATGCATATGTAAATCGGATGACAATGCAAAAGTATTATGACATGGAGCTGATCTAATTATAGAACCGGAAGGTGGCCATACGAACTCTGTAGTTAAACAACACAACCCCATCGAGTTTGAACTCGTTTGATCCGTCTTAACGAACACTTTTAATAAGAGCTTGTTATTAAAAAGAAATCGTAGCTTGTTTAAGCATTTAAACGGAAACAAAAAACGACGTCCCACTACGTCGTGACGATATTGGTGCGATAAAACAATTTTATTGCCCTGTAAGCAATAATACGGGATGTAACAATACTGCGAGAATTAAGGGCGCACGTTTTGTGATTGCAGTATATGAGGACGATTTTATATCAAACATAAATGGCGCGCGACACGTTTTGGTGACGCGGAGTGTATATGGACAGGTTAGATACCTATATACTTTGCCATGGCGAACCTTTGAACAAATTAAATTAAATTGGCTATTTTACTTATGAGTTCAATCTGATACTCTTTATTAAACGTAAAAAACGGCCAAGTGCGTGTCGGGCCACGCGCAAAGTATAGGGTTCCGAAGTTGACGATGCCCACAGTACCTTTCTAAGACTTATTTTAGCATCTTAACTATCCTGTGGTATGACGTGCCCGCCCGACGCCCCTGCCGCTCGAGAAAAATCATTGGTTTTTTAATCATTTCATAAGTTGGTCGACTATAACTCCGTAAGTTTGTACAGCCTACTTAGCTGTGAAAGTTTTCTTTTCAACTACGTTATATATGCCACAACTGTAATTTTTTTCAGCCATCCAAATATCACCATTTAGCTGGCAGGGCTGGCAGGGCTGGCAGGGACTTTAAAGCTTAATATTTCACAAAGGCATCACTTAATCAAAAAATAGTTTTAACAAACGCGCAATGTTTTTTAAAAACTATTCGACGATATGCCGCACCATGGGGTACGCAAGAAATAAAAATTACATCCCCACTTTACGAGTAGGGGAGGTACCCTATAAAAAATATATTTCAAAATTTTATTGTACCACTTTGTCAGTGTAACTAATATATATATTCATGCCAAATTACAGCTTTCTAGAACTAAGCATCTCTGAGAAATAGTGCGGACAGACGGACAGGCGGACATGGTCAATGTGGCCTATCCTGTCTGCGGGGCAATACCATACACTATGTAAGTAGTTCATTCTTCCATGCGTACGATTCTGCTCGTTCTAAGAACTATGGAGTGTGGAATGTGTCTTGGTAAGGAGCGCAATCTTATATGGCGAAACTGTTGAAAACGTGTCCAGCGGATAAGCAACAAAACAAAACACACTCTCCTCACAACCGTTTTCGCCTCAGCAGCGCCATCTGAAGGCGCTACTGCAGACTATATACGCCTAGGCGGCTTGACACTTTGTGGCGACCGCAGCGCCCCCAACCTACCCGATTTGTTGTCCACTTTTGGAACTAGGTATAAAGATTGCGCTCCTTTACTTCAACCCTCCATACTAAGAACAGTCCTCCCGTGACTTACCCAGTTGATAAAGCAGCACCATTTTCTGGTTTCATATTTGTAAAATAGATGGCGATGTGTTGCCAGTGACCTTTGAGTATATAGCCACTGGAGATGCCATACATGGGCGATCCCCTCCGGCAAAGTACATGGTTCAACTGTTCAAAGTCTTTATATAAACCCACTTGAAGGTCGCTTCACCGCCATTTTGCATCGTTCCGTGACGCGAGACGTTTCTCCTGAAAAATGGTGTCTTGTGCGGTATTCTCGTGTAAAAGGCGATCTGAACGCTCAAATTCGCAACAAAATCGCGTTTCCTATCATAGATAAGTATTTTTACTAACTATTAAATGTGTATTGAAGTAAAATCTCTATTTAAAGAAAAAACTTTTGCGATACGTAAACGTCAGAAAAATGTAAACATGAATGGGAGCGAATCGGTCTAGGGATGTGACAAAAGTCAAAAAAGCGACTCAACTTTTGAGTGAATCATTCATTCATTCAATCAGTGAGGTTTATTTAATAGTCAGTTTTTTATTGGATATACCATTAAACAGTAGATAAGTTTAGATGTTTGTTACATTTAAATCCTGGAAGGTGAATATTACTTTTCTCTGGACATCGATGTTGAATTTTATTCTGATCTTGAAAAGAAATGTTGGCAAATATATAGATCTAGGTAAAATGAATACAATATTTAGTTGGGGACTACGAGTGATGTGTAATGCATATACTATTATTTATATACATTATTTCATATAATCCTTTTAGATTTCCAAAAGATCCCTATATAAAGGAAAATTCTTGGAAACTAAAAAACTTGGAAATTCTTAGTACCTACATACGGACGAGGTCGCGGGTAAAAGGGTAGTTATAACATAAGTAGCTTTTCCCCGCAACTTCATATGCGCAGAAATATTAAAATGTAAAATCCCGTTTTTTTTCCGTTCCCGTGGGAATTTCGGGAAATCCTCTCTTAGATTGCTCCCCTACATTCCCTATGGAATCTGCAATTCAAATTTCAGCTCTCTATGACCAGTAGATTCGGCTCTGCGTTGATCGATCAGTCAGTCAGTAAGTCAAACAGTCAATCAGTCAGTCAGTTTCTTGTTTTATATATATATATTTATATATAGATTTCATGTACATAGGCTCTTACAAATACCAATCTACTTTAATTTTTTTACATATGTATCCGCCCGGAAACTTCGTGCAACAGTTCATTCCACAGTTAAAAAACTGTGTGTGGGTTAAGGACACGAATACAGATACAGACATACATACATACAAACAAATATATTTTTGGGTATCTTCAATGTACAGAATTTCCACTTTAACAATTTTATTATAAAATAAAATACTATAAAATAATTCAGTTCATTCATCTATCTGATTTGACTCATTCTTCAGATGTGTCCCATCACTAGTCTTGTTCATATGTATGCTGCAGAGTTACGTGAAAACTCTATCTGTGTACGGGTATTTCTGGATGTGTTGATTTTTTTTGTAGTGTGCGTTTATCGCAACAGCAAAATTTGTGTCTGTTGAGTTCTGCGTCGTTTGGTGGTGTGCTGTACGTGTTTACCTCGCCCCCCGCTAAAAGTGGCGAAAAAATTTGTTCGAAGAGTTGACGTTATGGCATCTCCAGTGGCTATATACTCAAAGCCAGTGACGGAAGAAATCCGCGTTTAAAAGTTCAGTTGCGTTTTGAGCTCGAACACAACATCGGTGTGATGCTGTATTTCCAAAGATAAGTCTTTGACCATACTAGTTATAACTATGAGACTATGCTAAAATCATTGTTTAAGATGCGTGTCAAATGTTATTTGAAGTCTTTTTAGGTTAAAAGCAGTTAATTAGGAATTATTTGCTCTCTAAAAATCCATAACCTTAAAACGGTCAAGTGGCGAAATCCGTCTAAAATTGAAGGGGCTTAACCGGCATACCGGCGTATTGCCCCATTCCATATATTGTCAACATTTTTGACTTACCCTTTTTATTGAGACTTAGGTTTAGTAATCATTAAGTATTTATTATAGTTCTAAATAATTGTCATGTTTTATGAAAGAATTTGTTACTATTTTTTGGTTTACTTACCTACTCGAAGTTTTAAAAGTAAAACCAAATTGAAATTCATATTTACATAGCTTTTTATTTATTAGTAGTTGTGCTCTTCGTCTGATTGAATATAAAATTGCCGATAACTTGTCTTTCCGATATCCGATATTAATCAAACATAGCTTATATGTTGCTCCAAATGATGCTTTATTTACTCTTTAAAACTGCATTCAAATCGGTTCAATAGTTTCGGAGATTAACTCTAACAGACAGACGGACAGAAAAGATTTCTAAAAATCGCTGTTTTGTGGTCTACCATACATCTTTAGACCCCCCGTTCTTTTTTTTGACCTTTTCTTTCTATGTACAGACACGCCGGGTTCTGCTCTTTTATTATAGTGTAGATAGATAGAAGATAGATTTAGATAGAAAATCCGTGGTGGCCTAGTGGTTCGACCTACCGCCTCCTTACCGCCTCTCATGCAAAGAGTCAGCGGGGGATCGATTCCGGCTCGCATCTCTACGTTTACTTATGTGCGAAATTCAATTTGAGTTAACCACTGAACTTTTCGGTGAAGGAAAACATCGTGAGGAAACCTGCACGCATCTGCGAAGTAATTCAAAGATGTGTGTGAAGTCCCCAATCCCCACTAGGTCCGCGTGGGGACTATAGCCCAAACCCTCTCGTGATAAGAGGCCTGTGCCCAGCAGTGGGACGCAAATAGGCTGTAGTAGTAGTGACTTGACTTAGGATCCTATGTCCCCTCGGTGGGGCAGAGGGCGTCCACAGTGAGTCTCCATCGCAATCGGTCTTGAGCTTGGCGCTTGATTTCACTCCAACACTTCCCGATTTTCTTCGCCTCGTCAAGAACCGTGCGTCGTCAGGCCATGACACGCCGCCTTTATCTGACATCTGTATTTCTCGCATGAACAAGGACGAATGAGACAAAAGAGACGAATACAATTACCATTAATCGAATATCAATACATATGTATATCGACGCCATTATAATGAACTATGCGTATCCATATCAAATTTCATCTAAATCGGTCCTGCAATTTTAGCGTGAAGAGGTAACAGACAGACAGAGTAACTTTCGTATTTATAATATTGGTATGGATACATGTTGCTATACTTCGCAGATGTGTGCAGGTTTCCTCACGATGTTTTCGTTCACCGAAAATCTCAGTGGTAAATTCAAATTGAATTTCGCACTGTATAAATAATTTTAGGGATGCTAGCCGGATGTGTGTGAAGTCCCCAATCCGCACTGCGCCCGCGTGGGAACTATACCTAACCCAAACCCTCTCGTGATGTGAGGAGGCCTGTATAATACTATAATGTTCAGCTAATGGGGGCTATCGCGTGTGAATTTGCCACTAGAGGCGCTAGTGTAGCGTGAGGTCCAATAACATTCACTTATCACTGGTTTTGGCGGGCTTCGTGACATAAATTATAATTTCTTTAATTTACCTGTTGAAAAGTGATCTCTTTCGTGAAATTATCGCAAATATGGATTATTAGGCGATGAAGCGTTCGCTTTGAAATAAAATAAAATAAATCCGAACAAACAGGAACTGCACAACATTGCGGCATAGCTACTCGATATGATGATAGTTATTTATTATTAATAAACTTAATGAGATTCAAGATTTAAAACTTTGTTTCGGCGCCGATCTTATAAAGTCGCCTTTGACAGCTAACCTCTGGACCTTAGTCAACAGTGCGCCAACTGGTGAGCAAAGAAACGATAGTCCCCATTGCACTCTATTGCTCTCTGGCCACCATAACCTCCAGTAATGTAATAAGCAATAATAGAAAAGGGCGAAGCAATAGCAGTTTTAATTGCCTTAAAAATAACACAGAAACTTGTTCGTATCTCGCCAGTCCATTTCGCTTTTACGGTTATGTTTATAGCATTACAAACTTATTTATGCGGGTGGCGAAATTGGGAACTTACGCCTCTTTATACAGGCTGTGGTATCGACTTAGGATAACAGCGACACTCGTGGCTGCTTCATGTAAATATGTAATGTTATTTTCCTTTAGGAGAGGCGGCCATTTTTTGTCCGATATGCGTCGGTTTTCATTGCGTCTTGTAATAGGTAAATTAATAAAAATAAGAAAGTAGAAAGGTTTTTTTTTTGTTTTATATTGTGAATTGTACAACGTATTTGTACAAAATAATATTTTAGTGTGAGTCGTGGGTGAGGCAGAGATTGAGGTCTTGGCAGTGGAACTACGGGCAAAATAAACCATATTGAAAAAACGCTATCTAGTAAATGAAGTATCTTAATAAAAAGCCAACCGAGACTCGTTAGTCGGTATCTTCCGTCTGGTATCGCACGTACCGAATTGCTGCCAAGTTTTGTAACTCAATTTCCTTACCGGCGTGATCTTGCCAAGAGACCTTTCATGCCTATAAGTAGAGTAGACTTATACTCGTACTTGCAAATAATTAGCTTGGTTTTGGATCTGCGGTTGGCTACCTCAATGAATGTAGTTTACAGATAAATAAGCGTCATGCAAGACGCCGTGATGATATTTTACAAAGGCCTCCACCACTGTGCAGTTGCTGAAAAAAAAAAGAGTTACCTACACCCAGCCAGCATGAAAATCACAAAAATTAAATCAAGATTGGTTAGTAGCCGCTAAGAAGGTAATGCATAACGATTTTTAGGCAATCTACGTTCTGAATGGGTGTACAAATCGGTAAGTACATATTTGGACATTTAAGCGAGAATTGTTGGTAAGCCAACTTTAAAGCGTTATAAAACCTAAACGGTTCTCTTATCTGAAAAATGGTTAAGGAAACATAAAAATGATTTTTAAATACCTATTCAAGGGTACCCCACATGCTATAGTTGGTCGACTTTTTTTGTATAATATAGCGTCTGGTCGCCGCCATTTTGAACTATGTCATATCTTCAGTGACACGCGCGGGATTAGGACGAATCGACCCACGCGTTTGATCTCTACAGTGCCACAAAGGAACAAGCATACATACATAGACATGTAAACAATATAAATCAACACCTCTAAGTACCTATACCTATACAAAACTAAATTAATAAACAAGAGTAGCAAAATGTGTCAGATATAAAAAACATATTAATATTCTGTTGTGACCCCATCTTGAACTTGTATATCCAAAGAAGCCTCCAGGTGTCACATGTCATGCATAAAAACATATTTTGAAGACTTAATCAAGAAAATTAAATATCTATTTTTTTGCTTTAAACAATCTATTCTTTAATACAAAAATGTTAAAGAGATAGATTGAGAATACACTGCGAAAGACATAAGATGTATTTTGAAGACTTAATCAAGAAAATTAAATATCTATTTTTTTGCTTTAAACAATCTATTCTTTAATACAAAAATGTTAATTTATGAACGCGAAAGTAACGGCCTCTCTTAATTTCGTTATCACTCTAAACAGATGAACCGTTTTAGAATAGATTAAAATCATTTGGTATAGAGATAGATTGAGAATACACTGCGAAAGACATAAGATGGTATTTATCCAGGAAGTCATCCATAAAAGGAGTGAAGAGAAGTTTGATTTAGTATGAAATTACAGGGCAAGTCGTGGGCGGGGGCCAGTCTATTCTAATATCCGATGAAGTTTATACGTTTGTGAGTTTGTTTGTATTGAGTAGGTAATCTCTTGCACTGCTGAATCGATCTTGAAATATCTATCACCAGCTAGGGCTTGTAACCGGTTAATTTAAAAAACCCCGAAATAGCCAAATAATTAGAATTATTTTATGCTCTTTATGTGGAACTCCATAATGTATTTAAGTTATTACTTCGTATTATTTTATAGCCTTATTAAATATTAAACAAGAAATAGTAAACGAAAGAACGATAAGAAAACCGGTTTATTTGTATGGGGGCAAAAACCGGTTACAAGCCCTGCCAGCTACAGTTGCCATCAGATGTATGGGAGCAAACAAGGTGACCACAAATATCTGAACACTATCTTTTTGTGACGACTACGTTAGAGTGCATGTTCAAATATTTAAGATCGCGCCCTGGTTTGCTGAAATATTATTTCTGAGTGACATAGGCCACATTTTATCCCAATTTTCCCGCGGGATATAGACCTGCGCGGGAAATGGTTAGTTTTAAACAAATTCCCGAACATTCTACCGCTCCTGTGACATTTGGTGTCACACAAAACCTAAAATCGAGAAACATATTTTTTGGACCGCCCTGGGACGATTCTGTTCAGTCAGTTCAGTTTGTTTTTGGGGCCACCTCTCACACCGTAATGAATAGAGAATATACCAAATTTTGTAGAGACCCCTCATATTCTCATGGATCCCATCATTACAACTAAAACAAATTAAAATGAGACAGCAGCGCTTGAAACAAGATCGCCAAAAAAATCAAGAGAATTAAAAGCCTTATTTTTCAAAATTTATGATTACCTACGTAGTTAACAAACAAAACAGCACAAAGTTAACAATACAAAGTTACAAAGTTAAGTTCGCCATGTGTACATATTTATTTTCTTGTGCAAAAAAAGTTTAAATAAATAAATACAAAATTCTAAATTAAAATGTCAAATCACAAGCTTTCGGAGTACCTATAAGAGATACCTACAAGTTGATAATTACTGGCAGTATTTTTGTAAGACGTTTTTGACTTGAGAAAGGTCAGGGTTGAGATAAGAGGTTCAGGTTCAGCAACTGATAGCGGTCGCTTCTTGGTTGCAATCTAGGTAACATTGTTACCAGAAATTCCCAAAATGTGCCGTTTAAATCCGATGTGAAATTAACTATTCCATTTAAATTGGTATTTATTGACCAAGCGAGCGAAGCGAGGTCAGCAATTCTCGACCGATTCTCGTGAAATTTTGAAACCCGGTTCCAAAATTACTATAACTAGCTTCTGCCCAAAACTTCAGAATTCAGTAAGAGCGCTCCCGCTATGCGTTTTTCCGGGATAAAAAGTAACCTATAATGTGATCTGTGTTATAAATCTACCCCCATATCAATTTCTGTAACACTCCAATGTAGTTTTAGAGTCATCTGAACCCTGACATTACACACATACTTATAATTAGACATTTTTTCTAAAAATAATTGTATCGTTAGTACAATCCTATTGACTTGATAGTTTTTTTTACAGCCGCGAGTTTTCTTCGGAATTATTTACTACCTAGTAATCGCTATTTTGATCGATATATTTCCTTATTTTTTTTTTCAAAATTGTTGAGCTATGGTGTTTCTGTTGAGAATCAATAAAGTGAACGCCAACGCCTACGAAAACCTTATAGCAAAAATCATCACTCACTATCTTGAAGCTTGTACGTCGAGTAAGGCGCTTCTCTCTGCTCGATATAACTCAAGTGTCATCATTGCATCATTCTTTGTTTCCTTTATTTATATTAAATATACTATTGTTCAAAGTATTAGACCTTCTTATTTTATCAGGTTATGGGCCCAGAAGGTCTACAAATAGTTATTCAGTGAAATCGTAATTTTTTGAAAGTAAAAAAATAAATCAAGTAAACTTAACCTCAAATCAGTTCGCGGTCGCCGGTTTTTTTTTTCAGCAACTTCATACAAATACTGTTTAAAATGAGTACAAACAGTTCTATGATGTCAATTGAAAAGCTCACTGGCCGTGATAATTGGACGACTTGGAGTTTTGCCGTGAAAGCCTATCTACAGCATGAAGAACTATGGGAATTTGTTGAAGAAGGCCCCACCGATATCAAAAAGGATTTGAAGGCAAAGTCCAAGCTTATATTATTAGTGGATCCTATTTTATTTGTGCACATACAGGATGCCAAATCAGCAAAGGAGGTATGGACTAATTTGTCACAAGCATTCGAAGACTCTGGTCTACTTCGAAAGGTTGGTTTATTAAAAGATCTTATTAATACTACTTTGGACACAAGTACAAGTGTGGAGGATTATGTTAATAAAATCATGTCATCAGCCCATAAATTAAGAAACATTAAATTTGATGTGAATGATGAGTGGCTCGGGACATTAATGTTGGCAGGCTTGCCGGATGTATACAAGCCTATGATTATGGGTATTGAGAGTTCTGGTGTGAAAATTAGTGCTGATCTGATTAAAACTAAATTACTACAAGAAGTTACAACTTCAGACACTACCGCTTTTTACACAAATTCTAAATCTACCCCCGTTAAGAATAATAATCATTCCCAGCCTAAGTCAAAAGGACCCCGATGTTTCCAATGCAATAAGTATGGGCATTATGGTAAAAATTGTTGGTACAGGAAGAATAAATCTGAAAACAAAAACAGTAATAATAATAATAATGGTTTTATAGCTGCTTTTTCAGCCATGCAAGTAAATGATTCTATGAACTGGTATGTGGATTCTGGTGCTTCGACTCACATGACCATGCACAGGGAATGGCTGGAAGATGAGACCGCTCCACCTGTACACAGTATAAGGATTGCCGACAACAAGGTGCTACAAGTTGAAAGCTGCGGCAATGTGACATTACAGGTACTCTCTGAAAACGGCACCAGCACACAAATACAGGTGAGAAATGTATTGTTTATACCAGAACTATCCACAAATTTGCTATCTGTGAGCAAAATGATAAAAGCAGGCTGTAAAGTAGAGTTTGATAAGACCGGATGTGTCATACAAAATCAAGATGATATTAAAGTAGCTTATGCAAGTCTGATTAATGATACATACAGACTGAATGTCGATAGTAGTCAGATCCGAGCAATGGCAGCTACAGCAGAGACAGATACCTACGTGTGGCATCAGCGCATGGGACACTTAAATTTAAATGATGTCAATAAATTACCAAACTGTGCTACCGGTGTTAACTTGTCAGAATTAAAGGAGAGTTGTGTATGCATTCCATGTTTGGAAGGGAAACAGACCAGGCAACCTTTTCCAAGTAATGGCTCCCGGGCAAATGATTTGCTAGAGCTAATCCACACCGACCTGTGTGGACCGATGCAAGTTACTTCTTTGGGAGGTGCAAGGTACATCACAACTTTTACTGATGATTTTTCACGTAAAGTATTTGTGTATTTTATAAAAAGTAAAGCCGAGGTATTAGATAAATTCATTGAATTTAAAAATCGTGTCGAAAATGAATTAGATAAAAAGATCAAGGTGTTGCGAAGTGACAACGGCAAGGAATACATTAACAAAAATTTTGACAATTATTTAAAGCGAAATGGAATTTTGCATCAAACATCCAATCCATACACCCCAGAACAAAATGGTCTAAGTGAAAGGATGAATCGTACACTTATTGAACGTGCTAAATGTATGTTGTTCAATGCTGATTTGCAGATAAATTACTGGGCAGAAGCGGTGGCAACAGCAGCTCACATTGTCAACCGTTCACCCACCAGAGCGCTCTCCTACATCACGCCAGAAGAAGTATGGACCGGACGTAAACCTGATTTAAGTTACATGAGAATATTTGGATGTAAAGCAATGGTACATATACCAAAAATAAAACGTCAGAAATTAGATGCAAAATCAAGTGAGTTAATTTTTGTTGGTTACTCTGATTGTACTAAAGGTTATCGATTTGTAGATCCTAAAAGTAGAAAAGCAATAATGAGTAGAGACGTTGTATTCCTCGAATCAAGTATAAAAAGAAAAATTTGTCCGACTCCAGCACCTGAAATAGAAATGAATGTTAGTAAAGAAAAAGTTAATCAAAATGTTTACACAGAAACAAATATAGAAAACAAAAATAATATGGTTAACTTACCTTTAACAGAAGATAATGATGATAATGTACCTTCTACATCGAGGACTCCGGTCATTGTTTTATCAGACTCCTCAAGCTCAACTACCTCTGAGTATGATGATCCCGCAGATGAGACATACGTACCTGAGGAGAGCTTCGACGATCTTTCACCGAACTATATTAATCTTCGTCCTCGCCGCCTGTTCAGACAACCTGAAGGCGACCATAGTGACCCCACTTCATTCATTTGCATGAACAATGAATCAACAACAAGTTTACTTGACAGTGACCCGCAAGATATTGTTGAAGCTTTAAACAGCGACAAAGCAAACGAATGGAAACAGGCCATGAACGAAGAATTTCAGTCCTTGATAAAAAATAATACTTGGTCGTTAGTAGACAGACCTGCTGAAAAGAAAATTATACCTTGTAAATGGGTGTACAAAACGAAGACAAATGAAAATGGAGATGTCGAACGCTACAAGGCTAGGCTAGTTATTAAAGGTTACCAACAGAGAAAAGGCATTGATTACAATGAAATTTATGCACCCGTAGTCCGATATTCGTCATTGAGATATTTAATTGGATTAGCCGCAAAGTATCAATTGAAAATTCATCAAATGGATGCTGTCTCAGCATTTTTGCAAGGAGACATAGAAGAAGAAATATTTATGTCGCAACCGCCATCTTTTGAGCAAGGTGAAAAAGTGTGCCGTTTAAATAAAGCTATATATGGCCTTAAACAAGCCAGTAGGCAATGGAATTTAAAATTAAACAATGCTTTATTAGAAATTGGAATGCTTAGATCAAAGGTGGATCCTTGTATTTATTACCGTATCGTGAACCAGTCAGATATTATGTTTATCACTGTTTATGTAGACGACCTACTTTGTCTATTCAATAATGATGAATCAGCGAAATTGATAAAAGAAAAACTGAAAGAAAAGTTTTATATGAAGGACATGGGCAAAGCCAAACAGTGCATAGGATTCAGAATCACAGAAGAAAGCAAAAATGAAATATCTTTAGATCAGTCTATCTACATTGAGAAAATTTTGAGCCGTTTTGGCATGCTTAATTGTAAACCCATATATACACCAAGTGAAGTTAATATTCAATTAAAGAAGGCTGAAAGTGAAACTGAAGTATTGAGAAATATTCCATATCATGAAGCTATTGGATGCCTTTTGTATCTATCCCAAGGGACAAGGCCAGATATAGCCTTCATTGTTAATTCATTAAGCCGATATAACTGTCAGCCAACTGCCCAACACTGGAGTACTTTAAAAAGAGTATTAAGATATTTGAAAGCCACAGTGAACTACAAATTGACATTCAAGGGTAATAAAGAAAATATTATTGGCTATTGTGATGCAAGCTGGGCCAGCCACTCTGAAGACCGAAGATCCTGTACAGGATACATTTTTCTTTTTCAGGGTGCTGCCATAAGTTGGTGCTCTAAAAGGCAACCCACTATAGCCTTATCAAGTACTGAGGCGGAGTACATGTCATTGGCCGCATCTGTCCAAGAGGGACTGTGGTTAAAACAGTTAGAAGAAGATTTCTGGCCTGAGCTGTCAGGCACCCCTATGACCATGTACTGTGATAATCAAAGTGCCATTAGTCTTTCAGGTAACGAGAGTTATCACGCTCGCAGCAAACATATCGATGTCCGCTACCACTTCGTGAGGGAGAAGATTGCAGCGAATAAAATCTCTGTCAAATATAAGAAAACTCAAGATATGGTGGCTGACATTCTTACCAAGGCACTGCATCGTCCGAAGCATAATGTTTTCACGAAAGCAATGGGTTTGCGTCCAGGAGAGGATGTTGAGAATCAATAAAGTGAACGCCAACGCCTACGAAAACCTTATAGCAAAAATCATCACTCACTATCTTGAAGCTTGTACGTCGAGTAAGGCGCTTCTCTCTGCTCGATATAACTCAAGTGTCATCATTGCATCATTCTTTGTTTCCTTTATTTATATTAAATATACTATTGTTCAAAGTATTAGACCTTCTTATTTTATCAGTTTCTAACGGGATTTTAGAAATATGTCAAGAATACTACTCTATTTACTTACTTCTTCATATTTGCTTAATTCTTTAAGGATTTCAGTGCCGTTCCGAATGATACCCGAGGTTCATAAATGTAATATTTTTCAAAGAAATATTGTTGCTTCGTTATTATCTTTTATTACTTCTTCGAAATATAATAAATCGCGGTTATTCTCATTACTGATAACCCAGGAATTTCCGTAGCATAACAAGTAAAGATACAAATTATTGAGAAAGTAAAAAAAAAAACATGTAAAATAGGGACTAAAAATGAAATAACTGCCAAATTATAATAAAACCGATGTCCTTCAAATTTGACAGCCAAATATTGACATAAATTAAGCTACCTATCAAAATATTTAAAGCCTAATTTCAAAAGCGGCTGACGTTTAATTCCTTTCACTTTCAATTACTCTAGTAGTTGACGTAACCGCCACTTCCCATTATACTTATCTGTTTTCTTTTACCAGGTTATCATAATTTGCTCTTTACTGATAAATAGCAAGTTTACAAAGGTGGCGTTCATCTTATTCCGTTCATTTCGGTTCGGTATTGCGCCCAGAGAACAATTATTCTTCGCAACAATGAAGTACTTGGGGTTGATTTTGCTTCTCGTCGTGGTAGCGGTTGAATGCAACCATCGTTTCTTCGGCACCAACGTTAACAGGCCTCTGGTGTTCCATAAACAGGCTGAGTACAGCTCCAAAGTGTTCCGGAAGAGGGTTGAAAATCTGTACTTCACTATGCCTTCTTTGCGAAACGGTGTACAGCGCACAATCCAGGTAACCCACTGAATAAACTCTAGGACTAAACCAAAAGACAACGTGAGACTTTGAGAAATCTCACTTCATGTAGCAGGCTAGGACCGAAATAATCTATTTACTCAGTCAGATTATCAAAGAATATTTGACCTGTAATTTTTCTTGCGTTCCATAAGCCAAAATTGACGAAGATACGACGCTTTTACATTTCACAATACGGCTCATTTTAGTATAATTACGTCGCGTTACACCTGTGTACACCCGAGTTTTGGTGCATTTAATCTTGATCTTTTGATTTAAAAAAAAATACGTGTTGTATTTTTCAACACTCTAACCGACGGACTTATTAAATTTGTAATTTATTGATGCTATCAAATTGCCTAATGTACACTCCGTGATTTAATAATATCTCAAAATTATATTAAAATTGTTAAAAATCATCGCAGAAAACGCTAAAGGTCCTTGTAATGCATGTTTTGTTAAAAAAAAATCCTGATTTGACTTCGATTCCGTACTTATCAGCAAAGGTACTTCAGAGTTCTTTTTTTTGTGACTAATCTTGAAAATCTTATATCTTTTTCCAATACATTTCTTAATACATTATTTACGCGACATTTTGCAATACATGATTTGCGGCATGACGGAAAAAAAGGCTTTTGATCTGACGCACCATTGTAAATAACTAAATTTCTATAGCCAATTTGTCGTGCAAACTTAAATTGGCTGTTACGGTGGCGGTGTGTTCCTCTATCTAAATAATTTTCATCTCGCAGGGCGTGCTGGCATACGACAGAACCAACTCAGGGGCTTCAGCCAACGTGACCCAAGGAGGCCTCGGCTATAACTACATCAACATCCGCATGAAGAGCGACCGGGGCGAGAAACTACACTACGATGTCTACATATACGCTTGATTCTTTTGCAATAAACATTGCATCTACTTTGGCGTTTTTATCAAATGATCCATTAGTTCCCACAACTGGGTAAGAAATGATATCAAAATGAGGTTGTATAAGTACCTGATTTGAGAAATTGAGGTCGTACAATGTCTCAAATGAGGTGAGGAAGGTTGTGGTTCGGTTCTTTTTAATCTGTGACACGAAGCGAATGGGTGATTAGATGGAAGCTCTAGAACTGTTTTTCCTACTCGCATTCTCAGTACCTCTCGTTATCATCTGTTTCACCTCACTCAAGTTGAGTTGACTCAAACGTCTATCAGTTGGCTCTTACTTGCGTATGAAAAACAATAAGACAAAAATATTGAAGTAGGACATTTTCGTAAAGTGAGGTGTTGCGACCATCCGCCGGACTGAGTGTAACAAAGCCTCATGTCTGAGTAGCTCAACACTACCATTCTAGTTACTCCCGTTGTATGAGTCCTAGCGTATATTTTCTTTAACCAGGAGTAGCAGCTTTGGTGTATACTAAATAAATAGAAACGAAGTGTACTTATACTGTTTGTTATTAACAAACAGTATAAGTATGTTCGTATTCGCCAACAGGTCACCATCAGACTGATATTTTAATGCTTTATCGACCAATTTCAACGTCCTAAACAATAGGGATGACGACAACTTTTTTTCCTTAGTCTATCAGGAAGATTATTGAAAAGTATTGGACCCGTATTTTTTCTTTTTTCACGTAATCAAACTTATACGGAGATATATTGAGTTGAAAAAGGTTAGGTACGATTTATACCTAATCCACTCTCCAACATTAATGCGTTTTAACTTAGTCAGTCTTTGTTAATTTGATAAAACAAAAAATACGTGTCTAATATTTTTTTATTACCTGACTGACAGACTAATTAGTGTACTATCTGTGGTTATGACAGATTTAAGAGAAGTGTCACTAGAGGGCACCTGGTAGCTATTAGGCAATGGCGGCCCGGCTCATTGAAGAGAGCAAATGTCTTGTTGTAAAATATTTATAAAAATAATAAAACTAGTGTTCCCCCATTAAATCTTTTATTCAAATAACAATACATGGCGCAGTCGTCGAGTCGAACGTGAAATTTGAAGAAAATCTTAAGAAGAAAAACTGATGCAGTCGGATGAAAAGGTAAATGAAAAAAAAGGCGTGAGTGAAGACAAGGAAGAAAACATGGCAAGTAGCATTGAATATCGAATGCCTGCTTCATTAAGACTAGATGCGGGAGTTGATTTATTGCCAGAATGGTTAGATTTTAAACAACAAATTAAGATTTTCCTGGCCGCGGCGGGGTTCGACAAAGTTTCGGAGGCAAGAAAAGCAGCCATTTTTTTGAATTGTATTGGATCAGACGCACAAAAGTTGTATTTCAACCTACTGAAACGAGGTGACGACACAGAAAAGTATGAACAAATAGTAAAAGCGTTTGATGATTATTTTGCTCCCAAACAAAATGAGTTGATGAACGCATATAACTTCAATCGTCGGAATCAAGAAGACGGAGAAAATTTCGATATGTTCTATACAGAATTAAGAAAATTAGTGAAGAACTGCAACTACAAAGGCCAAGAAGACAGAATGCTGAGGGATAGAATAGTAATCGGTGTACGAGACCAGAAACTTCAACAGAAGCTACTAGCAGTCAGTGATCTCACTCTGGACAAGACGGTGGACATGTGCAGGGCGTCGGAGCTCTCCAAGGCGCAGGCCAAGGTGATGCAGCAGCAGCAGCAGGCGGTCGCTGTGGAGGTTGTCCGCAGACAAGAAGAGCACCGGGAGCGGCCATACAGAAAAGATAAGTTTTACAATAGCAGTCACAATAATAACAACAATAATAGGTACAGTAGGGATTACTATCCTTGTTTAAAATGTAACACAAAGCATGGTCCAAGAAGTTGCCCTGCGTTTGGTAAAACTTGCTCGAACTGTAACAAACTAAATCATTTTAAGACGGGTTGTAAATTTATAAACGAACTTAAGTATGACAATGAGGGAAGTGGCAACGAATTACACGACTTGTGACTAGTTAAAAAGTGTCATAACATTGGTGGTATAAAAGGTAAAGAGTGGCTTGTATCATTAAAAATTAAGAATAAGAAAGTCCTTTTCAAATGTGACACCGGCGCTCAGGTGAATGTGATCTCACTTAAAGATTTAAAAAAAATTGTCAATGATGATGCTCCTAAATGGTCTGAGACAAGAATAGTTTTAGAGGCATTTGGGGGAACACACATACATCCACTAGGGAAAATTAATTTAAAAATTGTTAACGATGACACAATGTATGACACTGAATTCATGATCATAAAACAAAATGTGAGACCTATGTTAGGTCTAGACTCACTAAGAGAATTAAAAATTTTAAAAGAGGTCAACAGCATTGATAATAAAAAGAAAGACATAATTATTAATAAATATTGTGAACTTTTTCAGGGTGTGGGACAGTTTGATACTCCGCTGGAGCTGCGCACTCAGCCTG
Source organism: Aethes cnicana (assembly GCA_963971205.1). Lineage (NCBI taxonomy): Eukaryota > Metazoa > Arthropoda > Insecta > Lepidoptera > Tortricidae > Aethes > Aethes cnicana. Next base: position 3,233,612 of record OZ020286.1, read on the forward strand.
AAGCTCGACCAGTGGTGCGGCCTCCACGGAGAGTACCACATGCACTCTTGGAGAGACTTGCAGCTAAGCTGATGGCATTGGAGGATCAGCAAATCATTGAGAAGGTTGAACATCCTGAAAGTTTCGTAAGCAATATGGTTATTATTGAGAAAGTAGATAAAAGTTTAAGAATTTGCCTTGACCCACAAGAATTAAATAATGTACTAATAAGAGATTATCATTTAATACCGACTTTAGAAGAGATAATAACAAAGTTGTGTAATAAGTCTGTATTTTCAGTACTGGATTTGTCAGATGGTTTTTATAATATTAGATTGACGGAAAATTCAACAAAATTATGTGCATTCAGTACTCCTTTTGGTTGTTATAAGTTTCTAAGACTACCTTTCGGCCTATCTATTGCACCGGAAATATTTCAAAAATATAGTGAGAAAACCTTTGGGGATATACCTGGAGTGATCATTTATTGTGATGATTTGTTGATTTGTGCCGATAATGAAGAAGAGCATGATAAAATACTTGAACAAGTATTTGAAAGGGCTAGGAAATGTAATGTGAAATTTAATAAGAGAAAGTTTCAATATAAACTTGAAGAAGTAAAGTATTTTGGACATATCTTTTCTAAAAAAGGTATTAAAATTGATTCAGATAGAATTAAAGCCATAGTTGAATTAAAAAGTCCCAAAAATAAGAAAGAATTACAGATCATTTTAGGCATGATAAATTATCTTAGAAGATTTGTCCCAGGGCTGGCGGAATTGGCTGCTCCGTTACAGACATTACTAAAAAAAGATGTTGAATTTTTGTGGATTCAACATCATGAAAATGCATTCATTAATATTAAAAATTGTATCAGTCAAGCTCCAGTTCTACAAAACTTTAATAGTAAATTACCGGTAACAATTCAGTGTGATGCATCCAAGGATGGCTTAGGTTGTTGCTTGATGCAAGATGGCAAACCAGTAAGTTATGCTTCCAGGACCCTCAGTCCAGCAGAAAGAAATTTCTCTCAAATAGAGAAAGAGTTGTTAAGTGTAGTTTGGGCATGTAAAAAATTTCACTATTACATTTATGGTAGAAAATGTACAGTACTTAATGATCACAAACCTTTAGAAACATTATTAAAAAAGGGCATTCATGAAATTCCATCAATGAGATTACAAAGATTAAAACTAAAATTATTAAAATATAACATTGAATACAAATATTTAAGAGGAAAGTTGATGCATGTTGCAGACTTGCTGTCTCGCTCATACTTAAATGAAATTGATAATGATGATGTATATATGCATGAGGTAGTTCACTGTATTGGTCTATCTTCATACTTACAATGCACAAATGAACAAAAGCACGAATTAATAACTGAAACATTAAAAGATGAGGAACTTGTTCAAGTAATAGATTTTAATAGGAATGGTTGGCCAGATAAAATTATGAAGGTACCAGACTCTGTCAAATATTATTTTAAATTCAGAACAAATTTAACAGTAGATAATAACTTAGTATTCATGAATGATAGATTAATAATACCCAAAAACTTAAGATTAAATATTATGAAAAAGTTGCATGAAGGTCATTTAGGTATTTCAAAAATGAAACAAAAATTAAGAAATATGTATTACTGGCCAAAAAGTGATGAACATATTGAAGAATTTGTAAAAAAATGTTTTGTGTGTCAAACATATCAAAATAATAATGTAAAAGAACCATTACTTCCTCATGAGGTTCCAGCATTGCCATTTACAAAAATTGGTGTTGACATCATGGACTTTAAAAAAAAATATTACTTAGTAATTTTTGATTATACAACTAAGTGGTTAGATATCAAATTAATACCTAGTAAATCAGCAAGTAGTATAATCAATTGTCTAATAGAAATATTTTCTCAATTTGGCATACCCACTCAGGTAGTATCTGACCATGTACCATTTGACTCTCGCGAGTGTCACAACTTTGCAGCAGAATGGGGATTCAAGTTTACATTTTCTAGTCCCAGATACCCACAGTCAAATGGTATGGCAGAAAGGGGTGTCCAAATAGCTAAAAAGATTTTAACTAAATGTTATGAAGATAAGACCGATTTCAGACTAGCTCTATTACAATACAGGTCATGTCCCGTGTCAGGAACACACTACTCACCTGCTCAACTGATGATGAACCGTAATTTAAAAACTAAATTGCCAGTAACATGTAAATATTTAGAACCAAAAATTAATACACATGCTGCATTGGAATTTGAAAATATTAGAAATAGAAACATTATAAATTACAATAAAAATACTAAATGTAAGGAAAGCTTTCAGTTAGGTCAAGAGGTGTGGTTCAAAAAGGACCCAAATTGTAAAAAGTGGGTCAAAGGAAAAGTTTGTAAAAATAATAATTTTAGATCGTATGACATAATTGATGGTGCGGCATGCACATATACAAGAACCTCGTACCATATTCGACCTTGTCAATGATTTGTTGAACCATGTTGAACAGTGTTCAGGGCTGAGTGGGCAGCTGTCGGTGGCTTTAAGGAGTGTACCTCACTCTTATGATTAAGTATTTAGATTTGTATAAAAAAAGCAGTATTATTGTTGCCATTTTATATATTTTTTATTATTATTTTGTTTCCCTCGGAAAGGGGAAGAAATGTGTAGAAGTAGAGAAGACATTTAGTTTTGTATAAACTTTATATATAACAAACAGTTGTAGTTTAAAAAAAAAAAAAAAATGTGAACTAACTAGCATATCAGGTTATCGGAAGTAGTGTAAGTTTTCATTTTTTTATTTGTATAAAAAAGGGAGATGTACTATCTGTGGTTATGACAGATTTAAGAGAAGTGTCACTAGAGGGCACCTGGTAGCTATTAGGCAATGGCGGCCCGGCTCATTGAAGAGAGCAAATGTCTTGTTGTAAAATATTTATAAAAATAATAAAACTAGTGTTCCCCCATTAAATCTTTTATTCAAATAACAATACAATTAGTATTTAGATTTCTTCACCCTGTCGTCATCCCTATTACTCATGTCACTGGCTTCGTGTTACATCTAAGACATTTGATGAGCTCCACCTGGACGCACGATCCTTACAACTGAAGATTCCAGAGTAGAGATATGAATGAATACTTAATCAGCCCATCTTGTTGAAAAAAGGTAGAGAATTAAAAGTCTCCTATAAAGTTTTTACGATTTTCAAGTATAGGAAATCAAATAGTAAGTAAATAAAATGACTCCCAAACCTAACTAAATGTTATCTGAGAGTACGTACCTTTCTTCTTCTTGCTGGTGCCATCTTCTAACGAAGTTTGGCGATCATCATGGCTATTTCCACTTTTGACGCAGCTGAAGCTGACGCAGGCCTAGGCCGGCAACTCACTTTTTTTTAAATTTCTATTTGATATATTTGTGACACAGCATCTTGGCATTCCGCCATTAAATATGACATTTTGCCAATACAGTTATTAAAAAAACATGAACCATATTTGCTACATAGGTATCACAGTTTTATTTATGTAAAGAAGACAAAATATATTATATATAAAATATTATTTTATTTATTTATTTCATTGCATGTTTGAGAAAAGCACTATACATACATCGGCGGGGAACGGAAGTTGTCGGCCTCGTAACTATCCGGCCTCACTTCGTTCGGCCATATATAATACTCAGCCTGTAACATCCTCCTTCCCGGCCTCTGTAGTAATGTACTATTTAGTGAAATTCCAATATCTGTACAAAATTTGGTGTCGTATTTAATGTTTATTTATCTTGTAACGAATTAATATTTAGTATGTAATTTGACATCCACTGAACAAATTAATCTGAATGAATAACCTACCTATTTCAGATTGTCACTAAAAAGATCGATTTTTTATTTAAGCAACCAACGGTGTAATAGGGTGTCCAGTATTAAACTTGTTTTCTGTCAGAGCTATCGGCTGTGACAACTTTTTTTTGTGTCCATATGGAAAGAAAGGATAAAAAACATCGGAAAGCATAATAGTAGTTTGTGTGACTAGGGAGCAAAATGGCTAGCAAGGGATTCAAGCTAGTCACCCAAGGTTTAATAGTACATTACAGACCTAGGTTGGTGAATTCGTAAATGTCCCAGATCGCAGGTTTCTGTGGCCCGAACCGAAGGTGAGGGCCATAAATATGTGATATGGGGCTTTACGAATTACCGCCCTAGGTTTGTAATGTACTATTGCTACCGTGTTGCACACTCTGTTTTTCACTCCTCCTATGAGCAGCAGGGAACAAAATCGTACTTTGTTCCCTAGAGAGCAAAATATTACTTTGATCCCTGTTTGCGGGGCAGATATGGAGAGGGAGCAAAATCGCATTTTGCTCCCTCTAAATGTGTACTGCTTTTCGAATAGGAGGAGTAAAAAATAACTTTTCGTTTAGACATACCATTCTGTAAGTATACATCAGCACTACAAAAAGTAGGCACTTAAAACCGTATCAGTGTTGATAAAACTTTTTGACCGTTTTAATAAATTAAAAACCACGATGCCTGATGTTCATAAAAAAATGAAATAAATCCGACTTAACGAAGTATAGGTAAAAAACATAGCTAAATGACCTCGTATATATACATATATGTAGTAGTAACCTGTATGTATACGAAAGTTGACTTTCCATATTTGAATTTTCGTCCAATTTTCATATAATTTTGGAACACAACAACACACAGCAGGTGACTTACTTAAGTTTTTCACTTACTTAAGTTTAATTTTCTTTATTCTGGTGTTCCCTTCATGTAACAATTGTTGTTGAATCTATAAATTAAATATAAAGTTTTTTCAGTGTTTAATATATTTATTGTGACAATTTATAGTCATTTCGTTACGTTTTTTTGTTATAACTGATAGATGTACAGGACTATAAACCATAGATACAAGAGGCGTGAAATCTAATATATAAAAATAAGTCGGGTTTTCCTCCCTGACGCTATAACTCCAGAACGCACGAACCGATTTCCACGGTTTTGCATTCGTTGGAAAGGTCTCGGGCTCCGTGAGGTTTAAGGCGGTACGAAGTCCGCGGGGTCAGCTAGTCTACTATATAAAAATAAGTCGGGTTTTCCTTCCTGACGCTATAACTCCAGAACGCACGAACCGATTTCCACGGTTTTGCATTCGTTGAAAAGGTCTCGGGCTCCGTGAGGTTTAAGGCGGTGCGAAGTCCGCGGGGTCAGCTAGTCTACTATATAAAAATAAGTCGGGTTTTCCTTCCTGGCGCTATAACTCCAGAACGCACGAACTGATTTCCACGGTTTTGCATTCGTTGGAAAGGTCTCGGGCTCCGTGAGGTTTAAGGCGGTACGAAGTCCGCGGGGTCAGCTAGTCTCCTATATAAAAATAAGTCGGGTTTTCCTTCCTGACGCTATAACTCCAGAACGCACGAACCGATTTCCACGGTTTTGCATTCGTTGGAAAGGTCTCGGGCTCCGTGAGGTTTAAGGCGGTACGAAGTCCGCGGGGTCAGCTAGTTACCTAATAAATTAGGCGTCTGAAAAAGTTCAACTCAAGTTAATTAGTTTGAAACGGAAGCACAATGCGGGTGACAAATAATGGATCCTTACAGTTAAAAGAATAGAGCGACCGACAAGACTCGTGTGCAAACATTAATACAAGATGATGAAAATGTACTTATTATTGCTCGCACTGTGGTGTCGATGCAAAGCAATCGAAGGGAATAAAATACCAGAGGATGCCTTGCTGAACTTCACTAGCCTTGTCAACAAATATGGACATGTAACTGAAGAACATAATGTTATTACAGAAGATGGATATATATTAAAACTCTTCCACATTCCTGGCAAGAGCAAACAGCCAGTTTTTTTCATGCATGGGCTAGGTGACTCTTCTGATTCTGGTGTTATGAGAGGTCACAAGTCTATAGCTATAACTTTAGCTAACCGAGGTTACGACGTCTGGCTTGAAAATAATAGAGGCAACAAATATTCACGAGGACATGTTTCCTTGAATCCAGATAAGGACAAGGCTTTCTGGGACTACAGTTTCCACGAAATAGGCGTATCGGATTTACCAGCGATGGTAGACTTTACTTTGCATGAAACTAAAGCAGACAAAATTGATGTTATCGCACATTCACAAGGAACTACTGCATTTTTTGCTCTATTATCAACTAAACCGGAATACAATGAAAAGATAAACGTATTGGTAGCATTACGTCCTGTGGCGTTCTTGGCAAATTTAGTGCCGCCTATATCTACGGTAGCTGTATCAGGACTTCTTATTAACCAACTCTTACTATCATTGGGAGTAGAAGAAATAGCCGCCAATGGAACGTCATCTAGTAAATTGCAAACACTTCTCTGTTCTCAAGGATTTATAGGAGGAAATGTGTGCCATATCGGCGTAATTTTTACTATTCTTGGAGTCGACCCTGAACGCCTGGGATGGGAATTGTTACCTATATTTCTCGCTCATTTTCCCGCTGGTCTTTCAAGGAAAAGCCTTTTCCACTACAACCAACTATTTTTCAGCAAAAGATTCGCTCATTACGATTACGGGACTGTGAAAAACCTAGAAATTTACCAATCAGTAGTGCCTCCAGATTATGACTTAAAGAAGGTAACCGCAAAGGTTGCATTGTTTCTCGGAAGGAACGATCCTTTTTCGAAGATCAAGGATGCTGAACATTTACAGGAGTTACTCCCAAATACAGTGTTTCATACCGTTATGAAACCGAGACTTTGGAACCATGCAGATTTCTTATTGTCTAACGACATGGCAACTTATCTTTTTCCATTCATATTTGATCTTTTAAATAACTATTACCCAGGCCCGTGCTTGATTTCATAAATATTTTCATTCAACGTATAATTTTGATTTCGTTACCCCGTTACATTTACATCGTTCGTTAAAAATAACTCTAAAGATTGTATTTGTATTATTAGGTATACTTCTTGAGGCTTTTATTTGAGTAAATAATTCTGAAATTAAATTTACTCTGATTTCAATGCATTTTTTAGTCATTATAACAACGCTTGATCGTAGTGTGAATAATCAAAATGTTAATAATTATACTTACGTAAAGTGTTTTGAAGTGTACCTTTACTAATCTGACATAATTAATTAATAACTAAACCTATGAAAAGTAAATGTTGAATGTTTTAACTAATAATATCTATGTCATAGTAACAGTCGGCTTTGAGTTTTCTATAATTATGTTAATGATAATAATGATTCATAAACTCAAATCAATTAGTTAATCGTATAAGTATTATCATTCGTTAGTAAAGAACAAAATTAGATCCTGATCATTTCCTGCCCAAACTTGAATACGAAGGATAAATCTAAATATAGAAATGTGATGTCAACGACATTTAATAAACAGCATAAAAAAGCGTACCTGTTTTAAAATAAACGTAATCGCTTCCGATGAATAAATAAGAGGCGTCGAAGTTATAAAAATAACCTTTGGTATAGCACATAGCAGCTAAGAAGGCGCGCGGCGAAACACTTATTCATCCGTATCCGTAAGAAATATGGACAAGTCAAAGTCAAAAGACAATTATTATCTTCCTGTTCCCCGAAATAATAATAATAATTTATTTCTTATTAAAGTACACATATTTAAATAAAGATTAAGTACTGCGATTTTTCTATTTTTCATGTGAATAACGTAAACGCTAAACGTTTTTAACGGATGCTTCATGACATTCCACAATATAATGCACATATTATGAATTTATTGATGATTTAATTCAATTTTATGCTTAAACATTACATTGACAGATGACGACATTTTAAAAACTCAGCTATACACACTACAATGAACCTGTTCGATAACTTTTGTAAATTTTAGCCTCATTTCCGCAAAATTGAGAAGCTGGATGACCTCAACATTCACAAGAATGTGTTGGTAGACTGTCTCACTTGGTTTTTATAAGACTAGCAGATCCACTTTTATCCGATACTAGCTTCTGCCCGCGACTTCGCCCGCGTGGAATTCGGTTATAGCGTTCCCGCGGGGACTATGCGTTTTCCGGAATAAAAAGTAGCCTATGTCCTTTCCCGGGACTCCTCCATACCTCCATACCAAATTTCATCTCAATCGGCCCAGCGGTTGAGGCGTGAAGAGGTAACAGACAGACAGACAGACAGACAGACAGACAGACAGACAGAGTTACTTTCACATTTATAATATTAATATGGATTAATATGGATTTCGAAAGTACGCAGAGTACGCACTGGCGGTGTGACACCTAATAGTCGGAGAGGTTTCCTAAGTAAACCGACAATTGACAACATTTCAAAATTTTTGTAGGGCGTAATTCGAAAACCATTTTCGTATTATATATATTTTCATATTCGGTGTCCCCACCTAAAGGAGTCAATAAAAAAGTTTCAGATTATTTCGTTCATTTACTTTTAGAGAAAATACTACACTAAGACATTAGTGATAATTCCTGAGTGACGTAAGCTATATAATACTCGTACTTAACGTATGTTGCATACATGTTCTGGACAGCATTAAGCCTATAGCCTGTCTTTTTTATGACAATGGTATAGGCAAACGAACGCAAATCCCACCTGATGATAAGTGGTCGCTGCGGCCCATGGACACCGAAATCCTATGATCCCCAGTGAGAAACCATAAGATCTCGAATGCGTTGCGTTGTTTGTGTGCGTTGTGTAACGTAGGTATTATAATAACATATTATGCGAATGCTGTCTGTTTTGTGTGAAAAATAAATAAATAAAATCCTGGGCGACCGAGCTTTGCTCGGATGAAAATAGCTAAAAATGAATTTTCCCGGATATGAGACCTAGCTAGATCGATTTGTCACCCCCTAAAACCCCTATATGCCAAATTTCATCGAAATCATTAGAGCCGTTTTCGAGAACGTGATTACAAATATATTTACGTCACCCATGGCAGTAAAGTGTGATTTTCTGCCCGCTGCGCGGTAAGAAAATCGCACTTTCTGGCCAAGGCAAGACGTAAAACTTTTGACAAACCACGGGCGGTAATTCGTAAAGCCCCAGATCGCATATTTATGGCCCTCACCTTCGATTCGGGTCACAAACACCTGCTATCTGGGACATTAACGAAATCACCGCCCTAGGTCTGTAATCGACTATTATATAGGTACATAAGTAAATAAACCTAATATTCCCTAGGGATCGGATATCGGATCGTACGCAGGATATACCGCTAATCACCAAATTCCATGACATAATCGGTAGTAAGTAATATTATTATAGAGAAGCACGGATTTCCTTGTTATTGAAATAAATCTAAATTTAATCGGGGCAAAAATAAAGTTGGTAGGTATTCAGATTGCTTTGCTTGTTGTCTATATTAAACGGGTATACAAATTATTCAGGAAGTAAATGAGATATATATATATACTAAAAATACAAAATGTTTTGCCAATACAGGCACAGACTTGGCCAAGTATGAATAAATGTTCGAACAGAAGGGGGAAGGGGGAATTTCGAAATTGATATTTATGATTTGGTGTTCAATGTGACGTGCACATTCAGTACCTAATAAAAACAATCAGTAGATTACTATATACACTAATAATAAGTCTGTAGAAAAGTCGCGTCTGTAACTTGAAAATTAAAAGAAACGATAAAGTCGAGGGGACTATATATAAACGACACTGAACACAAAAAACGAATTTTAGAAAAATTAAGACGATAATTTTACGTGATAACGTCACGCTTAGGCCGATCGTGCTTCTCTATCGCTTGTTCCGCGCTCTCGCTTGCCAGCTCGGCTCAGTCGGAACGTGACAATGAGTCATGCTTTTTCGTGCGTCCAGTCGGCGTTCATCGATTTATAAGACGTTATCACCTCAAAAATAGTTGTTTTTTTTTTATTTATTTATCTTTTACCAAGTTTTGATCGTGCCGTTTCCTGGGGCCTCCATTCAAGCTTTACTTACCCGTGTAAGGACGATCGCACTTCTTTTGAACTTAAATGAACGACAGTTAATTAGTATAATTTGCTAACTTGGTGATTATGATTATCATTAAGTAATTTATTATAATTTATTAAAATATACATTATCTTACGAGTTCCTACAACAACGAAGTCACAATTAAGGTTTTGAGTCATCAATTGCGGAACCCTATTAAAACCGGGATCCTTTTCCGAGCTTATATTTAGCACGAGTGGGTAAAAATATGGTTTAGTGCTTTTTGAACCACGCTCTTAACCGTTACATATTCCGAAGGCTGTATCTATACTTAATTGAAATATAATTGATAGTATAATTTAAAAAATGAACATTATATTTACGTGTCTAGTTATATTCGTTGGTGTCGTGAATCAAGTATGCACACAATCTACAGGATCTTCGTTTGACGAAAGAAAAATGAATTTTACAGAATTCGGTGTTAAATATGGACATTCGATTGAAGAACACGTAGTCACGACTGAAGATGGGTACGTCCTGATGCTGTTCCGGATACCAGGGAAGAGGAAAAAGCCTGTGCTCCTCATGCATGGTTTAACTGACTGCGCTGACACCTTCGTTCTACGCGGGAACCAATCTTTAGCCATATCCCTCGCGAACCGAGGATACGACGTGTGGGCCGGCAATATAAGAGGCAACAAGTACAGTCGTCAACATCTTAAACTTAATCCAGATAAAAACATGAAGTTCTGGGACTACAGCTTCCACGAAGCCGGCTATTACGATCTAGCAGCAATGATAGATTACATCTTACTAGCCACAGGCGAAAGGAAACTGCAAACCATTGGACACTCGCAAGGAACTACGATGCATTTTGTGCTGCTCTCTAAAAGGCCAGAGTACAATGACAAAATTAAATTATTCATAGCTCTCGCCCCCGCAGCTTTTCTCGGAGATTTAATACAGCCATGGATCACTATAGCCCAACTCGCTCCAGTAATCAATGAAGTTTTAAAATCAAACGGTATAGAAGAGGCGTTCCGTGAGAAATCATCATTCACCACGTTTCTGAGATCTCTTTGCAGCCAGGACACTATAGAATATGAAATTTGCTTTTTGACTGTGTTCTCAAACCTCTTAGGCCATGACAGCAAACGCATAGAGCCAAGTTTCATGAAAATTGCAATAGAGCATGCTCCTACAGGGACTTCGAGGAAGAGTCTATTGCATTACAGCCAGCTAGCGCAGAGTAAAAGGTTTTCCGAATTTGACTATGGCGTAGAGAATTTAAGGTACTACAACAGTACTGTACCACCTGACTACAACTTGGGAGCGGTTCGGACGAAGGTAGCAATTCTTGTAGGTCGAAACGATCCCTTATCTAGGATTAAAGATGTAGCAATTCTAAAATCCCTGTTACCTAATGTAGTGTACTATCATGTAATGAAGCAAAAGCACTGGAATCATATAGACTTCATTTGGGCTAACGATATGGCGGATAGCTTGTTACCGTCTTTATTTGAGTTGCTAGAAAAACATGATCAAGAATAAGTTATCAAGGGAATAAATAAGTACACAATAAAAGTTAGTTTTTAACGACTAACATATTCGATAAAAACCTAGTCATTAATTATAAGTAACTAGTTGACCCGGTGAACATCGAATCACCCGAAGGCGATTCCCATACAAAGATAATTCTTTTAGATTTTCCCCTATTCTTTTTTTCGAAGCCGCCCCCGGATCACAGGCAATAAAACCTCGGTCCAGCAGTTCTGAAACATTAGCCAGAATAACACAAGTCAATTCATTTTAAGAGTGGATCGAAACCATTTGACGATAATTAACGACGAGAATTGACAACGATAACCCAACCTCAGTATTGACTATCAATTCTAAACATATTTATAGGCTTTAATTTTTATTTTTTTCGGAATGGTTAAATAAAAAATGATATAGGTACGTTAACTATACACCACCTTACTGTTTTTGTTTCCTTTAACAGCTCATTGCTTGGTTAATACTGAGCAGAGTTAAAAAGAAATACAACATAGGATTCAGGTAAAGTGTGCGCGTCTCGGTCTCAAATATCATCAAATGGTTTTAGAAGAAAAGGATTTGCATTATTTGTGTCTTTTCAGTAATTTTGAAAACGAAACAGTTAAAGATTTTTTTTTTCATATAAGAGGTAGGTACTATAGGTAGGTATTTGAAAAACCGAGTATTTAGTAAATGTTTAATAAATTATCTAAACGAAAAAAATGGCTTTTTCCTTTTACAGTCCCAAATGGTGAAAATGAACGTGTATGTGTAAAATGACAGATCAACTCGAGTACAATTATTCCTTAACTAACGGATATGTGTTAAGTACTGTATTTACTGCTGTAGATGTCCTTATTAAATAAATAAATGAAGCTACTTAAGCTATGCCAGTTAATAAGAACACAAAAGTTATAAATAAATACATACAAATTATTATGTGCGAATGTGCTTTACGCGCAGTTTACATATTATGACCGACGAAGATACTGCCAATTCAGAAAAGTATTGTAGTATTTTGCGGAATTATTATAAGACATGATTGATTGATGTCTTAACAGGTAAACAGTTTACGTTATTCTTTGAAGTGGCCAATAAGTTCATAAAGCCAAGGTACCAATTGCTACTATCGTATAATGAACAGGATAAATGTAAACAGTTTTTTTTTACTTTTCCACCCGCACACATGACGGTCGTGAATTTTAAAAAACCTGTTGTCTACCGCCTATTGTCAAAAAGATTATGTAAAATAAACTTAATTACTTAGTTATTAAAGTATATTCGCTCGACGCGGAATCGCGTCAACGGTAGACAACGGATTAAGCTTACAAAAATGAATACTGTGTTCATATGTGTAATCGTTTTAGTTTGTGTGCTGAATGAAACGAAGTCTCTTCACTTCGAACCGGCAATTGAAGATGCCATACTTAATTTTACGAGTCTTGGCTTCAAATTCGGATACCCAGTTGAGGAGCATCAGATCACGACTGAAGATGGTTACATTCTGCAGCTCTTCCGGATACCAGGGAAAAGCAAAAAACCTGTGCTTTTAATGCATGGTTTGATGGAATGTGCAGACACCTTCATCATTCGAGGAAACCGATCAATAGCTATATCCTTAGCAGCCGCTGCGTACGATGTATGGGCAGGCAATATAAGAGGCAACAAGTACAGCAGAGGACATATCAAACTATCCGATAAAGATGCCAAATTTTGGGACTACAGTTTCCACGAAGGCGGGTATTATGATCTACCAGCCATGATAGATTACATTCTAGAAACTACAGGTGAGAAGAAACTGCAGACTATAGGACACTCGCAGGGAACCACGATGCATTTCGTACTGCTTTCCATGAGACCTGAATACAATGAAAAAATCAAGATATTTATAGCGCTGGCTCCTGTAGCTTTTCTTACAGATTTGAAACCACCAGTTAAAGACATCGTGCCATTTGGACAGCGTCTGGGCGATACATTTAAATCGCTCGGCGTCAATACAGTGTTTCCAGAAAAATCGCCATTGACTGCACTTGTGAGAGCCATTTGCAGACAGGGTGCTTTTGGCTACAAGTTGTGCTACGAAACTCTATTTTTCCCTCTCTTGGGTTATGATACTAAACGTTTCGAGGTTAGTTTCCTTAAGACTGCCATCGGACATTCCCCGGGACCGACATCGGTTAAAAGTTTTCTTCATTATGACCAATTGGCAATCAGCAAAAGATTCTGTCAGTATGATTATGGGTCTACGGAGAATTTTGAGCGCTACGGTTTCACTGTGCCGCCAGACTATAATCTAAGAGAAGTCAGTGTAAACGTTGCTATGATAGTAGGCCGGAACGATGTTTTATCTAGAATTAAAGACGTAGAACTCCTGAGAATGCTGTTGCCAAATGTAGTACATTACCACGTGATGAAGTCAAAGTGTTGGAACCATATAGACTTCATCTGGGCTAATGACGCGCCAGTGACTATCCTACCCCACATTTTACGACTATTAAAAAAGTATGAATAATAAAATAGTTCATGGGCCACTCAACCAACTCTATATCAACTAAGTAATTGGTCCCCCCAAAATAGAGTTCAGCGTCGCAGTATGCCCCGACGGAGATGGCGGGGCGAACTAGACGCCTTCCGCAATGATTGGCCGGATGTCGCAAGAGACAGAAAAGCGTGAAAATTGAGAGGGAAACCTTTGCCCAACAGTGAGACACTGCAGACTAATATAATAATAATAATAATAAATAGTGCCGTTTGAGGAACCCTTATAGTTTCGCCATGTCCGTCCGTCCGTCCGTCCGTCCGTCCGTCCGTCCGTCTGTCCGCACTATTGCTCGAAGATGCTTAGTTCTAGAAAGCTGTAATTTGGCATGAATATACATATTAGTTGTAGGGTATCATAATATTACTTACCTTTTAAGTTACACTTTCATTTATTACTCATCATTAACATGCTCCTGCAATTAAAAACATAACATTACTTCGGATTCCTTGTACACAAACACATTTTTATAACACCATCATATCACGTACATCCAAGCTTCTTCTTTGTCACGCGTTTACTTATACGATACTCAAATTACGTCGTGGCAATGTATTTGTCGCGACCTGTTATTATTTTTCCTTCTTGAATTACATGAACACTACAGTTTTGCCTTTATAGTTTCGGTGAAATTGTGGTTTTTGTAAATATTGACGTAGTTGACAATGTTGTTGATACCCGTTGCTATGGTCACAACATATCAATCCTTTGGTAAAATGTTAGGTTTCTCACTGGTGGGCGATAAATTTGATGTTTTATTTCTATTTTTATTCAAATGCTCTAAAAATTCCATCCAAGGTTTCCTTATCGATATAGCCGCAAGGATGGTCAGTTCTTCTTCAGCTCTCAAACGGAGCAGTCGAAATTATAAGACCTTTGTCCTGGGGGTCGACCAGCCTCCAGGACCCTGCAAAAAGGCCCAAAGCCTCTGGCAATCTTTTGGCCGTGCTAACTTAATAATTTACTTCATCTCTGAGTTGGTGTGCGGACGACTCTAAAATCTATCCGCACAAAGTTCTTCAAGTTGGTGTGCGGACAACTTTAAATATCCGTACAAAGACTCACCTTCTACGTGGTGATAGCCATTCGCTCCATCACTTCTGACGTTTTACCCGCTGTACTATCACCCGTGCCACTCTTTACGTGTACCGAGCCTGTGGCATCACACTGCCATCCAGAGACGGTCCACTACGACGTCAGCACTACGCTGATCCACCCTTCAGCAGTACTACCCCGTGCCAGCCACCAGCTGAACCTCGAAGCGTCGCTCTGACCCTGCACACCTCCACCGTCCAGTAAAGACCTGTGCCGCTGTTCCTGATTCCGACTCACCAATATCCTGTGCCGCCTTTCCGCTACGCCGTGCTGCTGAATCATTCTCCACCCCGAGCTCCTTCAACCTTCACATCATCCTTCACTCGTCCCACACCCTGATTCAACTTTACTTACCTCCACACCGCTCTTCATAACACCACTTCTCACCACTTCGCCCATATTCCATTACCTTTTTTTTAATAATTGTAAATAGGTTTTCTTTCCTTTATTGTAAATATATTTATTGTATATACCTACTCTTTCCTTCCTCTTCACACCTTCATTCCTTAATTGTCGCTTCACGACATAGTTACGCTGACAAAGTGGTACAATAAAATTTTGAAATATATTTTTTTATAGGGTACCTCCCCTACTCGTAAAGTGGGGATGGTTTTTTTTTTCTTGCGTACCAATAATTTTTTGGTTTAGTGCTGCGTTTGTGAAATATTAAGCTTTAAAGTGCTATTTTTTGTTAGAGTCACGTGTCCCCCCCCCCCTGCCAGCTAAATGGTGGTATTTGGATGGCTGAAAAAAATCACGGTTGTGGCATATATAACGTAGTTGAAAGGAAAACTATCACAGCTAAGTAGGCTGTACAAACTTACGAGTAATAGTCGACCAACTTATAAAAAGATTAAAAAACCAATGATTTTTCTCGAGCGGAAGGGGCGTCGGGCGGGCACGTCATACCACAGGCTAGCTAGATGCTAATAAGTCTTAGAAAGGTACTGTGGGCATCGTCAACTTCGGAACCCTATACTTTGCGCGTGGCCCGACACGCACTTGGCCGGTTTTTTATAATTTTAATCATAGGTAGAAACGGGGTAGAGTTGGTATTTTTACCAAGAATTTCAGTAAGTAAGACACACGAGCTTTATGATTGGTTCTGTTTTTAACTGCCATAAAACGCTACGCGGAGAGAAAATCTCACTTCTTGGCCAAGGCAAGATGTAAAACTTTTGACAAACCACGGGCGGTAATTCGTAAAGCCCCAGATCGCATATTTATGGCCCTCACCTTCGGTTCGGGCCACAGAAACTTGCGATCTGGGGCTTTACGAATTCACCACCCTAGGTCTGTAATGTACTATTATATGCTAACTTGCTGCGTCTCAGAAACAATTACTGTCCATTACACTAGCTGTAGATACTTCAAAGTAAACGTCAAATTACGACCGAAAAAATATGCAATTTATTACATTGTTAATCTTTTGCTCTGTTCTGTGTGGTCAACTTGCTGGTAGTAAAAAAATGCTATTGGTTATTCATACTTATGAAAAACTAGTTGTATCAATTTTTATACTGCTAATATTAAATTCAAATTCAATCATTTATTCAGCAAATTGGCCACATCGGGGCACTTTTATACGTCAGAAAAATAATTTACCAGTGTTTTCTAGACCTATTGCTTGAGAAGAAGCGCCGCAAAAAACTCAAGTAGAAGGCCTTTTTTTTTAAATTTCCACATAGTTACAAAATTTACATTTTTGTTACATGTATAAAATATACGTATTAAAGCTTTTTCGCCACAAGTTTTCGTCACAGTGGTAATTCACTTATTAAATGATCAATAGTCCGTCGACCAAAGAGTATAGTTGCATATTGTGCCGTCGACTTCGCATCCGCTATTTGGCGCTGTCGTCAGTAGTAGATGTATTGGCAGTGTGCAACTGCCAATACATCTACTACTACTACTACTACAGCCTATTTGCGTCCCACTGCTGGGCACAGGCCTCCCCTCATCATGAGAGGGTTTGGGCTATAGTCCCCACGCGGGCCCAGTGCAGATTGGGGACTTCACACACATCTTTGAATTACTTCGCAGATGCGTGCAGGTTTCCTCGCGATGTTTTCCTTCACCGAAAAGCTCATGGCAAATTCAAATTGAATTTCGCACGTAAGTAAACTTAGAGGTGCGAGCCGGAATCGAACCCCCGACCCTCGGCATGAGAGGCGGTAGGTCGAACCACTAGGCCACCACGGCTGTTACCAATACATCAACTGTGCCGATACATCAACTCTATCGAATTCATTCTTTGACTGAATCCTTTCATGCGTACGAGTAGGTACATACTAAAATCACATTTAAGGGATGTATAGTCCCTAACTTAAACTTAAATCTAAGATCTTAGAGATGGTCTTATATTAGGTACAAATTAATGAAAATATTAATTAAAGTACTTATCTAAATATGTATACTAAAAATAATAATAAAAATCGGATACGGAAGGTTATTCCTATCCTTAAAAAAAAATCGAGCACATTGTCATTTTTCACCCATAGCCAATTGTTATGTAGCAGATAGTTGGTGGAAATGAAATGAAATGAAATGAAATGAAATGAAATGAAATGAAAAAAATGTACAGATTATCAGATTATTGCCGGAACTTTGCCATACTACTACTACTACTACAGCCTATTTGCGTCCCACTGCTGGGCACAGGCCTCCTCTCATCACGAGAGGGTTTGGGCTATAGTCCCCACGCGGGCCCAGTTAGAACCAATTAGAACTTTTCCATAGAAAATGTTAATAGCAAAACCACAAGTATATCTTCTAATATATAAAACTATCTTCTGCCCGTGACTTCGTCCGCGTGGAATTCGGTTATCGCGTTCCCGCGGGAACTATGCGTTTTTCCCGGATAACATGGTAGCCTATGTCCTTTCCCGGGACCCCAACTATCTTTATGCCAAATTTCATCTCAATCGGTCCAGCGGTTGAAGCGTGAAGAGGTAACAGACAGACAGAGTTACTTTCGCATTTATAATATTAATATGGATTATGGATTCTCGTGTCACAGTGTTTGTAACCAAACTCTTCCGAAAGATTCTAAAAAACAAAAACTCTTACTCAAAATTCTTATGAAATTTGGAGTGTATGTTCAGTAGGTCTGAGAATAGGAATAGGACGTAAGCCATTTTTCATACTCAAAAAAAATCCAAGGCGGTACGAAGTCCGCGGAGTCAGCCAGTATTTAATACAAATGCATAAGTATATCCCTGACCTTACATCTCTTGATGATATTTTAATACTATTAAGTATCTGTTTCTATTTGTTAAACATGCATCGCAGGTTATATTTTTAACCGACTTCAAAAAAAGGAGGAGGATCTCAATTCATCTGTATGTTTTTTTTTATTTAATTGAAAAAGACATCAACAGCATAGGTAGGTACAGATTATTATAAAACATTGATAAAATTAACATTTGTAGGAACATCGTTCTTATATGTGAGCATAGACATAAATAATACTTCGTATGGACCCGGCCTAACGTAGATACATGTCATGTTTCCCCACTTCATTGGTGTCCAATCCAAAGTTAAACTTATATCGTGACACTAAAGCTGGGGTCACATTTTTTCAACAACGAGACGAGTTTTTAGATACTGAGAAACAGTTTCGAAAAAAGTTTTTTTAAAAACGCTTATTAAATTGTCACGCACGGTCGGTGACAGAACTTTGGATTGGACACCGTGGAAGTGGGGACATATTACGTGTACGTTAGACCGGGTCTATATTATTTACGTCTATGTATGTGAGCCTATTACAGGCATGTACAACACTCGTTTTTTAAATTAATGGGTTAGTACAGTCGCCATCAGATATATGCAACCAATCAAGATTATCATAAATATCTGAAGACGATCTTATTTTCAAGACGTTAGAGTGCATATTCATATATTTATGATCACCCTTGTTTGTTCAGATATATCTGATGGCGACTGTACCACAATATTGTATTTACTTATTTTGAGATAGAAGACATTGAGCACCCTTAAGGTGCTGAAGCGAGTGCTTTTACTGGGTACTTACTTTTAGATAATAACTTAGACTACCACAACAGCCACTGCTGGGCACAGGCCTTTGCTCGTCACTAGATGGTTTGTGCTATAGTCCCCACGCAGACCCAGTGCAGATTGGGGACTTCACACTCCCTTAAATTATTTTTCAGACGCGTGCAAGTTTCCTCACGATATTTTTCTTCGTCGATAACCTCGGTAAATTGAAATAGAATTTTTCACACAAGTATAAACTCAGAGGTGCGAGACGGGTTGCAACCCCCGATCTTATGAATGAGTCCTCGCATGAGTCGCGTGAGGTTAAACCGAGTATGGCTACCACTTGACTAGAGATCTTCTACTATCTAAAGTCCCGCGCCTTCACATTTCAAAACGCTTCAATTTTTTTATTATTATTTAAAAAGCACCACCAACACTCTCAACACATAGTTGATGGCTGTCTCAGCATGCACACATGTGTTGAGAGTGTTGGTGGTGAGCTTTTTAAATACATTGATGATTGAAGCGTTTTGAAATGTGAAGGCGCGGGACTTTAGATAGTAGAAGATCTCTACACGTGTGTGGCTTAGACTGTAGGTATCTGAAATCATCAAATTCAAATTCAATCATTTATTCAGCAAATTGGTCACATAGGGGCACTTTTACACGTCAAAAAAAGAATTTACCTTAGGAAGGCCTTTTTTTTAAATTCATCAATAATTATCATCGTGTTCAACACCATTATTTTCATTATCCTGATTGTCATCATCATATCATCATCGTCATATTCACGGGATGCCACTGCTGTTATGTCATTATGTCACATAGCTGTGACCTTTCCCGAGGTTTACCGCACAAACCGGTCCTGCGCTGCATCACGGTTTCCATAGACATTAATTGGTACTTTAGTTACTTAATTGTTATACAATTATTGTATAACAAAACAATACAAGGCTGCAAAGTCCGCAGTCGTAGCGAAGCACGATCAATGCACGAATGTGAAATAAGTTTTCTGCCAAGTGCAACACAATATTTTTAAAAATTACTTGTTACGTCCGATCGCGTTTCGAAGCGAAGTTGAAATTCGAAGAAAAAGCTAGCTATAGGCTTTTTACTTTTGCAATCACAGATTTATCTAATTCGATGCTCCAAGCTACCATAGTTACGTAGTAACTAGCCTGGCGTCTGGGTCGCTGTGACGTTCAGCAGGTCTAGGCCGCTTATTATCAATTACCATTCATTATAGTACGGTCGAGAAAACCTGTTCCACAAGGTGAGGTCTTTGTTCCGCTACTGATAAGAGTCCAATGTACACATTGATTTAAAGGGTTCCGTGGAGATATTTCAAATCATTATTTCAGCCGAGAGATCCCGTTACTCAGACCATTGCTTCTCGACACGCATTCAACAGGGTCTCGACACCTTCGTCAAGTCATTGCAACCTTTGTCCTCATGGTACCATCCACGAGGATAAAGGACACGCGCAATTTGTAATCTGAAGATTTTGACCACAGCTTACCATCAGGTGACCTGCATGCTTGTCTGCCAACTAATACCATAAAAAATTATCTCAAGCGCTGCCAATTCCGATTCAATATTGGATCTCTACCTCTAGAAGTGTAGACTTGTTTACCTGGGCATATTATACCAGGACTCCCAGGTGAATTTGATCGTCAACAATTGTCATAATTGTCAATTGCCAAATGGTCCCAACGGAAGACCAGCGCTGGCATTAATGCTAGCACATGCTGAGTTGAGACCATTTCGTGACAGACCACAACACTTTTCTTTTGATCTGTGTAAATGTTTTTGTACATAATAATTTTTACATCACCCTTGGCCGTAAAGTGGGATTTTCTGCCCGCTACGCGGAGAGAAAATCTCACTTCTTGGCCAAGGCAAGACGTAATAATTTTTATGTGTGTGTGTTGTGTAATGTCATGAATAAATGTTCTTCTTCTTCTTCTACATTTTAATATTTTCATGCGTCTGTCAGTTAAAGTGGATTCTAAAGGTCGAAAGCAAGAAACAACTATCTACTCAATCCAAAATGCATAATTCTCATGGTAATTGTATTATGTATTCATCCTAAAGTATAGTCTAATTCGAAGGTAAAGCGAAACGGTTTATTACAGAAACATCTGCCTGGAAGGAAAAAACACCGTCTACACATTTCCAGAAACGAAGGGCATTAAACGTATACAAATGTGGCATTTAAAGCGCTCTTTAACATTATGTGTTTCAATTTTGAAAATAATTTCATACATTTTCCTTAAACAAACAGATTTTATTAACATGATCACGTAACCCTAAAACAAGATACAACACCACAAACTTACAAAAGTCGTCAGGAGTGTCGCTACTGTCGAATCAAACATGAAACACTACTTCATATTTGCTTCAGTTCCAAATTCTGCCACCGCTGTAAATAACTTTGCAGTGACCGTCAAATGTTATTTCCTGATTTCAATGACGCGCTAGGTACAGTCGACATCAGATATACCTATGGAAGATAACTACCTATTTGATTATCAAGACTAGACGTTAGCATATATCATATTCATCAACATTTCAGCCGAAAGACGTCCGCTGCTGAACATAGGCTTCCCCCAAGGCGAGCACATTCACATGTTTATAATCATCTCACCTGCTACTATACGGTCGACATCAAAGATATGTTTACACTTTTTCACCCTATTCCGTTGTGCTAAAGTCCAAAAGTCTATACATCTCTCTCTCGCCGACTGTACTTACTGTTTCCATAGAACCATTATTTGACGCGGTCCTCCTCTATGTAAATTAGGAAAACTTTATGAATATGCATGAAGGTTGATTTTTGATTTACAAATGTCAAAGGAGATATGACCTTAAGTTGATATGGAAGCGCGCATGACGTTTGTTTTTGACAACACTTTTTACACTTTTTATGGTAAGTAAATAAAATACCTCGGCGTCAGTGCCAGTATTTTCTCGTTGACGTCCCGATGACGGCAGAGATCGAAAAAACGCCTTTTAAGTTGATTCTACTACCGGATGTAACCTTAAGCCGTGGTATTAACAACTGCAAGCATATAGCCTTAAAGTCCGAGAACATGGAATCACCATTTCATGGCAAACAACCTGATGCCGGAAGATTTGCGCTAAATGCAGAATAGCGAAGGTGTTGAACATAATATTTAAACAGTTAAATGCTTTATTTTAATATACTAGTATTAAAATATGATAAATAGGTAGCCTAGGATACCTAATTTTACATCCAAATAATTTTATTGAAGGAATAATGATTAACCAAGGTCAACTCCTCATAACAAGTATATAATAAGCATGTTGGAGTAACACTAGTTTTATTTCATACGGATTCATATTCAAAGTAAGACCATAATAATGTTAATAAACATCAAAGTATGTTAATAAAGACAATACGCGAGAATGTCCATGAAACTGACGTGTATGTTTATTCTCGTGAACAGTGTAATAACAAATTCCGTTTTTATTCCTAAACCTCTTCCTGAAGATGCAAGACTGAACTTTACTGAGTTGAGCTTTAAATATGGACACAAAGCTGAAGAGCATAGTGTGTACACAGAAGATGGATACATCCTCACTCTCTTTCATATTCCTGGGAAAAGAAAGACTCCTGTACTCCTCACGCATGGTATTTTAGACACTGCTGACTCATTCTTAATTAGAGGAAGGAGATCACTAGCAATAACATTAGCAGACTCCGGTTACGACGTGTGGGCAATGAACACACGAGGGAACAGATACGCGCGACGACACGTCAGACTAAACCCCGATGTGGACAAGGCTTTCTGGGATTATAGCTTCCATGAAAACGGGTACTATGACCTCGCTGCCACAGTAGACTATGTTTTAAGAGCCACAGGTGAAAAGAAGTTGCAAAGCATAGCACACTCTCAAGGGACGACAAGTCATTTGGTGCTTTCATCTATGAGGCCTGAATACAACGACAAGTTTAAGATTTTCATAGCTCTAGCGCCAGTGGCTTTTTTAAGCAATTTAATACCACCAGTATCCACAGCAGCCGAAACGGGTCCATTAATTAATCAAGTATTAGTTTCTGCAAAGACAGAAGAACTAATAAATAACAATTCACCTGCAAAGAAGCTGATTGAATTATTATGCAGTCAAGGGGATATAAGTTACGCTTTGTGTTTCATAGCATCTGGGGCCTTTGTTTCTGGTTCTGATACGAAGCGTTTTGAGCCTGGCTTCCTTTCGACAGTTATTGGGCACTACCCAGCAGCATCGTCGAGAAAAAGTCTGTTACACTACACCCAAGTGGCTCTGAGTAAGCGGTTTGCCCTCTTCGACTACGGCCCAATGAAAAATTTGAAACGTTACGGATATGTAGTTAATCCGGATTATAACTTGAGAGGGGTAACTATGAAAACTGCAATATTTGTTGGGAAAAATGATAACTTATCTAGAGAGTTGGATGCTGAATACTTGAGGACACTTCTTCCTAACGTTGCTTATTACCATTTGATGGAGCCAAAGGGGTGGAACCACATAGACTTCATGTGGGGTAATGATATGTCGAAAACATTGTTTCCATTAATACTTCCATTGTTAGACAAATACAGTTGACGTGTTTTTAATTTAATGTAGCTTTTAGAATTCGGTTATCGCGTTCCCGCGAAAACTATGCTTTTTCCGGGATAAAAAGTAGCCTATGTCCTTTCCCGGGACTTCAACTATGTCCACAGCAAATTTTATTTAAATCGGTC
Organism: Aethes cnicana; assembly: GCA_963971205.1. Taxonomy (NCBI): domain Eukaryota; kingdom Metazoa; phylum Arthropoda; class Insecta; order Lepidoptera; family Tortricidae; genus Aethes; species Aethes cnicana. The sequence continues at coordinate 3,257,421 of OZ020286.1, forward strand.
CAGCAGTTGTCGTAGCGTGAAGGGGTATCAAACAGAGTTACTTTCGCATTTATAATATTAGTATGGACTACTATATCAGAAAGCATTTTACTAATTATTTGTTTTTTATACCAATGGTATAGGCAAACGGCACTCCGGCCCATGGACACCGAAATCCTATGATCCCCCATTGAGAAACCATAAGATCTCGAATGCGTTGCCTACCCTGAGTCCTAAGATGGAATACCTCTGTGCCAGAAATTTCACCGGCTGCCTTAACCCCCTACCGGAACACAACAGTGCAACCGCTGCTATTTGGCGGCAGGTTAGCAGGGAAAGACGGTGGTACCACCCCGGACAGACCCAGCACCAGATCCTACCATAACATAACAATGTTACCAAAACAATGGTGATATCGTCATAGTTGAAGGTTATACAAAGAATATAAGTAAGTGAGGTCTCGTTATGTAAAGCATTTTTAAGTATGTATTCTTTTGAAATAGTTTTTTTGTGTTACAGTATGTGATTGTTACTTATTGTATGTGTTGGTACATACATTTAGCATAATTTGTAAATGCACATTAGCAGAAGAAAGACGTTAAATATTAACTCCAATAAAACAGCGTATTTCGACGTGCGTGTACCGAGAATACTGCAGTGCAATTACAGAAAATTGTCTTTGTTAATAATAATTAGTTTACTGTACCAGTGAAGAAAAAGGTCGCATAAAACCAAGGTACTCTTCCGATATATATAAAGTAAAACGTGAGGTAAACATGGTACAAGTCACATTGGTTCCATATTGTAGTAAACGGCGATAAATAAATGTACTTTCCACTAATATAAAGACTAATGAAATGAAGACTGAACTTTCGAGTTTGCTGTTGCTGATAAGCAATTTGATACTAACCAACTCCATACTGCTTAAACCGTCACCAGAAGATGGGAGACTTAATTTTACAGAACTTGGTATCAAATACGGACACAACGTTGAAGAACATGAAGTCACGACGGAAGACGGATACATCCTAACATTATTCCACATACCTGGTAAAAGAAAGACGCCTGTGTTGATCATGCATGGTATAGCAGACTCTGCAGACACCTTCATAGTAAGGGGTAAACAATCATTAGTAATATCCTTAGCCGATGCCGGATACGATGTTTGGGCCGGCAACTCGAGAGGCAACAAATACAGCCGAAGACATCTTGAACTAAATCCTGACAATGATGAAAAATTCTGGGACTATAGCTTCCACGAGATCGGTTACTACGATCTTCCTGCTATAATAGATCACATTTTAGAAACTACTGGCGAGACGAAACTGCAAACTATCGGACACTCCCAGGGGACCACAATACATTTCGTGCTGCTTTCTATGAGACCGGAGTACAATGAGAAAATAAAAATATTTATAGCACTGGCTCCAGTTGTTTTCACTGGCAATTACAAGCCATCGATATCTACCGTAGCGCAATTCGGACCAGTTCTGAACGAGGCCTTCAAATCGGCGGGCGTGCACGAGCTATTCTACGAGAAAGCTCCTATAACTGCTTTGGTGAGAGCCTTGTGTGGTCAGGATGTTCTAAGTTATGAGATGTGCTTCCTAGTGGTTGGTTTTCATATCGTAGGGTTTGACAAAAAGCGTTTTGAGCCAGGCTTTCTTAAGGTTGCTATCGGGCACTATCCGGCCGGGACTTCGAGGAAGAGCTTAGCGCATTATGGTCAATTGATTGTAAGCAAAAGATTTTGTCAATATAACTATGGAGCTACTGAGAACTTGAAACGCTACGGTTACATCGTACCTCTTGAATATAACTTGCGCGAAATTAACGCGAAAGTAGCAATGTTAGTCGGTCGAAACGATCCTTTATCAAGAATCAAAGACGTTGAGGTTGCAAGGTCGCTCATGCCTAATATAGTGCACTACCAAATAATGAAGTCAAAAGTCTGGAATCATATAGACTTTATATGGGGTAATGATATGACGCGGACCCTGTTTCCTTTCATATTCAACTTACTAAAAGAATATGACTAGACTAGGTCTACATAATGTAATAATCTTGTGAAATAGAAAGCGTAAAGAGGAAAATTATCTATAGAGTCATGGAAAAATGCTAAAGTGTAAGAAGATTTTACGGAAACGGATATGAGATAGTGTCAATAAATACTATCAAATAAGTACAGGTTAATTCATGTTGAAATCCCTAATGCGTGATTAAAACCGGTTTAGCAATATTAACGTAAGTTGATATCGCACAAGTTGTAGTATTTTAGTACAGGTTAATCTTTTTGTAATTTAGAAGACAGAAAATTTACAACAATACAACAATAGAACAATATTTTGAATCGCTTATCAGGTTATATTTAATTTTTACCCAAATTAATCTTTAGGAAACACATACAGGAACAAATTTACTTTATCATCATCATCATCATCATCATCATCATCATCATTTCAGCCGATAGACGTCCACTGCTGGACATAGGCCTCCCCCAAGGCGCGCCACTCAGACCGGTCCTGTGCCACTCGCATCCACCGCGTTCCCGCGACCTGCACAGCAGCAACGCACACTGCACTGCACGGCGCAGTAGAACTGGGGTCATCGGCATAGCCCGAAGAATTGCGAACCTTAAGTAGCAGTGGGCGGGGCACATTGCTCGCAGGACTGATGGCCGATGGGGCAAGAAAGTCCTGGAGTGGCGTCCGCGAACCGGTAGACGAGCTGTCGGTAGGCCTCCAACAAGATGGAGTGACGACCTTGTAATTTACTTTATAAGTGATAATAATTTCACTACTCACGCGCCTGTTTCATCTGAATATCTTAATTCTCAAACTAAATACCTAAATACACTCGAAAACATAATCCATAAAAAAAACCTACCAGTTATGAATATTTGGATACTTTTGTGGCGGACATATTACTAACTCCTTCGAAGTCAATAGCTGTCCTGGCTGGTATCGAATGCGTTCGTACGTCGCGCGCCAACCTGTCATATATGTGGTTTTTATCAAAACCGATTTTCTGATTTAGTTGAAATTGTATTTTAATCATCTGTGTCATCTTCGGGCTGTCCTTTTCTACTTCTGAACTTTATGTATAATACTGTGTGTCTTGTGTGAATGGATAAGTAAATATATTATGTGAACTGAATTTACTGTTTTACCCTTCTACAACGTATTCACCTCCGACACCTCACATCTACACTTTCACACAAATTGACTATAACACGCCAGTTTCGGCACGGTTAGCAGTAGTGTCAGAGCGTTTTCCTTGATATACATAGATGTATGATCAAATGAAAACTGAAGATCTGACAACAACTGCGACAAAAAACGGACTAAGGACACATTGAAAATTACATAGGTATAAAAATCAGAAAATAATTTTCAAAATGGCGAAGTCATAAGTTGTTTAAAATGTAAAAAACAGTTTTACACTTTGAGAATTATAGACTCTGCAGCTCACAGAGATACACTTGGTTAGTATTTATTTGTGACAGGAAATCCGGTCATGGTTCGACAATTATGTGTAGACCTTACAGAACCGGTGATGCTTTAGGTCATTGTACCTGTTTTAAGTTTTTCAAGGATAAGCAACCGGAGCCTAATATAAAACACGCGTGCCAAGAATTTGTCGAACCATTTAAAGTCATCTTTGCACACATCCACTAAAATGAATATTATTACATGCGTTATTATTATATGTACAAGCGCATTAACGAAGGCTACAAATATTTTCTTCGATGCTACGCCTGAAGATGCAAATCTTAACTTTACCGCTTTGGGATTCAAATATGGACATCCCGTTGAAGAACACGAAGTGATTACTGAAGATGGTTACATCTTAACACTATTCCATATACCCGGGAGAAGAAAAACACCAGTGCTTATAATGCACGGTACAGCTGATCATGCTGATACGTTCATAGTACGAGGGAAGAAATCTCTAGCTATCACACTAGCAGATGCAAATTTCGACATCTGGGTTGGTAATCTAAGAGGCAACAAATATGCACGACGTCATATCAAATTCAATCCTGACACAGATCCTGAATTCTGGGACTTCAGCTTCCATGAACCAGGCTTATACGACCTGCCAGCGACTATAGATTATATTTTGAATGTGACCGGTGAAAAAAAGCTGCAGACAATAGGACATTCTCAAGGATCTACAAATCACTTCGTTCTCTTATCATTAAGGCCAGAATACAACGAGAAAATAAAGCTTTTCGTTGCCCTAGCTCCAGTGGCATTCCTCAACCACTTAACACCTCCAGTGTCTATTATTACGGATGTAGGACCAGCTATAAGTAAATTAGCAGGTGACATTGGAGTCGAAGAAGTTCCAAGTGATAAACTGCCATTACCGCGGTTCAATAACCTCAAATGCGGGCCCAATCTACAAGACACGCTAGTTTGTTCTCTATTAACATTGTTTTATTTAATAGGCTATAACCCTGAGAGTATTGAGCCTAGTTTTTTCCAAATTCTCCTAGGCCATTATCCGGGAACAACCTCAAGGAAAACCCTCAGTCACTTCAATCAAGTTGCACTCAGCAAGAGATTTTCTAACTACGATTACGGGAGAGGAGAAAACTTGAGGCGATATGGTAGCGAAGTGGCACCTGAATATGATTTGCGAGAGATGAAGGTCAAGACGGCGATGCTAGTGGGAAGGAAGGACAGATTGGCTACAGTGAAGGATGCGGAACTCTTAAGGAATTTATTACCTAACGTTGTGATGTACCATCTGATGAAGCCCTCAAACTGGAACCATATCGACTTCCTTTGGCGAAAAGACATGAATGTGTTTATGTTTCCAATAATAATCGATTTACTCAAAATGTACGACGAATGATGTAGTGAAAGTGAATCTTGTGTTGACTTGATAACTTGATGAATTGCAAAGTACCTACCTAGTTGCCAAAGGAATGGTTGTTGAACTCGTGACGGGTTAACTAATTTGGAAAAATTGGAAACCTTACTCGTAATTTACCAAAAATATTTATTAAAAGTAAATAATATAGGTTATTTTCTAGTATAATAGAGACATCATAAGCATAATTGTGTTTTCACTTCTCATGCTCTGAAAATGTTACTTTAGTCTCTGCACATCGGGACTAAGGCACTGGTCCCACCGCCGGCTACAAACTATAAGCGAGTGAAACTATAAACTACAAACTAGTGGGCGAGCGGCGAGAAGCGAGTATAGTTTTACTAGTTTAGACGCTGAGCTATAAGCGAGTGTTTGCGTGCGACGGGCGATTACTCGTTATTATTAGTTTTATAGTCGATAGCTTTTATCGCGGCGGTCAACTAGTAAACAGTGGTCCCACCGCCAACTATCAGCGAGCTCGGCTATCAACTAGTAAAATTATGTACTAGAAACAGTTGACAATCAGCGGGCGGCTAGTAAACATTGTATGGAATTATCGCTTACTCGCCGGGCGGTGGGAGAGTGTCTTCGCCGGCGGTGTGAACAAGCCAGCTATGAACTATAAATATATATCTCTCTCTTTTATTTACACGAAAGCGATTATCTTTTGTTCGTTTCTTGAGCTAGAAAATAGCCGATAGTTCATAGCTTACTCGCTCGCGGTGGGACCAGTGCCTAAAGCTCTTTTTTAGTCTCTAGGGACTAAAGTATTTTTTTTTTATTTACATTGGAAACCCGCCTAAACAGCCAACCACAGAGTTTGTGAAAGGAGGATTATCCCCATTTATAGTGAACCTAGACAATTTTTAGGGCGTGAAAAAACGATTTAATTTCGTGAAACACGATTTAATGATTATGAATACCTATGAATCTTGTTTTATTTAAAGTGAATTCATTTAATCATGACCCAATTAGTTTTAAAATATATTAATAGTTTTCAAGTTTGAATCTGTTGGCTAAATATCATTCAAAACGTCACGTGATAAAAAACAGGTCAAGTGCGAGTTGGACTCGCGCACCGAGGGTTCCGTACCTACAAACTTGATGATGCAAATTTAACAATACAAACTTTGCGGTTGGTGAAGTCGACACGGCTACTGCGCCAACCGCAAATGATAAGTTTGTATTAGTAAATTGGCTTTTTTTGGACCAAAATATATAATATTTACGGTTATCAGATTTATTCCTGTACGTGTGCTGTAAGACCTTGCTTCAGGCTAAATTTCATGATTCTAGGTCATCGGGAAGTAGCTGATTATCTAGTTTGTTATAATAAATATTGTAATTTTGTATGGAACTTCGTTTTTTTTTTCCTCGCATTTGAAGTGAAAAGCAGAGTGTTTAACGCGTGACTAAACAACCATAATGACACTCGAACTATAGCCACCCTCGCTATGCTCGGGTGGCTAAACATCTCGTGTCATAATGGCTTGTTTTAGTCCCTTGATAAACAATCTACTATTACGTGTAATAAGTAGTCAATTGATTCCGAAAGTATGCAATCTTATATTCGTAGAGTATGGTGACATTGATGATGTATGTGATTCATGGGATACGTCGCCATCATGTTTATGCCTTGAGTATTAAGGGCAATAACAACCGAAATCCGTAACAGACAAATATATAAGTCCTACTACTACTACAGCCTATTTACGTCCGACTGCTGGGCACAGGTCTCCTCTCATCACGAGAGGGTTTGGGCTATAGTCCCCACGCGGGCCCAGTGCGGATTGGGGACTTCACACACATCTTTGAATTACTTCGCAGATGCGTGCAGGTGTCTTCACGATGTTTTCCTTCACCGAAAAGCTCAGTGGTAAATTCAAATTGAAGTCAAATATATACCTAAGTAAGTAAAGTAAATAACACTTTATTGTACCTACACCATAAAATTAATATACACACACAAAAATCACATATATAATAACAATGTACAAAGGCGAACTTATCCCTCTAAGGAATTTCTTTCAGTCAACCTTTGAGCAGTAAAGATTAAAGTGCCGGTTTAGACAAATAAAATGTACCCAAATACATAGGAAAGACGGACAGATACTTATTAATTAAGATTTATAAATATTATTGTATATATGATATATATACATTATGTCACTTTTCGTCACAACTGAGCACCGCCTACCAACTTATCTCTTTTAAACAATATCACTAACTACCCAAAAGTTGCCTGGGAGAGATCGCTCTGTTAGCGAAAATATCCCATATAAATCCCAGACATACATACTCATAGTAGTTATGCTCAAACACAGTAATTTGCCGACCATTTTTATGACGATTACGTAATAGTACATTACACACCTAGGGCGGTCAAGTAAAGAAAGTCTCAGATCGCGGGTAATTGAGGCCCGAGCCGGAGGCGAGGGCTATAATCTAGCGGTCTGAGGATTTCTTTACGACCGCCCGTGGTTAGTATACGATTTTACGTCACCACCTGGCCGTGAAGAGGGGTTTTTCGTAGCGCCCAAGGGCGGTAAATCCAGCTTTTCGGCTTGGTGTGACGTAAACCATATAACTAAAACGGTAATCGTGAATGTCACCGTATTATTTTAAACTTCGGTTACTTTATGATCTAACGCGCTAGATTGCAACTATACCTGCAGTAAACTAACCCAATAAAACCTATCTATAGATTATATAATCTCTATCTGTTAAAAAAACCGCATCAAAATTCGTTGCGTAGTTGTAAAGATTTAAGCTTACATTGGGATATAGGGACAGAGAAAGCGACTTTGTTATATACTATGTGATTAATTTGTTACTTAAAAGATGTGTCTTTACTAAATATTAATGTAGTCATATAATGTAAATGTAAAAATATTCTACACAATTATTGTAATGAATTAATAAATGAAAATGAAATGAAATATAAACTAACTGATCTTAAAGTTTACGACGATGTACCTATATAATGCTCGTATTATTGATATCGCTTTACTGGATTGGATTATGGGTATAAGCAGTAGGTATCTGTGGAAATATTGCTTTCAGCTGCCAGACAAATTATTATCGTCAAACGTTCATAAACAAATAATGATAATCCTGTCGTATGTTTATCATGAAATAGGTACCTAATGTGTCTATCATGAGTACAATGCCTAACTAGTAAAAACATATATTTGAATACAAAGATCTAATCGAGTTTCACGTTTTTCTTTGTACATACCAATAACGACTTCCGTGTATCAAAAAGAGAGCATCTTGTGTAACCTCCAAATTCCTGTAACGATAAAGTGCCACAGGAAGCCCGCACTTATCGTGTAAGGTGTCAGGTGGAGAGCCCTACAGGCGTCAAAGAACGGGATGTGTCAATTTGGGCGCCATTTTGTAATCAGAACTTACCGTGTTCGGTTTTTGTATAACTTGACCCAGTTCGGTAGTTTCGGGCTTGATCAAATACAGGATTGTATTGGACTTGGATGTATCAGGCTGGTTGTAATAAAAAGGTCTTCGAAATTAAAAAGTAAATGTGGCAAAAACGATGGATGACAACGTTGCTCTTATTTTATTGTTAGGCGCAGAAAATGCTTTTAAAACTCCATAAAAATTGCTTTTCAAACGTGCATTTATTTAAAACCTGTGCATTTAATCTCAATATCATCTTATAGTAGTAAAAATAAACCAAAAATCAAACAGTCTCTCAGATAGGTACATTACTTACTACATTCTATAATATTTAGGTAGGTATGGATGGAATAGTGCTTTTGTAATTAATCTTTTGATAAAGTTGTCAAACGGACTTGAAAAAACCTGCTCAATCACCCACTTGAAATAAATTGTAATTTACATGCCGAAAATTAATCAGGTCTTCGGCGAATCGAGTTTATATATGTAGTAGGTATCATAGCAATTTACTCAAGTAATTTTGGAATTGTATACTGATCAAATAGTTATTACCTAATTAATATTAAATTTCCATTTACAAATTGTCCATAGAGCAAATAGATATCAGAACTTGACAGATCATTAATTCGGACTTAGTTTGGAAGCAATTTATTAGCTTTCATACCCTCGTCAGTATACCCATTTCATTTACCGAACGACAACGTTGCAGTGTATTAACAGTGTTCACTATGTTCAGAGTAAGATTAAGTACCTACCTAATTAGATACATGATAGTTTCAATAAATACTTAATAGTGGCAGCAAGAATACATATTATTAAGCAGTTTAATAAGTAATAACCTAGAAAGAATTTGATTACACACTGTATACGAGTGAAACCCAATAAACGATTCTTACAGCGACATCTATTAACTTTTTGGTAAACTACTTGTTCTCCAGAATGTCTTCAGATTTGTTTGACAGTTTTGTAAAAATGCTGCCAGCAAAATCTACAATATCTACCAAAGTATTTTTAGTTTTTAACTAGCTTCTGCCCGCGACTTCGCCCGCGTGGAATTCGGTTATCGCGTTCCCGCGGGAACTACGCGTTTTTCCGGGATAAAAAGTAGTCTATGTCTTTTCTTGGGACTCCAACTATCTCCATATCAAATTTGCGGTTGAAGCGTGAAGAGGTAACAGACAGATAGACAGACCGAGTTACTTTCGCATTCAATATTTGGCGATTTGGCGAGATATGAAGGGTATTCATAAACACTGTTTAACACATCTCTTTTTTATTACTCTACCTGTTCTATTTCTGACATTGCATTGCAATGGACCTATCTAATGCTAGATCAATTTGAAACGTTTGGCATGAACCACTAGTTCTTCAGCGCCCCTCTTCAACTTGTACACTTTTGTTTCCACGGGAAATACTGGAATAGATTGCATATTACTGTAAAGTACAGATTTTTTTAAAGGAATCAAATTAAATAATCCATAATAATATAAATATTGCTGATATTATAAATCTGAAAGTTAAAGTGTACAGGTCTGTCTGTTATGCTTTCACGGCTAAACGTCTAAACCGATTTTGATGAAGTTTGGTTGGTACGAAGTTACGTGCAGAAAAAATATAATATTTTGGTACTTGAAAATAGAAGGTTGTAAGAGCTTTTGCATCTGTTTTAAGTATGAAATTGTTATTCTAAAAATATTTTAAGGGGCTTTTGTTGTTGTTAATACATAAGGTATACCTGTCCATATTGTACCTATTTACTTTAATGATATGAAATAAGTATACAAAATAAGAATAATAAGTGTTAATATACCTTTACTAGGTTTTGGTATAAAGTTTTGCCGTTTTAAAACCTTCATTTTCCTCTTGTTATCCTTGTAAAACCTGGCCAAATGATGAGATCCCAATTTCAGCCCCAATTCAAACATACTCAACCGTTTTCTCAGTTTTTTGTCTGCTTTTATTATTCGTTCCCACGTTTTGAAAGCTTTTGCTGCAATTCTTAATGAAGTGTCGTCTAAATATCTGAAATAGTACAAAAATAACAGGCGATGTTAGTGACGATTTTATCTTGCTTGGATTAAAAACAACATAGACGAAAATATACTTACGAAATTATTTTCCATGATATTTCAAGCGGTAAAGAAGATAATACATCTTGTTTCGTTTCGCAAAGTGTATTGGAACCAAAAACAAATATACTGTTTGTATACATGTCTCTTAGCAGGGGTTCGTTTCATGTAATTGGTAGGTATTAGCGCGTTTTAAATATGGTAATGAGGGTATAAGCATAAAATTGATCAGCTTAACAAAGACCTATCAGATACGTTCAGAAATTCCCTCAATTAACTTTTTTTTAAATTTTATTGTACAAATTAGAACAAATAAAACAAAAGGAAGAGTTGACTGGTTTTAACCATTTTATTTAGTTGTTCGTAGACAATCATTTCTTGAATTTTAGTTTCTTGTGACTTTTAGGTACTTACCTACAACTTATCTAACCCGTTGCATCATAAGGGCTTGAAACTTTAGAAGAAAAAGAAGAAAAGGAAACCTTGTTTAGCTATAAACACACGACATTTTAGAGTTTTAATTTCAAAATCAAAGACAAGTAACGTTCCAATTATTTTTATTATTATTAATCTACATTTTTACAATACCTGCTAAGTACTTAACTAAACATCTTCGAATTACGCAATTCAATATATCATAATATATGCAATCCGGAACGTCAATGTGACTCACTAACTTTTGTCCAAAAGTCTAGAAACATCGAATTTTACGCCAGGTATTTACTATGCCTTCCATTAGAATGAAAATTAAACATTCTTCACACTAATCGGTTTTTGAAAAGTCTAGTTTTAAAACGTCCTGCCCGACTTTCTGTAATTTGTCGTGGCCGTAAATGAAGGAGGCTGTTCCTGAAGCAACGATCTGGCCGGTGACATCGTTGGTCGCTTTAGCTTCCAAGAGTATGGACCCACTAGAAATCTTCATTGGAGTAGACTCCACGGTGACTTGCTCGCCGACAGATGCGGGATTAAGGAAGCTGGAAAAAATGAAGCTTCTACCTAAACTGAACAGATCCTATTAAAAAATAACTATTTAGACAGAAAATGGATACATTATAGAATAACATACATACTATCCATACTAAGATGTACTCACCTATGTTGGTCTATTAGGTAATATTATAGAAGTGACAGTAACTCTGTCTGTCCGTCTGTCTGTTACCTCTTCACGAGTTCACGCTTAACCCACTGAACCGAATTAGATGAATGGCATGGAGTTGCAAGTCTCGGGAAAGGACATAGGCACTGTGTGTGTGTGTGATGAACTGGGGCTATATTCGAAGTCTTAAATAGGGATCTCCCTGTTCCCTATAGGATCGCTTTAAATCTAGCTGCTTAAAGTTCACGCGACGCGTGAGCGATCCTCTAGGAAACAGAGAGATCCCTATTTTAAGACTTCGAACATAGCCCTTGTTAAGGAGGCAATCGTCCTTCAGATGAAATGATGAAGAAAGATGCTAGTTCACTCACTTCACATTCATGTTGGTAGTCCACGCCAGTCTCCCATCGCGACAGGAGAGCAGATGGACCACGCACACAGCATCAATGACCGACGTCATGTAACCTCCATGGACGGTCTGCATCATGTTGCACATTTGTGGCTCCACGGTGAACTTCGCCCGGGCATAATGGTCGGACATGTCTAGTATTTTTATCTGAAACCAGAGACAATCCCCTTACATTACGGCGTTCATCGGAAAAGCTCTGTGTATGAGCAATGTCCAGTTGGCACTTCAAACTTTTATACAGGCTATATAGTAGTTTCATCTCACGACTGCGGGCGAGCCATGGTTGTAGTGGTGACGCGTGTGGAGCGGAAAGACAGCGAGACTGTATATGTATGCACTCACACTACCATGGCTCACCCGCAGTCGTGAAATGAAACTACTATACTTAGGCAGTAACGGTAACATTTAACACTTATTTCGGGCATACGCTAATTTGTATGAAGGTTGTCATACCAAGTTTACCTTATTATACTATCCTGAAATAGGCATGGTAAATATCACAATCATCATCATCAGTCCAACCCCAATCCAATGCCACGGCAACTAAATACTGCAATGATCTATTCTTAAATTTGGTTTTTATTGTGAGGCAAAGGTTCATCGACTTTGATAAGTAAGTATGTGTAAGTAAATCCGAAATGGAACTAAAGTAATTAATAAAATATTCATTTATTATAAAAGACAAAGAAGTCAAATTGGTCAACAACCAAATAATCGTTGGGAAGAAGACTCGAAACGATATAATGGCGACATTAAAAACAAATTCACGTTTTGACAATTGCACGGTAAAGATAATGATGCTCAAACAAGAAATGTTTATCAGATCAATCTCTCTTAACGGCTTTTTAACCATTTCATCGTATTATCAGTATCAGAAGTACCTTGAGCAATTGAGCTTTGCTCGGATAACTGTGTAACAATACAATACACAATACAATACAATATACTTTATTGAACACCACACAATCAAGGAACAGTAGACATTATGTAATTACACAAAAAGGTATGGCATACAGCAGGCGGTCTTATCGCTCAATAGCGATCTCTACCAGACAACCTTTGGATAGTGGAGATGAAGAAAAACAAACTAAGTTGGTAGGCGGTGCTCTGTACTAAGATGTGCAGAAGAAACAAACACAAAAAGTAATAAACATACTTAAATACTTTTATATATAAACATACATAAACTTACAATTAAATAGATAACAGCCAAATAAATTAAAATACGTAATCCATTATCCAAGAAAAGAAAAGCAGTACATATTCAGACAAGTGACAAATAACGTGTGTAACGTAACCCATCAAAACATAAATCCATACTAATATTATAAATGCGAAAATAACTCTGTCTGTCTGTCTGTTACTTCTTCACGCTTCAACCGCTAGACCGATTGAGATGAAATTTGGCATGAAGATAGTTGGAGTCTCGGGAAAGGACATAGGCTACTTTTCATCCCGGAAAAATACATAGTTCCCTCGGGAACGCGATAACCGATTCCGCGCGGCTGAAGTCGCGGGCAAAATCTAATGTGAAATAAGAGCCAAGTTTAATATTGTGTCGTTGACTTGTCGATTTCACCAATAGGTAAAAGGATTCAATTGAATTCAATTCAATTATTGGTATAGGCAAACGAGCCCACCTGATGGTCACTGCGGCCCATGGACACTGAAATCCTATCCTATCCTATCATTAGGTCATACGCTCGACACTGTCGGTACTTCATATTACTACTGACTTATATTAGCGTTACTTTATTTTTGTTCCTGGTCTCCCCTATGTTGCGATTGCATTGTAGCGATAGTCATGGTAAAATAGTTTGGTCAATGGCCGTCGTCCAAAATGGTTGATGTTTGTTGAGCTTCCCCATTTTTACTTGATTTATCTTTTATACCGTACATTTATCATTATTACCATACACTGTTCGGCCTGTAGGGCAATTACTTGACATTGGCGAAATTGTCTTGCACATAGATAGAAGCCATTATTTAAAAGAGAAGAAGAAACATGGTAAAATGCGTTTCTAACGAAATGGGCTTGAATCAACGAGCCCATCTGTTGAATCAATCTTTGTTATAAATCAAAACCATTCAGGGTCTGAAGACACTCCCATCTGAGAAGTGTTATAAAATAGAATAATAATAACGTTAAACTTTTGAATGATTATTTACCACCATTTAAATAATTTTAATGGTCCTGGTCAGCGCTAGCTTTAATGACTTCGAATTTTATTAATAATAAAACAGGTTTTTCTAAAGTTTTAAAGGTAAGTATCCCAATGTACCTATGTACATGAATCAATTAAATCACAATAAAGATAATTAAGCTAATTTTAACAACAAAGATAATGCAATACAGTTTTACATACTATTTATCATTGACTAAGCTAGAATCATTGTATACTATCAAATTAGAAGCCATTCTGTATATCGATCGATTGAACCATTTCGTGACCCAACACGTTCTGTCTTTTGTTTCTTTCGTGTTCATCAAGAACATCTTCTTTTAAATATTTTTTTATTTTATTTTGTAATATATTTGTGTACCTAATGAGTACATGATTTTTTTAAATTGTGGTCAGCGATCGATCGAAGGAGAAAACCTAAAGAAGAAAAATTACCTTAGCAAGAATAGCTGAAGTATCAAACTGCTTGGGATATGCCTTCACATATTCTTGAATTGCTTTTAGTGTTCGTAATCCACGGATTGAACTCCTCGACATTTTTTTACAAATAAAAATACTTGTTACCTACGAGCGTCGGATATCAAAATAGTTTAAAGTGTCTTCAACTCACTTCGCTCGATTTTATTAAAGCGCGCGCGCGCGTCAATTAAGTGCTACCATGTTTAATGTTAGATTGAGAATTTAAATAAATTTTGATCTTAAACTTGCTGTATTTGATCCTCAACACTGACATGTCAGTTTATAATTTAGATGAGAATTCAGCGAGATTGCAAGTGGAATCCATCCACAGTGGATATAACATTTTAAACATAAAGCTTCCATATATGTAGTTAAGCTACCTACGTACGTAGATACAAATAGTATAAAATTGTAATAAATTGTTGAACACCTTCATCAAAACTAACTTCTAGTTGGTAGAATAATTTTCATTTCACTGGCAACACCAAAAATCAACAAGCAAGCTGGTCTGGTTGGAGTTGGAGCTGTGAGCGGGCTGCCGCCTGTTTTACCTACGTTTGGCGGTGTTATGCCTTTCGCAAATTTGTACTTAATTCCTTTATCTTTCGTAGTATAGTGATCTTTATAACATATTGCGTTACTATTGAATAGCTTTCAGTGACGGAGACTATCTCGGTTTCGGTTTATTAAGAAAATGCAGTGTTAAGATTGAGTTAAAAGTGACAGATGTTTTGAGTGGTTTATCGCGTCGTTTCTGACTCGGTAACACGAATTTATTTAGTTTTCTGACCTGGTTTAGAAGCTAACAGCTAGCAGCGATGGATTCTGATCCTCATGACACAGGTGAGCGGGGTATTATCATTGGAAATATGTTTTATAGGTTCAATTGGATTGACGTGCCACCGTGTTGACCGACCGAGTTAAGAATGCTTCGGTACAATTATGACATGGCACGATTTTGAACACGAGTTCTATACAATTCTTTTTTTTTTAACCCTGCGTAATTTAATAGAGTGTTAAGCGTCTTTGTGTACACATTTTGATATAACAATTGATCGTTTTCTTTGCCAGTTCAGATTGCTTACTTGATTTTTTGCTGTCATCCTGTAATTTCAACTTGGTTGGGTTATAATCCAAACATCAATATTGTTAGCTAACAAGTGAACCCTTTTCTAATCTTCATGTTTACGAAAACAATTTATCAACAAACATTATCAGAGGACTGCAGATTTAGTGCAATTAGTACTTTGACTCAATCATTCTAAACATATTCTAAAGAAACAATATGTACTGTCACAGTATTTAACACTATCCTAACCTATAATTATTCTTTACAAGTTTCTACATGTTGGATTTTTTATTCGAAGGTCCTTGATTTGAAGACCGTTGAACGGCATTTACTGAAGTACATATTTAGGAACCTGTTTTTTATCAATATATTGTAAAAGTATCCGATCAGTTTGTGCTAGTAGAGGCTAAGACATTTTCAACCTAGAATTTGATATTAAAATTGACACAAAAAGCAGCCCCTATTTATATTTAATTTTAATGCACATGTGTAAAGTCTAAGTTTCCAAATTTTTATTCCAAATTTCATCAAATAAGTTTCTGTTCATGTATTATTTGTACCTATAAAGAATCTTGAAATTTTTTAGAATATTATCTTTAAATACAGGTTTAAAAAATAATCTAATTTTATTCTAGATAATTAAGGAGCATGATGGTTACAGCTTGTTTTTATAGATGTGAGACATTGACATATAATAAGTAATAACATATGGACGAACAGTGCCTAACAGAATATGTCAAAATATATGGAGCAAAATGACATTAGAACATACTTTCCAATATGCTAAAAACCAAAAAATGCTAAAAACCGGTGGAAGCAAGTAGCACAGGACCGGTCGGAGTGGCGAGCCTTGGGGGAGGCCTATGTCCAGCAGTGGACGTCTTTCGGCTGAAATGATGATGATGATGATGATGATGATGATGATGATGATGATGATGATGATGATGATGATGATGATGATGATGATGGTGCTAAGAACGCCTCTTTATAACGAAGACCAAACGAGTGCCCGGGCTGTTCGGGCACCCGTTTTGACAGGGCCATTTTTCTCCGGCTGATTGTGAATCCTTACTTATAATAGATCAATGATATGATATCTTAATTATCTTATCTATACCCCCCTTCCCTCCTTGTGTTATGTCTTAATTTTTACCGAACTGATCAGTTATAACCATTAATTGAATGTTCAAAAGTAAAGATTTGATACATCAAACAATACTATGAAATCACATAAAGTATACTGTTTTTACGAGAATTCAATATGAAAGGTGCATTTCGACTCTTAATAAAAAGTATCCGATTTGACTTTCCAGTCAAGTAACTACCTAATTACGACTATAATAATATGGTATACTATAGGTAAGATTAACTAATCTAATCTAAATTTATTTTCAGAGCAAAATCCCCAAATACTCGGCTCGGCAGAAACCCCTGTGAAAAGCAATGGCAACACATCTCAGTCTTTGTTCCCCGAGAGCCCTGTGTATGAACCTGACGATGATGTCATGGACATTTCCGAAAAGGAGGAGGTTCGTGTTAAATAAAGTTACTCATTTCTGGAAAATAAATATTGGTATGGTTGAGTACAAAACCATATAATGAGTAGCAAAAAAAAGTTGCACTTATTGGAACTGTCCAGGAATGGATGGTACTAGATTACAAAACAAAGATTTCATTGTAATTTGTAAAAAGTTTTAATTACTACTTGAACAGCTTAAGTTCTCAATATAGTAGTACTTAATACTAAAAAGGACTTGGGCAACAGAGCATTGTTTGGATGAAAATAGCTAAAACCGAGTTGTCTGAGATATGAGAGCTAGCTAGATCTATTTATCGCTCCCGTAAACCCCTATATTCCAAATTTCTTTCAAATTGTTAGAGCCGTTTCTAAGATCGCTTGTATAAATAAATAAACAGAGAAATATACAAGATTAGCGCGTTTAAAGTCTAAGATAGGTCATTTAGATTTAATTACCTAACTCTATCAATGACGTTCTCTAGTTAAAGGTACTGTCAAAGTCAATGCGATGTTTATAATACTTTTGGACCTTAAGACAATGGAATAGGGTGCAAAAGTGTAAACATCTCTTTACCACATTGTTAGTTGTCAATAAGGTTGATTTCCAGAATGCATTAATATGCTGGGAGTAGGTGTCTAGTTTGTAATTTGTAACATGTAGCATTTATAAACTGTTTGATTGATTTTTTAAAACATGAATCAAAATTTTACAGGCATCAACTGTAATCGATGACAGCAAAGAGGACATTTTGGCTGAAATAAAAGGTAAGATTAAACACTTTGGCAATAGAAAGTATTCTCAAACATTGTCAAATTTTATGCTGAAATTCTTAACAGAAGTACTGTACTATTATATGTATTGCATAGCAAAGAGTACAGTGTAACAGTATCATCATCATCATCTCAGCCGAAAGACGTCCACTGCTGGACATAGGCCTCCTCCAAGGCGCGCCACTCAGACCGGTCCTGTGCCACTAGCATCCACCGTGTGTACAGTATAGTAATATTATTTTTAACGTTATCTTCTAGAACTTAGCAGCACTATAAATAATTACAGATGACAAACCAGCACCTCAGTCCAAGAGGAAACTGACCGACGAGTCTGGAGACAGTAGCGCGAAAATTCAAAAACTCGATATACAAAACAATGAATTTACCGTTTCCACCCAAAATCTAGACGACGAAGTGTCAGAGATAACCAGTGCCGCCATCGACAAAACTGAAAATGTCCTTCCATCTAGAATCCGCACTCCAGTGCGATCTAGCCCCAGAACCGTTAAAAGAAGCAACAGTGCCGATGTCACTATGTCTAGAACACCTAGAACACCTAAAACTCGCCCCGCAAGCGTCGACGTTACTAAAGAAAGAAAGAAGGGAACTCCAAGAAAACAAGCAAACAAAAACAAGGAAGTATCGGAAAGAACACCACGACCGAGCGTTGAGTTTGTCAAAGAAATACCACCTCAGAAAGTTCCTGAAACTATTGCTGAGGAAAGTGGATCAGAGCTGAATGATTCACAGAATTTCCATCTAGTCCTATCGCCAACTGAAGTTGATGTGAAACCATCGTCGGTTAACTATAGCAGTGACCCCGTACTAGTAAAGGACAGAGAGGAGATCATAAGCCCAGGGAAGGTAAACGAGACCCGTAGCGAAGGTTTCAACTATTCAGATCAAAACAATTTGACACAGCCTAAAAGACTAGACTTTAAAGGTAAAACGACCGATCAGGAAAGCACTGATAGCGTAGGATCGCCCCCAAGTCCATCACCTGACCGTGCGCCATCAGTGGCTTCCAAAATGATTTCTAAACTTTCCAATGGTACTTCGTCAACTCCAACTGAGATGTCCGTCGGAAAAAGTTCTGTTGATAGCGACTGTACTCCTGATATGATGATGGCGAACAATCTTGGTAAACGCGGAAAAAATGAGTCTTTCCGAGCAAGCAACACTACGACACCGTCGACTATTTCACCCTTACAAAACGGGCATGGCCTATCGGAATCACATCCGCAGCCCATTTTCGATGTTCTAGTAAACTATAACGAAGACGGCGAGTTTATGTCTATGTACGTTGTTAAAACTGACAACGACTTGGGGTTAGACATGTGCAAAGAATACCAAAGATTTTCGAAACGATTCACAATCGATCCCTACCTGGGCGACGTTTCAGTTTCTACATCTCCCTCCAGTGTTACTAGTACGGGAATGATTAACCTCCCGAATAGAACATCATTCGCGTCGACGGTCAGTTCGAATTCAAGTTCGAGTAACAGAACCAGCGATGGGAATTTTGTGGTTCCTCAACCGCCCAGAAAATCCATAGTTAACCCAAACAGTTCAGTAAAAGGATTCGACGGGTTAATCAAAAAGGTCCAAGAGCTTTTGAACCACGCTAAAGAGGCTTTCGACGGTTACCGTTCAACCAGTGACGACAAGATCTCGATAGGAGTGCAAACCACGCCACAAAGCGAGTCTCTAAGCAACGGCAATTTGAGTCCAGAAGAGTCCAGCAAATGTGATAAGGCAACACCAAAGAGTTCGCTAAAGAAAACTAGAGTCAGAGGTCGACGGAATCTCGCTACCAAGACTAAACGAAATATCTTACCCACGCAGCCTGAAGAGCCTGAATACATGCACGGAATGAATTCTCCGGAGATGGTGCCAACAAACGGTGACGACAAATCGATCCTAAAATCGCCCAAATCCGAAAAACCGCTGTCTTTGGTCGCCACACCGAAATCTGTATCGAAATTGAAGCAAAAACGTCGTCCAACATCGCCAAGACCCGCTACACCAGTTGAGAAGCCTGTAGTAAAATCTGAATACCCTGGTTATGCGCCTGACACTGTTGTTTTGGCCAAATGGGTGGACAAACGTTACTACTCTGGCAAAGTCTTAGAGATTACAGAGCCTAACAAATACTTGATCAAGTTTGACGATGGTCAGTCCAAAGTGTTGTTGGATGACTTCATAATTTTTGGTGATACGAAGACTTTGCCATTGACCGGACAGTCAGTTTATGCGATGGTGGATGAGGAGCAGAATTATGAGCCTGGATTAGTTTTGGGTGTGGAGGAAAATGACAGTGGCACTGTTACTTACCGATGCACTACTGATGGGTAAGCATTTTTAGTTCATCAGTCCGTTACTTTAATCTATTACCTAGAACGATCTCGATCTTATTTATCTTCAGCATGTTTATCGTATCGTCATCATAATTATCAGCTGTGGAATTGATTTATTTCTATCATTTATTAACAAAATGATGTCAAGTTTCATAAGTTTATTCGGGCGCCAATTTATCAAAGAAAGTTTTAATCTTGAAAAAGCTGAAAAGTTTAATCCAAATAAGTCTATAATTACACTTTATTAACTTAAACAAGGTAAACAATTGTTTGGACGTTTATATTTTTATTACGATGATTTGCTTCAAAAACTGGATTTAATGTTCTGTCACTGGCATGCCATGCCCAAATGTAGGTAGCATACAAAATTAAACTTGCGAAACGCCTCGTTTCCAACTGTAAAAATCCACTTCCCGCACCGCCGTGACTGGTAACACCAAACCCCAATATTGCCGTTCCAGGGACACAGTTGTAATGGTGACAGCGAGCGAGCTATACCTGACGGAGGACCAGGCGCGCTCGCTCACGGAATCTGGAAGACGGTCGCCCGCGTCCCCCGCCACCCCGCGCCACCGCCGCCACCGGGAGCTAGACCTGGATAATATCATACAGGTAAAGCACGACACAACTTAGGAGGCGCGCGGCGAAGCAGTTAAGCCGTTTACGCAGAGTCTATTATTGCTTAAGCCACGCGCCTTCTAAGTAGTGTAAACCTGTAATGTGACGTCAGTTATAGTTTTAAACATTGTATGAATGATAAAAATTGCTTTTTCTCAAACATGCTCGGAAATGTTCGTGTTACTTTCAAAAAAAGAAGACGCGAGGCTGTCAATTGCCGGCCTTGGCCAGCAAAAACATTATTGTCGTGTGTGTTTTTTTTAATTCTCTTGCAAATAGCAACCTCTGTAGAGAAACTGACAAATCCATGGACTTCCATGGCCAAATAATCCACGATCATGGAAGTAGTAAATACTGATGTGGGGTAAGTGCGCCTAAATTTATTTCGCCCCTATGCCTTGTAAACAGCCAACTACTAGTTGAGTAATATTTATAGGTTTCGATATATTTATGCTAGGGGCACTTGCCCCATCCTGGCGCACTTGCCCCATCCTGGCGCACTTACCCCATCCTGGCGCACTTGCCCCGAAACTGACAAATCCATGGAGGTAATAAGTACAACTTCCATGGCCAAATCATCCACGATCATGGAAGTAGTAAATACTGATGTGGGGTAAGTGCGCCTAAATTTATTTCGCCCCTATGCCTTGTAAACAGCCAACAACTAGTTGAGTAATATTTATAGGTTTCGATATATTTATGTTAGGCGCACTTGCCCCATCCTGGCGCACTTACCCCATCCTGGCGCACTTGCCCCGAAACTGACAAATCCATGGAGGTAATAAGTACAACTTCCATGGCCAAATCATCCACGATCATGGAAGTAGTAAATACTGATGTGGGGTAAGTGCGCCTAAATTTATTTCGCCCCTATGCCTTGTAAACAGCCAACAACTAGTCGAGTAATATTTATAGGTTTCGATATATTTATGTTAGGCGCACTTGCCCCATCCTGGCGCACTTACCCCATCCTGGCGCACTTGCCCCGAAACTGACAAATCCATGGAGGTAATAAGTACAACTTCCATGGCCAAATCATCCACGATCATGGAAGTAGTAAATACTGATGTGGGGTAAGTGCGCCTAAATTTATTTCGCCCCTATGCCTTGTAAACAGCCAACTACTAATTGAGTAATATTTATAGGTTTCGATATATTTATGTTAGGCGCACTTACCCCATCCTGGCGCACTTGCCCCGACTGACCTTGCGTATTTCCTCGCTGTTTGAGAAAAGCATTATATATACCTCGACCGCAATTGCGATTGCCGGACTCGTACTAATAGAAGGCTTCGCTTCGCTCAGCCTTCTAACTGACTCGTCCGGCAATGCGCTACTTGGCGGCCTCTGCAATAATGTACTATTATGACATAAAACTTGGTCTATACCAATATTTTTGTGACTTCCTTTTTTATTATATTATTGATTGAAATTATTAGTTTATTACACACCTAGGGCGGTAAAGTAACGTAAAGTGGTCGTGGTAGAGTAGAGTAAGTCTAAAGTAAAGTAAAGTCAAGTCAAGTGGTAAAGTAAAGTCGTAAGGGCCCGAGCCGGAGGCGAGGGCCATAATCTAGCGGTCTGAGGCTTTCTTTACGACTTACGGTGAGTTGAGTATACTATTTTACGTCACCACCTGGCCGTGAAGAGTAATTTTTCGTCGCACCCGCGGGCGATAAATTCCGCTTTTCGGACTGTTGTGACGTAAAAGGACATTACCGAAATTATACGAAAATTCGACGAAATTTTAAATATAGTATGTCAACTTTTGTGTACATATGGGTTAATGGATTACTACTTCATATAAACTTGAGTTTTTTTACCTACATATATAGCTCGTTGTGAGAATGGTTAATTGAGAATTAGTTTCCTTCTATCCTTCACTACTCAAATGTCTAAACTGCAGACCACCTGTCATTAAGTCTTCTAATTAAAAATGCAGTTGTAATTTTCATAATCAACGTCTTTCAGGGCCCGCGGAGCGCCCGAACTCGCGATAAAGGAAACAACAGCGCTAAGAAACGAGTGGCATCACCGAAAAGCCCTAAAGCATCTACCTCGGGTAATAATCCATAATTACTATATAGAAAGTTTTAAATAAAACAACATTCACATTATCGTGTCCACCTCCGAGCTCCATCGAGGATGAAATCGATGGTACCATATTATTGCATGATCAATAATCATCCATTCTTCATATACTTGCCTAGATTCATTCATTATTCATTATGATTCGATAGCTAGAATTGGTTGAAATTTGATTTGACTTGAGATCCCATGCCAGGGGAGATATTGAAAAAATGGCCATAATCAGTATTTCGATAATAGGGATGACGACAACTTTTTTTTCCTTAGTCTATCAGGAAGATTATTGAAATGTATTGGACACGTATTTTTTCTTTTTTCACGGAATCAAACTTATACGGAGATATATTGAGTTGAAATGTCGCGTGACGTCACGGTTAGGTACGATTTATACCTAACGGTGACGTCGTTAGCCCCCACTCTCCAACTTTAATGCGTTTTAACTTAGTCATTCTTTGTGAATTTGATAAAACAAAAAATACGTGTCTAATATTTTTTTATCTCTATCTGACTGACGGACTAATTAGCATTTCGATTTCTTCACCCTGTCGTCATCCCTATTTCTCCATTCCAACGGTTCTTTCGAAATTTTTGGAATCTTTTTTATCTTTTATCTTTTACTTCATTCTTGCTTTACCCGAAAATGCTCCGCAGGGTCATTACCAACTGGACCAATCGTCTTCTCCTGCTTTAGTAAAATGCAATTAACGTCGGGTTTTACAACTCTTTGTTGGATATGGATGGACCAGATAGATGGGCGGGGCATTTACAAAAAACCGGCCAAGAAGCGAGTTAAACTCACGTGGAGAGGGTTCCGACCCTTGATTATTTTCAATGACGTCATTTTCATAGGATAAGCTCTTTTATATGATAGATTTCAAGTACCACGGACTTCTAAATAATTTTCCTGTAATCTATTGGTCATTACTACGTATTTTTTCAAAATTTGGCACACGAGTGATCCTATAAGGGTTCCGTTTTTACTCTTGAGGTTCGGTCATTTCCATGTAGTTTTAACTCTTGATTTCCAGGTTTAAAAACGACGAAGAGCACCCCGGTCAGTCGCAAGCGGCTCGCAAGTGAGAGTAGCGAGATGAGTGAGAGTAGCAACTCTGCGCCGCCCGCGCGGCTAGAAGAGGTCGCGGGGGTGGAGCCCGAGGTGCAGCGGACCCCGAGGAAGATCGACGGGGTCAAAGGTCAGTAGCGAGATGAGTGAGAGTAGCAACTCTGCGCCGCCCGCGCGGCTAGAAGAGGTCGCGGGGGTGGAGCCCGAGGTGCAGCGGACCCCGAGGAAGATCGACGGGGTCAAAGGTCAGTAGCGAGATGAGTGAGAGTAGCAACTCTGCGCCGCCCGCGCGGCTAGAAGAGGTCGCGGGGGTGGAGCCCGAGGTGCAGCGGACCCCGAGGAAGATCGACGGGGTCAAAGGTCAGTAGCGAGATGAGTGAGAGTAGCAACTCTGCGCCGCCCGCGCGGCTAGAAGAGGTCGCGGGGGTGGAGCCCGAGGTGCAGCGGACCCCGAGGAAGATCGACGGGGTCAAAGGTCAGTAGCGAGATGAGTGAGAGTAGCAACTCTGCGCCGCCCGCGCGGCTAGAAGAGGTGGCGGGGGTGGAGCCCGAGGTGCAGCGGACCCCGAGGAAGATCGACGGGGTCAAAGGTCAGTAGCGAGATGAGTGAGAGTAGCAACTCTGCGCCGCCCGCGCGGCTAGAAGAGGTCGCGGGGGTGGAGCCCGAGGTGCAGCGGACCCCGAGGAAGATCGACGGGGTCAAAGGTCAGTAGCGAGATGAGTGAGAGTAGCAACTCTGCGCCGCCCGCGCGGCTAGAAGAGGTCGCGGGGGTGGAGCCCGAGGTGCAGCGGACCCCGAGGAAGATCGACGGGGTCAAAGGTCAGTAGCGAGATGAGTGAGAGTAGCAACTCTGCGCCGCCCGCGCGGCTAGAAGAGGTCGCGGGGGTGGAGCCCGAGGTGCAGCGGACCCCGAGGAAGATCGACGGGGTCAAAGGTCAGTAGCGAGATGAGTGAGAGTAGCAACTCTGCGCCGCCCGCGCGGCTAGAAGAGGTGGCGGGGGTGGAGCCCGAGGTGCAGCGGACCCCGAGGAAGATCGACGGGGTCAAAGGTCAGTAGCGAGATGAGTGAGAGTAGCAACTCTGCGCCGCCCGCGCGGCTAGAAGAGGTGGCGGGGGTGGAGCCCGAGGTGCAGCGGACCCCGAGGAAGATCGACGGGGTCAAAGGTCAGTAGCGAGATGAGTGAGAGTAGCAACTCAGCGCCGCCCGCGCGGCTAGAAGAGGTCGCGGGGGTGGAGCCCGAGGTGCAGCGGACCCCGAGGAAGATCGACGGGGTCAAAGGTCAGTAGCGAGATGAGTGAGAGTAGCAACTCTGCGCCGCCCGCGCGGCTAGAAGAGGTGGCGGGGGTGGAGCCCGAGGTGCAGCGGACCCCGAGGAAGATCGACGGGGTCAAAGGTCAGTAGCGAGATGAGTGAGAGTAGCAACTCTGCGCCGCCCGCGCGGCTAGAAGAGGTGGCGGGGGTGGAGCCCGAGGTGCAGCGGACCCCGAGGAAGATCGACGGGGTCAAAGGTCAGTAGCGAGATGAGTGAGAGTAGCAACTCTGCGCCGCCCGCGCGGCTAGAAGAGGTCGCGGGGGTGGAGCCCGAGGTGCAGCGGACCCCGAGGAAGATCGACGGGGTCAAAGGTCAGTAGCGAGATGAGTGAGAGTAGCAACTCTGCGCCGCCCGCGCGGCTAGAAGAGGTCGCGGGGGTGGAGCCCGAGGTGCAGCGGACCCCGAGGAAGATCGACGGGGTCAAAGGTCAGTAGCGAGATGAGTGAGAGTAGCAACTCTGCGCCGCCCGCGCGGCTAGAAGAGGTCGCGGGGGTGGAGCCCGAGGTGCAGCGGACCCCGAGGAAGATCGACGGGGTCAAAGGTCAGTTCGGGTCTCAAAGCGAGCGGAACGAGGTTTCTATTAGTACAGGTAAAGTAAGATTATGTTCTGTTTAGCGGCAAAATAAATTTTCACTCCTATTCGAAATGGAGAACTTTGTTCCCCGTTTAGAGGGAGCAAAATGCGATTTTGCTCCCTCCATTTCTGCCCCGTAAACAGGGAGCAAAGTAAGATTAAATAGGATATTGATAGGATAGGATTTTGTTCCCTGCTGCTACTGGTTTCATCATAGGAGTGAAAAGCAGAGTGTGCGACACGGTAGCAAAATTATTTAAACCTTGGGTGACATAGCTTGAATCCTTTGCTAGCTCAAGATTCCACGTTAGAATCTCTCGCGTCGCTCTGGATTCCGTCACCCGCGGTAAAACATACTATTTTGCTCCCTAGTCACACCATCTACCATTGTTTATAACTTTATCAGGGCATTTGAAATGAGGATCTGCCCCCTTAAGGAGGGGATGGGCAGGGCATTTACAACCTAGGCGTGTGAAATGTCATTTTCTTTCTATGTCCTTTTTCGCGCTATGCGAACGAAGGGTATTCGATAGGGTAGGTATATATAACTGTTTTAATACGTTTCTCGAGAAAAAAAATCCTATGAGTATGAGTATGGTCTCTTTCTATTCAGCGCAAAAAGTACATGAAAATGACATTTCACTCGCATTGTTGGTAAAGCCCATCTATCTGGTCCATCCATATCCAACAAAGAGAGTTGTAAAACCCGACGTTAAGTGAATTTTCACCATAGTAAGTGAAACATACCTTGACTGATGACATCATTTCTGGTAGCTCCTCAAAACTCTCCAACACTAATCCATGATACAATAATATACTTCGCCAGGTACCTATGCCACTCCGGTATTCTGTAGTAGTGTGGGTGACACCCGAACGTCATTCGCACTGCTGTGTGTTGCAAGTGGTGTATTAAAATAATCCCCGACCCCCATGTATCCTGTGAGTGTTTCATTAAATTATTACATGCATTTGTTTTTAACTCGTCCCATTTTGTGTGCTTGAAAAAGTAAATGACAATAATAATGCGAAAATGATTTATTTTCCATTATAATGGCAGAAAATATTTCCTTCATTTTTAGGGTTCCGAAGTCCACAAGGAACCCTTATACTTTCGCCATGTCCGTCCGTCCGTCTGTCCGCACTATTTATATTTGGCATGAATATATATATATTAGTTACGCCGACAAAGTGGTACAATAATTTTTTTTTACCCCTTTATGTGTAGTGTCGTTGAATAGGTCTTAGAAAATCATTGTGGGTTTGTTAAAACCATTTTTTAATTAAGCGATGCGTTTGTGGAATATTAAGCTTTAAAGTGCTTAGAAAGCAGAAGAAGCAGTCTTAGAAAGGTACTAAGGACATCGTCAACTTCGGAACCCTACACATTGCGCGTGGCCCAACACGCACTTGGCCGGTTTTTGTTTTATTGCAATAAAGTGGCAACTCGACTTGGACGTACGGGTGTCACGCCACGCGACCCGGAGGAACTGACCTTGTTTTGTTAGACCATGCACTAATCTATTCTCTCTTTTTATCAACAGCGGGCCCGTTACAGCTCAAAGGCGCTGCTAAGCAGAATGTCGGCAAGAAGAATTCCAAACTGGCCAAGTTCTCCAATGACTCTGATACGGTTTCCACTCTGGGGCCCATTCCGGGAGCGCCAAGCACGCTGTTCGAAGGGCTACACTTCCTGTTGACTTGCACGGAACCCCCGAAACGATTGAAGGCTGAGAAGGTACTACTACTACAACAGCCTATTTGCGTCCCACTGCTGGGCACAGGCCTCCTCTCACCACGAGAGGGTTCGGGCTATAGCCCCCACGCGGGCCCAGTGCGGATTGGGGACTTCTTTGACTTTTTTGAATTAATTCGCAGATGCGTGCAGGTTTCCTCACGATGTTTTCCTACACTGAGAAGGTAAGTTCGTTAAAATGGGGCTTGTTATGAAAAATGGCGTTGACATTACTGGCATTCCATCTTAGGCCTCGGGGTACGCAACGTATTCGAGATCTCTATAATCTATACGATAGCAAAAGGATCATTTTTATGTCTTTCTTTCTGTATGTCTGTCTGTTTGTTAGATTAGATATAGATTTGAATGTAGTTTTCAAAGGTAGATAGTTCATTCGAAGCTACATAATATAAGCTATTAATTTGACTTGACCGTTATTCGAAGCTTATTTAATTGGAGATAGGCACTACGTTTCCCGCCGTTTTATTTCTATCCCTTTCTTACAATATACCTGTCCCTTTCTCCTTGCCCCACCAGGCAGATGGCGAAAAGCCGTGAAGTTGAGTTCGCCATTTTTGATATTCATTGGCGTCGAGTTTCCCGCAGTGAACGGTCGTCCGCGCCCAGGCTCGGTTCGACCGATCATTTTGTAGTAATATATCTTTCATCGGCACCAAGTAAGCCTAGAGAACTTTTCAATTAAATTTGTGACAAAACTATTCACGTAAGTTTTTAGTGAATAGTGGTACAATTATACCATAAAATTTTACATCTGAATTCTTTTCTTTCTTAGCCAGATAACGTGTTGAAATAATTGAAAATCGGTTAACGACTTTTTCATGTGGAATTATAACGTCTGGCTATTTGTATTTCGTGAAACATTATTCATGAAATTTTTAATTTTTAACGGTTTTACCGTTCGTATTGGTTGAGCTCAGTATTACCAACATGTAATTACATGTTAGGACTTGTAAAATACCTCTTAGGAGAACGATTTAGTTAGTAGCAGCTACCCTCTTTTTCTTTTTTGCAGTCGTCGATTTTAATTTATAGCAAATTAATGTCCATTTAACAATATGAATACTCCTTTACATTTACTAAAGTGTGGTTTATTATATAGAAATATGAATAAGGACGATTTGCAAGGAGGAGTACCGGCAAACGAAGTAATTTCAGGTTGTAGCCGACATATAAATATTACGACGGATGTCCGTCGCCTCAATTGTCACCGAAACGGTCGGAACCTCAGCTATTTAACTAGATTGTCTTTTAGCTCAAGATTTAGGCGGCCGGCGATGTCCTATGCTTCAGAGGAGCAAAAGAGTGGCAAAACATCCCGATATACCGGGATTCATAAGCAGAATGACCACACTCTATATGTACTTAGTTGTATATACGGACTTACACACAAAAATATGATCTGTACGATTAACATCCAGATTGAATACATTAAGACCGAGCATTCGGCGCCCAGCACATGTACTGGTCATTCTTACTTCGGCCCGAGGGTCAGACGACATTACAATGGACGCTTTATTGGACAAAATAAACAATTTTCTTTTAGGTTGCGATTTTTTGAAAGTGTCTGATGGCTTCTGCAATAAATAATCTGCAGAAACACAGCAGTGATCATCGAAATGTGACGTAATGGTATCACACTCGTCAGAGATCCACGGGTCAAATCTACTTCGCAAAAAATCCCACCGTCAACAACGTCCTTGTTCAAGGCGCAGCAGATTTCAGTCGCCGTGAGAAGCATGTGGGTTCGGAATGTTCTTGTCCATTATGAACAGGCCCCGGCTATGCAAACCCGTAAGGCCCGTGTAGCACGACACAACTTAGAAGGCGCGCGGTGAAGCTCTGAAGCCGTTGACGCAGTCTATTTTTGCTTAATCCACGCGCCTTTTAAGTTGTATTAACAGGCAAGGCCGTAAGCGCTCCCTCGCAGGGATCAGCGCCGTATGATGTACTCCCGCGGAGTACCTACTCATCATGAGCATGCACATGCACATCCTAAGCCACCTCCGCGAGGTGTATGACATGGATATGAATATTTATTACCTATCCTCCGCTAGGATGTCACAATTTCACGGCACGTGAAAGTAAGGGCTCGAGAAGCCGAATTTCTTGGCTAAACCGTCAAATACAGCACGATCAACGTAACACTCACGCTGCAGGACGCAAGCGCAGGTCGTCTCCCTCGACTTCGAGGCATATACATTATTTTTAAACGAAGGTGAAATTGAATGTATTAAATTGCATGTCAGAATCGGCCGCCTTGCTTTAGTTGCAAATAATAAAAGGGTATCGCATACCCTTC
Source organism: Aethes cnicana (assembly GCA_963971205.1). Lineage (NCBI taxonomy): Eukaryota > Metazoa > Arthropoda > Insecta > Lepidoptera > Tortricidae > Aethes > Aethes cnicana. The sequence goes on from OZ020286.1 coordinate 3,287,341, forward strand.
ATTTAGACCCCACCTCTAGTTTACCCGACGCTGATCGGAAATGCATTCGAATGTTCTCGTTTGGAACAGATGTCCTCATTCATAGGTGTATAGCGCTCGAGACCTGGCCAAGTTTTCGGTCCACAATGGTCCTTATACTAAAGGGCGATGGCAGTTCACGTTCCATTTTCAATTTAAAGGCGCTGAACAAGTTCGTGATGATAAATAAATTCAAACTGTTGAACCTGCACCGCGTACCAGACTTTATCCAATCACAGTATTAAGTGACAAATAGACTTAACTGCAGTCTATATACTTTTACAAAATGACGTGTTTATTATTGGGCCTGAGCACAGCGCCCAGAGTTCTTGCGTCACTCGCGAACTGGAGAGCGCATGCTTTAAAAGACCTCGCGGAATACGAATCATTGTCTATCCTGACGTTTTTCTGATTACTCATCAGAACAAAGAAAATCTTTGCAAACATGTATTAAATTTAAGAGACTAGAGACTACCTACGTTGGCTGATCAAATACGTTAAGTCTATATTGACGCCTCAGAGAGCTCTTAAAACCTATTTTTATAATTTCGTTCCGCATAACAAAGGTTGACAGAAACATATGTACGCATAAATTACATTCCGCATTGTTTTTCTCCGCATACTGTAATTTCGCATAATTTTATAAGACAGTATAGCTCGTTGACATAATAAGGCCATTCATGTAGCCGAATAGTCAATTCGGTGAAATTTCTTCATCATATTATTAATTCATACAAGGATATGTAGCCAAAGTGCTCGCTCAGGTCACGCGCGTTTGTGGTCCCCATAGTACACCGAATATTATGCGTTGCCTACCCACACCACAGGCCTAAGATGAAATCCTCTAAAATGAAAGCGTCTGTGCCAATAATTTTACCGGCTGCCTTAACCCCTTAACGGAACACAACAGTGTGACCTAGACGGTGGTTCCAACCTGGATGTACGGACCTATCACCAGATCCTACCACCCGAGAGATAATGCTGCAATTCTAACATAACGTAACACATTGGATTGGTAGCGGTTCGGTTCTGGCGCTTCGCCGGCCGCTACCGCGGCACGCTCGCTGCGCTCGCTCGGCTCGCGCGCTGTTATGGTCACAGCTCTAACCTACCCCAACCTACGTTAATGTTTCACTTCTAACATAACGTCACACATTGCATTGGTAGCGGTTCAGTTCTGGCGCTTCGCCGGCCGCTACTGCGGCATGCTCGCTGCGCTCGCTCGGCTCGCGCGCTGTTGTGGTCACAGTTCTAACCTAACCCAACCTACGTTAATGTTGCACTTCTAACATAACGAAACACATTGCATTGGTAGCGGTTCGGTTCTGGCGCTTCGCAGGCCGCTGCCACGGCACGCTCGCTTTGCTCGCTCGGCTCGCGCGCTGTTGTGGTTACAGTTCTAACCTAACCCAACCTACGCTAATGTTGCACTTCTTACGTAACGTAACACATTGTACTGACAGCGGTTCGGTTCAGGCGTTTCGCGGGTTGCTACCGCGGCATGCTCGCTCCGTTCAAATTATGCCATATGGATATCATGCAAACTGATAGTTATGCCACATACTAAATACACAATTATGCAAAAATATCATTCGGCTATACAGGTTTTTGCGAAATATGTTATGCGAGGTGTATTTGAGACTTCCAATATTATTATGCAAGATAAATGCTTCCTTGATTGAAGTACTGAGCAATCAAACCTTTTGCGAAGCTTTGACGTGCCGCTACGCATAAAATCTTATAACACAACCCGGGAATAATGGTTGAATTTAATGTCTACTCAGCACAAGATGAATCCCTCAAATCCAGCCGACTCATACGTTGCGATATACTTTATCCGATCTCTGCTTAGTCAAAAAGTTATCATACAATCCTACATAAATCTGTAAGTTCAATCCTGTCTACTAAGTGCTGCTATAATACTGGTTAGATCAGCTTCCACGTGCTCGTCAAAAAAGGCTTAAATCTGTTATGATATATCGAAATAGGACTCTTAGCGACATCTAGTGGTAACCCTGTCAAACTATGATTGTCTATGATTTATGTCTATGCCCTTTATACTGAATATACAGTTCTTCTTTTGCAAGTGCACGCGTTGTTTCATTATAGGTTATGGACTCAGCAAGAAAATGAACTAAAGTGAATATTTACGGTCGTAGTTGTTGTAATTTTGACGGAATTAGGTGTTTGAGATTAGTCGTTCTTCGAGATGGCTGCGAATTACCTGGTCAACGTGCCTAAACTGAAAGGCAGAGAAAATTACAGTGAGTGGACATTTGCCGCTGAAAACTTTCTTGTGCTCGAGGGGATGCTTCATTGTGTGAAGCCGGTAGCTGAAAAAGCTATAAACCCAGAAGATGATGCCAAGACCAAGGCAAAACTCATAATGACTATCGACTCAACGCTGTATGTGCACATAAAGGACGTGACGTCGTCAAAAGTACTGTGGGATAAACTGAAGAGTTTATTTGACGATTCAGGCTTTAGTAGAAAGATTAGCCTACTTCGTACTCTAACTTCGGTTCGCCTAGAGACCAGTGATTCGATGGCGTCGTACGTGAATCAAATAATTGAAACCGGACAAAAGTTAAGTGGAACGGGTTTTCAAATCAGTGACGAGTGGATCGGGTGTTTGTTGCTGGCTGGGCTTACTGAAAAATACATGCCGATGATAATGGCTATCGAACATTCAGGGATGAGTATTTCAACAGACGCCATTAAAGCTAAGTTGCTAGACATGGCGGGAATGGACGTTAGTTGTTACAGTGAAAATCGTGAAGAGGGCGCGGCGTTCGCCAGTTATCAGAAATACCAACATAAGAATAAGAAGTCTATGGACGGTGTCAAAGATGGCGGCTGCTCGAACAATAACAAAACAAAGCCAAATGTCAGATGCTTTAAATGTAAAGAGCCGGGTCATTATCGTAACCAGTGTACTAATAACTCGAAACGTACAGAAAAAACACCGATGAGAAAGCAAACTAATGCATTTAGTGCTGTGTTTTTAAACGGAAACTATAATAAAAACGATTGGTATATAGACTCTGGCGCGAGTGCACATTTGACAGCTAACGAAAGTTGGGTTATCAACCCGTGTTATGATCAAAACGAAGAGATTGTTGTTGCGAATAATAACAAGTTACAAGTTCTGTGTACCGGAGAAGTGAATGTTATCACCGTGGCCAATGACAGTGAATATGAAGTGCCGATTAAGGGAATACTTTGCATTCCAGACTTGACAACAAATCTTTTGTCTGTTAGCCAACTAATGAAAAACGGTAACAAAGTGGTTTTCACCGAGAATGGCTGCAGTGTATACAACAAGATTGGTCATTTGGTTGCTGTAGCTGATGTTTATAATGGTGTGTACAAGGTCAGGATGCCTAACTATGCTTTGGTGGCTTCGAGTACCAGTACCAGTGTGTCAGGCAGTACATGGCATCGAAGACTGGGGCACATAAACAGCAATTACTTGAATAAAATGTCAGAGGCGGTTGCTGGTCTGAACTTGGATCGAAAGGTTGACATAACCAAATCGACGTGTTCCATTTGCTGCGAAGGTAAGCAGTCTAGGCTGCCATTTAATCATGTTGGCACTAGAGCTAATGAGAAACTTCATTTAATTCACATGGACATATGTGGCCCAATGGAGGTGGCATCGATAGGAGGTTCAAAATACTTTTTACTGTTTGTGGATGATTATTCCAGAATGATATTTGTGTACTTCTTGAAACAGAAAAATGAAGCCTTGACGTGTTTCAAAGACTTCAAAGCAAAGTCAGAAAATCAAACCAACATAAAAATAAAATGTATAAGAAGTGACAATGGTCTAGAATTCTGTAATAGAGAGTTTGATTTATTCTTGCAGAAAGAAGGAATTAATCATCAGAAGACTAACACTTACACGCCACAGCAAAATGGCTTATGTGAAAGATGCAATCGTACAGTAGTTGAAAAGGCAAGATGCTTGTTGTTTGACGCAGAGCTAGGCAAACAATTTTGGGCTGAAGCAACAAACACAGCTGTATATCTTCATAATCGAACTGTAGCATCTGGATTAAGTGGTAAGACGCCTTATGAAATGTGGACAGGAAGTAAACCGGACGTCGGTCACTTGAGAATATTTGGAAGCAAAGTTATGGTCCACCTTCCAAAGGAGACAAGGCAAAAATGGGATAAAAAATCTTCTGAGCACATATTAATTGGATATCCAGAAAACGTTAAGGGATACAGACTCTATAATCCAGCGACCAAGGCTATAACAACCAGTAGAGATGTCATTATAATGGAGCGTGAGAAAAATGAGGTTACCATCCCAGTGAATGAAACCAAAATGGTACAGGATGTGTCAGAATCTGAAGAAGATTATGAGTCTGATGTTGGTGAGACTAGCAAAGGATCCCTGGATGAAACATATGTGCCTTGTGAGAGTGAATATGAAGATGTTGAAGATTCACCCATTTTGTCCAGTGCTAGGCCAATAAGAGAGAGGAAGAAACCAGAACGGTATGGGTTTACAAACCTTTGTGTCAATGAAGAAACTCTAGATGACGCAAATGATCTAACTCTTGAAGAAGCACTGGACGGACCTGAAAAAGAAGAGTGGCTGAAAGCTATAAAAGAGGAAATTCAGTGTTTTGAAGACAGCAGTGCATGGGAGCTAGTAGATGCTCCTTCTAATAGTAACATAGTGAAGTGTAAGTGGGTGCTTAAAAAAAAGTATGATAGTGAAAACAATGTGCGTTTTCGTGCGCGACTTGTGGCCAAGGGATTTATGCAGAAGGCAGGTGTGGACTTTAACGAAACCTTTTCTCCTGTGGTAAGGCACACAACTCTTAGACTTTTATTTGCATTGGCTGCACAGTTGAATCTGAATGTTACCCACCTTGATGTTACTGCTGCTTTTCTGAACGGGGACCTTGAAGAAACTATTTATATGCAGAAACCTGAGCATTTTCCAAATTCCATAAATGACATGAAAGTTTTAAAACTTAAAAAGGCAATATATGGCCTGAAACAATCTTCAAGGGCCTGGTACAGAAAGGTTCATGATTGTCTTGTAAACATGAATTATACTGCATCAAAAATTGAACCTTGCTTGTATACTAGGAATACTGACAAGGGTAAAACCTTTGTGACATTGTATGTCGATGACTTTTTCATTTTCTCAAATGATGAAACGGAGACTGAGAACTTGAAACATATGTTAGCTTCACATTTCAAACTCAAAGACTTAGGTGAAGTTAAGCAATGCCTAGGTATGAATGTGCATATAGATAAGGCTAAAGGTGTCATAACATTATGTCAAGAAAACTATGTAAACCAATTGTTAAAGAAATTTAATATGACAGATTCCAAACCAGCTCTTACCCCTATGGAAGTCAAATTAAATTTATATAAGACTGAAAAATGTACAGAGGGGCTTCCTTATCAGCAGCTTGTAGGCAGCCTTATGTATCTGGCAGTTTTAACTCGTCCAGATATAGCTTTTTCAGTGGGCTATCTGAGCCAGTTTAATCAAAATTATAATTCAGAACATTGGTCATATGTTAAAAGAATTTTAAGATATCTAAAGAAAACAAAGCAATATGGCTTGACATATACTAGAAATGGGAATTCAAAATTGGAAGGCTTTGCCGATGCTAGCTTTGGTAATAGTGTAGATCGGAAATCTTACTCTGGGGTATGTTTCACACTCTCGGGTGGTGCTATTTCTTGGGCATGTAAAAAACAAAAAACTGTTGCTTTGTCAAGCACAGAGGCCGAGTGTGCCAGCCTCACTGAGGCCTGTAGAGAAGCAATATACTTGCGCCGTTTGCTCTGTGAAGTTATAGGTGAACTTTACACTGTAAGTGTATTTAATGATAACCAAAGTGCTTTGAAGTTGTCTACTAGTACTGTTTTTCATAATCGTACTAAACACATGGACATAGGATTTCATTTCTGTCGTGATTGTGTGAATAATAATATTGTTAAATTACACTACTTGGAGACAGCAAGTATGCCAGCGGACTTGCTGACTAAAAGTTTAAATAATATAAAACACTATTGTTTCATGAAAGCATTGGGCATACAAAGCACACAATAGTTAAGTCTTTCTCGTTAAAATAGTAGTAATACCTACTAAGTTTTTATTAACCTTTTATGTTTGATGAGAGGGAGTTAATGTTCATTTCGATAAGAGGGAGTGTTATGATATATCGAAATAGGACTCTTAGCGACAAAATCAATAGCTCTAAATGCCCCTATTTGGGATACAACTACAAGTGCAGAAGAGCAGCCTTATTCTCTCTCCTAGTTTCGGGGCCGTAGGTTTCACGACCTAACATTAAATGGTAAATTGGTCAATCCTGGTAAATTCATTTGTAAACGTGCCCCTATCCCTATGTGGCCAATTTTCTGAATAAAGTGATTGATTTGATTTGATTTGATTTGGTAAATTCATTTCTGTTAAAATCATTTAAAAGTGACGTGTAAAAGTGCCCAGATGTGGCCTATTTGCTGAATAAATATTTTCATTTTCATTACTGAATGTGGATACTCAGCATACGGTACAACATAGCGGAAAATAATTCAATTATTTTTTGGCCAGTTTCAAAACAGGCTGTGCGTACCTCCTACAGGCAATTGGGCTGGACTGGAAGCTGTTCAGTACTTAATGCTTAACGTGTATTGAATTCAGCGGGTGTTTACATACTTTTCTATAGAACAAGAGAGACTCAACTCATTTCTAAAGTTCATTTATCAACCCTATGAAGTGAAGTTAAGAATTTTAAGTTTGCTTTTTCCGCGCTATTACTTATATTAAGCAACCTGGGTCAAGACACTGCGCAAAGAAACCTACTGGGTGGCTTTAGAGAAGCTAAATTGATAACCTGCCTGTGCAGAAAATCCTGAGTCGTGGAAACTGACCTTAACATAATATTTTCAAAAATTCTACAAGTTTGGGATTGCATCAATATCACCGGACCCATCTAATATCCCTTTATCGAGTGCAATACGTTTTCATTTCAAGCTGTTTAAATGACCATTATTATAAATAAAATCTAAATTTTTCAATCTAGTACGCACTTTTTCAAGGTGATTAAACAGATTGACCTGTAATTAGATCAATACTAATTAGATACAAAATTCTTTATCCGTCTGTAACTGTTGACTGATTATGATTATCCTACTGTCCACGCGTGTGATGTTGATTTTTCAATCACACTGTTGATTGTTCATAACTGGCATTGAAAATTGGTGTTTCATTTTTGTTCAATTTACTAATTTGCTTTTTCAGAGTAAGCTTTTCTGTAAACACTGCTATCTAAGCAAGTAAAGTCAATTACTTATCTGTTACATGGCTTGACATTAACGTTTCTTTCAGAAATATAAATCCTGTGGGAACCTACTCGAGTTTTTGCTTGCCCATTGTAATCAGCCCAGTTAAATTGGTTCCTATTTGCCTACTTTCTTTACATTATTGCCTTTCATTCCTGTCACATTGGCATCCTTCCTTGCCCTTAGCACCACCAGGCGATAATAAACAAGTCTCAATTAAATAAGCTTCGAATAACGGTCAAGTCAAATTAATAGACGCGTTTTACCTACCAATAAAACGCATATTAATTTACTTACCTTATTCGAAGCTTATGAGTAAGCTCTGCCTGGTGGCATTTATTTCGAGCCAATGAATATCAAAAATGGCGAACTCAACTTCACGGCTTTTCGCCATCTGCCTGGTGGGGCAAGGAGAAAGGGACAGGTATATTGTAAGAAAGGGATAGAAATAAAACGACGGGAAACGTAGTGCCTATCTCCAATTAAATAAGCTTCGAATAAGGTAAGTAAATTAATATGCGTTTTATTGGTAGGTAAAACGCGTCTATTAAAATCGGATATCTGAAATAAAAGTCATCGAATCGATAGTCACGCGCACGACCGTGTGAGCGCGTTTTTGATTCGGAACAATTATTAAGCACGCTCACAGCGCCAACACTAGTAACTGTCAATCTTTTTCTATTATTAGGGAATCATGTATAGTCAAATGTCACTTTGACGTTTGCGCTCACAGCGCCCATGCCCCGCAGCGTGAGCACCGTGAGCGTCGATCGATGACGTCATCAATTTCCTGAGCGCTGTGAGCACGCTCACAGTGTCCCGAAACGCGCTCAAAGTGCTGTGAGCGCGTTACGGAACGCACCCAATCATAAGCCAATTTTGATAAATTCCGACATTTGTTATACCGTTGCAGTGTCAAGACACCCGGCACTACTCGTCCGAGGAGGATGGGGAAACTACCTGCGGAACAGATTGTGAAGACTTGGAGTTCTGCGACCGGCCGTTCAACAAGGAGCGGCTCAAGGAGCAGCTGGAGGCCGGCGGAGGGATCGTTTACAGGTATCATTATCATCATCATCATTATCATCATCGTTGTCATCATCATCATCATCATCGTCATCATCATGATGATCTTCTTCATCAACATCGTCATTGTCATATCATAATAATCATCATCGTCATGATGACCATCGTCATAACGATCATCATCATCGTCACCATCATCTTGGGAGTTCTGTGACTGACCGTTTAACAAGGAGCGACTAAAGGATCAGCGGAGGCCGGCGGAGTGATCGTTTACAGGTATCATCATCATCGTCATGGTCATAATAATAATCATCATAATAATGATCATCTTCGTCATAATGATCATCATCGATTTCATAATGACCAACATCAACATCATCTTCATCAACATCGTCATAGTCATAATAATCACCATCGTCCTAATGATGATCCATCATCAACAACATCGTCACAGTCATAACAATCATCATCGTCATAATTCAAAAATTCAAAAAAAAATCAATCATTTATTCAGCAAATTGGCCACATAGGGGCACTTTTACACGTCAGAAAAAGAATTTACCAGCGCTTCCTAGACCCATTGCTTGAGAAGAAGCGCCGCAACAAACGATCATCATCGTCATCGATCATCATTCAATCAATATTCAGTCTGTCGGTCTATTGTATATTTTCCAAAAGCTAATGCCGCGGATACTGTAGGTATGCCATTACGATTTTTCACAATCTTTTTTCCTCTCCCTTCCAGCCACTTCGATGACGTGCCAAAAGCGAAATACAACGTGACAAAGCTCATAGCGCCCCGCCCCTGTCTCACAGCCAAGTATATACAGTCGTTGGCGGCCGACATAAGATCGGTGTCGCACCAGTGGGTCATTCTGTGCTGCACCAACAATGAGCTGATGGATACCGATGCGTACGCGCTGCCGGCTGGATGGTCGATCACTAAACAGGTGTTTGTCAATTGGGTAAGGAAATACTCATGTTTTTTCAATCCTGTTTGAAAATCCTTATTAATATTATAAATGCGAAAGTAACTCTGTCTCTCTGTCTGTGTGTTACCTCTTGGTCACGCTTCAACCGCTGGACCGATTTGGATGAAATTTGGTATGGAGATGGTTGGAGTCCCGGGAAAGGACATAGGCTACTTTTTATCCCGGAAAAGCGCATAGTTCCCGCGGGAGCGCGATTACCGGTTTCCACGTGGGATTTATTTTGATACCCCAAAACCTTGGACAAAAAATTTTGGAAACGTTTAAAATGCCTCCAAACGTCAGCCATTTTGTTTTTTGCAATTTTGATATACCTAATATCACTCTCACAATTAAGACGCCTAACGACACCTCGAAGCTTGAAATCCATCAAGCCATTTAGGCTACAGAGCGTGCTAAAGAAATATACAAACATACATACATACTTTCGAAAAACATAACCCTCCTTAGAAGCAAAAATGACAAAGAAACCCCACATCGTAGAATGCAGTCGGGTAAAACTTCCTCTTAACCTTCAACTTCCAGGTGCCGCCATCGGGCAAGCGGAACACCCAATTCTTCAAAGACAAGGTGATCCTGCTCTGCGGCGATCAAGACACGTTTGTAAAGTTCTGGGAGCGAGTGTGCACCTTGGCCGGGGCGACCACTCGCGTGGTAAACGAAGAGGATCTTAATATGTCCGGTAAGCTTTTTAGGGTTCCGAAGTCCACAAGGAACCCTTATAGTTTCGCCATATCCGTCCGTCCGTCCGTCCGTCCGTCCGTCCGTCCGTCCGTCCGTCCGTCTGTCCGCACTATTGCTCGGAGATGATTAGGTCTAGAGAGCTGTAATTTGGCATGAATATGCATATTAGTTACGCTGACAAAGTGGTACAATAAAATTTTGAAATATATTTTTTTATAGGGTACCTCCCCTACTCGTAAAGTGGAGATGTAATTTTTTTTTCTTGCGTACCCCATGGTGCGGCATATCGTTGAATAGGTCTTAAAAAAATATTGTGGGTTTGTTAAAACCATTTTTTGATTAAGTGATGCGTTTGTGAAATATTAAGCTTTAAAGTGCTATTTTTTGTTTTGTGTGTCCCCCCCCCCCCCTGCCAGCTAAATGGTGGTATTTGGATGGCTGAAAAAAATCACGGTTATATATAACGTAGTTGAAAGGAAAACTATCAGAGCTAAGTAGGCTGTACAAACTTACGAGTAATAGTCGACCAACTTATAATGATGATTTTTCTCGAGCGGCAGGGGCGTCGGGCGGGCACGTCATACCACAGGCTAGCTAGATGCTAATAAGTCTTAGAAAGGTACTCTGGGCATCCTCAACTTCGGAACCCTATAATTTGCGCGTGGCCCGACACGCACTTGGCCGGTTTTTTTATTAACAGACATGGAAAATCCAGAAGAAGGAAGTTTTCAATTCAGCAGTTTTTTTTCTGTGTTCTTTAGATTAGATCTCCGTCGATTACGAACCAATTTCGAAAATTATTTTTGTAATCGAAAGGGCCCCAAGTTGGTTCCATTTATTTAAAAATTTGCTTCTGATGTTGGGACCCATGAGAAAATCAGAAAACTACTCACGATAGGTGCATTATGAGGACGATTTCATCATTTTAATAAGGTTGGAAAGCGTCTGATTCTGGTATCAATTTCGTAAATGGTGGTACACCGTTAATACTTACGTCCCGATAAAACTACTATTACTACTACAGCCTTTTTGCGTCCCACTGCTGGGCTCAGGCCTCCTCTCATCACAAGAGGGTATGGCCTATAGTCCCCACGCGGGCCCAGTGCGGATTGGGGACTTCACATACGTCTTTGAATTACTTCGCAGATGCATGCAGGTTTCCTCACGATGTTTTCCTTCACCGAAAAGCTCAGTGGCAAATTCAAATTGAATTACCCGATAAAACAATGTATGGAAACTATGGCCGAAAAAAAAACAAATAATAAATTGAAAACCGCCTTTAAATTCGATAGACTACGAAGTCGGTGTCAAGTAAACAGACCTCTCCATCACTCACCCAATGCAATGACAATCTTATACTGGGCTTGACATCGACATCAGCAGTCTTTCGAAGTTTGAAGGCGGTTTTATGTCTTTTATTTGAATTTGAATATGAAAATGGCAAAATTTCGAACTTGCATCAAAATATACTATTCTTCCTCAGGTTCACCAATAGCTTTAGTCACGGAATGGGATTGTCCGCACGAGGTCCAGAACAAAGCGAACCAGGACAACGTCCCCCTGGTCTCCACCACGTGGGTGGTCCAATGCCTCATCGAGGCCAAGGTCCTGGCTCCGACCAGCCACGACAAGTTCTCCTTTATGTACACGGAGCCCGAATGATCCTGGGACTTCAAGAAGATACTCATTATACGTGAAAACTGACACTTTAGTGAGTTGCGCTGTTGACGCTTAGTGAAGTGAAGTGCTGAGTGCGAAACGTTTATCTAACGACTCGCCCCGTTGATTCAAGCACAGTTGACGGACTCCTGGTAGTTAAATATGGCCGCCGAGCTGTCATTCCAAACAAAAACGTCATTTTATCCCATAGTAAAATATTCAACGAGTGCTGCTTAGGTAATTGACGGTTTGAATCAACCCACCGTAAGGCTTTTAGTAATTAATTAGACAAAAAGCTTGCAAGCTGCCTATTTCCAGCTAAGGCTATACTTCTCTTGGGTTACTAAGGGGCACTATATTTTGTTGTCATAATTTAAGATGGAAATGAGGCCCAGTGGAAATTAAGTGTGTATCTAAATATATAAAACTCAAAGGTGACTGACATAGTGATCTATCAACGCACAGCCCAAACAACTGGATGGATCGGGCTGAAATTTGGCATACAGGTAGATGTTATGACTTAGGTATACGCTAAGAAAGGATTGTGCGAAATTCCCACGGGAACGGGAAAAAACGGGATTTTACATTTAATATTTCTGCGCATACGAAGTTGCGGGGAAGAGCTAGTATACGTATATACATGTAAAATGGATGTCAAAATGGTGATTAGATTTTTAAAATAGACTAGCTCCTGTCCGCGATTTTGTCTACGTGGAATTCGGATTTAGCGTACCTGCGGGAACTGCGTTTTTCCGGGATTAAAAGTAACCTATATTTTGACCCGGGTTAAAATCTATCCCCATACCAAATTATGTGACAATCCGACCAGTAATTGTCGGGTTGGACCCTGGTCACTATCTAATGGACTGTCACACTTTGGTAAATTAATAGATTGATATTTTTATCAAATCATGTTCCCAGTAATTTAGTGAGGTGTTCTTCGATTTTTTGTTGGACTTCTCTAATGGCGTATTCAAATTAGGAACAAATTGAATACCGATGATACATTAATAACGAAATACCAGTATAACTTGGCTTTTATTGTGGGATGCATTTCATGTTTTAGTGTAAATACTTAACACAAAGCGCAATTTTTTACCATTTTTTGTACTAATGTTTTATTATAATTATGAACTTGTCATTTCTAAAATTGTATTAAAATATTTCCTTAGGATAGTAAACAAAAAAATGACCTCAGTAGATGTAATGATTTGAAAGATCTCGACTTGTGACATATGTATGTTACTTTAATTCAATAAATGTGACATTAAAATTGTCTCAATAAAACAAAATAAACTTTTCTAATGAAAGTATGATTCTTCGTCCACTATGTTCCTTACTATTTATTTGAGATTTCTTATTAAGCATTTTTGGAATCAGTATTTTTCTATTAAAAATAAAATTCAATGTGACAGCACTATTTAAGGAGAAAAAATTAGGCCACAATTTCAGCAAATATTTATTGAAATATGTATTCACATACAAACTATAGTTGTATATTTACAACAAGTAAAGTAAAGTTAAATTCAATCGATTCTCATTTTGTGGACAAATTGAAATGTGTGTGTGATGTGAACGAAAATGGTGGTCAATGTCATATTTCCATATTGTTTTATGACGTTTGACTTAGTATTTTCTTAAATTAGGCTAAAGACACTTATGAAATGTTATAAAATAAAAGCATCTTACCAGATGGTTAATGTTAAAAAATTCAATGTTATTACAATATATTGTGTATGTACTGTTATTATTATGGATGTAACAATTATGGAATCTACAGTTTAATATTATGAAACTGTTAATAGTATTACGAAGACCATTCTGTATGCAATGATAAATTCACTTTTTAAAAAATCGCTATACAAATGGGCTGCTTAAAAAAAAAAGTAAATTGACCATGTTGACATGTTCTAATTAGGTATTTAATTAAATTGGTCATTGATTCAAATTGTGTTTTGTAGGTATAAATTACAATAGTTAGTACGTTCCATTGGGTCTAGGGTACTACTAGATAGACCCATTTTCAGTAGATTAGGTAAAAGTGGAGATTTTGGGGTAACTTTATATTTTAGTAGGTGTAAATTCTCGTAAGCTATTTTTCTTGCGTGCATTGAAATGTAAATAATTCATATTTAAATGACGGTGCCCATTTTGTAAATATTAATCGTCATCTATGTCCAGTGTTTGGTGTGATTGTGTTAAGAAACTGTATATAATAAGAATGTATCAGAAAATAACTTTTTGGTGTTCAACTGAATTCTGACTTTGTTGCTTTTTATATGGAATACTGATTTGGCTTTTGGCTTAGCGTAGTGTTATTTTCTCATTTTCGACTTATGTTTTAATTATACTGCTTGTTTGTTTGACTTAAAATGTGTAATTCTCAAAATTGAGTTAAAACAATATGTTGACTATGTAGACATTCCCTTGAGTCCCAACTCGGAACATACTCTGAAAAAAAAACTGACACGATGATAGGCCTATGATACATTAGCCATGTACCTACTGTTATTTCACGGGTATGTGTGTCACAGGCCTTACCACCGCGAACCTTGATTGGTGCAAATCTTTGAGGAACTGTCTACAGATTTTGACATTGCGGTAACCTTCTGTCAGTTATGTATCGTTGACTGAAAATCACGTTTATTATTATGTTATGACTTTACATTTCGGCGCCCGGATTAAGCAATAAGTGACTCTGTATCAACTGCGTTAGTGCTTCGCTGAGCGACATCTAAGGTGTGGACGCTGACGGACTAATCATATTTCCTTTCTAGCATTAAAACAAGTTACAGAAATTTAAAAACTAAGATTTTAAAGAGTGACATTCTTCAAAAATGTACATTGTATACCTAAAGTATTTCTTTTGTTCGTATTCGGGAATCTACGTGACCCCAACGAAGACATTGTATGTAAATTGTTACTGGAAAACAATGTCGGTAGCTGTAAATGACATTTGTGAAATATTTCCCTTTTTGAAGATTTTGAAGTAAGTAACGATATTGCGTTGATTATTTTTAATTTTCTCTTTTCCTGTTGCATTTGCAGGCTGCTTTTTGAATTGTTTTTGTTGATTTGTGTCTTTAAGGCGTTATTCAATGTAATTAATAGTAATTATGTGTAAACTACAAATAAAAAAATGACAAATAAACGACACATTTTTTATTTCAGTTTGTACATGGTTTGTACCATAAAATTAATTGAGGCTAATCTATTCCATGTGAAAAGCCTGATTTAGCGCCCTCTATGTAAAATTAAGGCATTTATAATACCCTGGGTGGATTTCAAATTTCGGCGATACGTTACGTTTCGGCCTTTATAAAAAAAAGTATAAAGATTTGAGTATCAAAACTTTTACATTCCATGGCTAGTACTTTTATCTAAATGGTGCTTCAATCAAATTCTCCGATAGTTCAATAGTTTATTTGAAATACAATGAAACATATGTCGAATATCATCACCATGTAGCGTAAAAATCCAACCAATTACGTTTCTAGTGAAAAATTTCGAATACTAAACGTACGATTCCGATTTTTTTTTTAGGTATAGTCTTTCGATGCTGTCTTTATAGATATACAAGAATATACAATTATTCCGTCAACAGCTAATTACAAATAAAAATATTTAAACTTTTAGTACCAATTATCGTCATCACCCTAAACGTAGTGTCAAAGTCTACGTAGTTTTGTATACGAACGACGCAATACATTGCAAATACTCTCTCCCGATTCTTCAATTCGGTCCCACCAACGAAGGTGAGTGCACTTTGCCGCATGCGCGCGTCGAACAAAATAAATAAGAAAAGTGCAACTGAAGAATACAATTAGTACGAACCCTCGTCATTACCATCTTACGATTATTTTTAAGTAAGTACTTGTATAATATTAAAACTATTTACCTACAAAGACGTGACGTCAAACGGAGAGACTGTTATGGCACTGTATTTTCTAATAATATTAGGCGGTCTAGAATAATCTACAACTAGAGAGCATATCGTCATCACCATACCCATCATCACCAGTTCTCACGCAATGCATGGTGATGATCCTGTATATATGGTGATGACGATTTGTTAATTTTTAACTTATTTATATGTATTTTTTTCATTTTTTTATGGATTTATATATACTCTGTGATGTGAATACCTTTTCCAAGTTGATGTGTCTAACATTTATCGCGTAGTTCTCTTTTAAAGCATACTATAAAACTGTTATTTTAAAGAATTTATGCAGCTCGTGTCATATTTTGCATTATAGTTGGGCGATAGACGAGTAGATCAATTCACTTTTGAAGATTGAATATAATATTGTATTTCGTTGACTTGTATTACCCCCGTTTAAAATCCATGGCGCACGGGAGTGCGCCAGGCAAGTTCTGGCATGACTCACGCGCGCACGTAAATTTCAGCGTGTTCTCCCATCATAAAATCATTACCTTGCAATCATTAGATTTTTTATGACTAAAATACATAAAATGAGAACTTTTTGTCCAGTAGTTAATTTCTGAAATAATCGACTTTGAAAATCGTCAATTTAACTACTGACTGACTGACTCATCAATATTATGGGGCACTTCCCCTGGGAGTAGAAACTTGAAATTTGGCATATAATTAGGATTTAGGACACACATAAAGGAAAAAATCTTGAAACTAAGTATTTTTACTAAGAACTTCTAGGAAAAGGGGTTATCATATGTTTAGGATATTTTAACCAGTTTTTCAATACTTTTATAACTATAACTCCCTATTTGTATAGTATCATAGGGTATGCAAATTCTAAGACTACGCGGGACAAAGTCGCGAGCAACGGCAACAAATTTTAGGCAAAACTTGGTCCAATTCTTGATCCCAGTTCCCCAAGTGGCCGAAATTTTCGGAAGGGAACTTGGCAATTTTTTCACATATGTGTTTTTGGTGGGATATAATGTTTTCGACGCCTTTTAAAGCTGGTGTTAAAATTTCCCTTTTTTTTATTTTTAGATTGTTGGATTAAAAATAAATATACCATTAAAAATGAAACTTATACATTACATTCTTGTAATGGACATAAATCGATTTAATCGAAATCAAAATATGTTCAAGGACATATTAGAAAATTATAAAGTTATGTTTAATAATAAAATACAAATAAATAAACTAATAATAAATAAGTAAGTAAAGATAAACAAGGTAATCAACGCCAAAGTTTGATTGTAGTTAAAAAAGAGACTAATTTACATAAGGGATTAAGTTGTACTAGCTATAGACGAATCAAAACGAAAAATGGTACATATGAAGATAATCAAGAAAAAGAAGAAAAAATAAATAAGCTAATAATAAATAAACTAGGTAATCAATGCCAAAGTTTGATTGTAGTTAAAAAGAGACTGAATTACATGAGGAATATAAAATTATCAAGAAAGAATGAAAATGTAAAGAATAGAAATGATTATAACTAAGCAGTAGATTATTTCATTATGTTATTGATGCTTAAAGCATTGTAAACTAATTTGTTAGAAGAAGGTAATTGAGAAGTGGATCGAGAGAGATATGAATAATTACATTATGGTTGATGAATGTGTAATCAGAAGAAGTTGTTTATTATTGGTCATTGAAATCAATAAAAATAATTGTTGATTTGCCAGCTTACCAGTTGTTTTTGTATTCATCATAATACCTATAAAATTTATAAATAAGTCATTACCATATACATGATATCATCACCATACATCAAAAAATCATTACCATCGCATGGACGTCATCACCATATCATCCTTTAATTTTTAGGAGCTGATAACTCCGAAGCTACTCGTCAAATGTTTGGCTAAATACAACCAAATTAATAAGCAGACTCCCCTTAACCATTTAGGATATTTTTCTATGCGTTTTCGTGAGTTTTTTTTAAAACCAATTTCTTGTATGGTGAAATTTTTTCTGATGAAATCCACCCCCCTACACCGGGCGACCGTTCCGTTGAATAAGCGAAGCAAGTACTTCTATATTTCTCGCTAGATGGAGCTAACAACTCTTAAATAAGTAACGTAAAAATGTATTCCATCTCGAGTGCGAATTGATATGAAAGTCATCATTTCAAATCATTTTTTACGGTACCAAATTTTTCGCAGGTTCGTACTGTACGATTAGTAAAACTACTTATTATATACCTGCAAATTCTCACGTGGTGCGTTAGTAGGTAGAGCTAGACCTACCTAAGCCTATATTTTATAATTGAAGAGCATTTGTTAAATAAAAAACAAAGGGGCAAGCTACGCACACACAAGTCATCACAAGCGATGCACGATCAAATCTAAAATCTGATCCAGAACACGCCTGTGCAAATTAAGTAGGTACCTACCTATGGGCAGGTAGAGATCTACAATCTAAAGTCCCGCGCCTTCACATTTCAAAACGCTTCAATGTATTTAAAAAGCACCACCAACACTCAACACATGTGTGCGTGCTGAGACAGCCATCAACTATGCGTTGAGATTGTTAGTGGTGTTTTTTAAATAATAATAAAAAAATGAAGCGTTTTGAAATGTAAAGGCGCGGGACTTTAGATAGTAGAAGATCTCTACCTTAATTTAAAAAAAAAAGAAGGTAACTTCTTTGAAAAAGCTTTCTGCCAAGTTTGTTTAGCTGTCTTGTTCTCAGCTCAGCAATGTGCTAGCAAGCGCTGGTAGATTCACGTAAGTAAGTAGGCACCTACCTCATTTTTTGACGTGTAAAAGTACCCGTAGTTGTGTGGCCAATTTGCTGAACAAATGATTCTGAAATCGATGAACGCCGCAACGTAACGTTCCGCCTGAGCCGAGATCGCGGAAAATCGGCCTAAGCGTGTCGTTACCTATCACTATCACGTAAAATTATCGTTCGTAAAACCGACTTAACAGACAAACTTTTTGCTATTTTATTTAGGTACTTAATTATTTCAATTTTATCAAGACTTGCTGTGTCGATTACTATTATGGGTTATACAGCCAACAGTGCCATCAACCCGCACTATCGTGGAAACAGTGGCCACTGTTCGCAGGCTAAAGGTGAGCGATACTAAGTGTATCGTCCACAGGGCCAGCGTAAGGTTACCGGCATATAAGCAATTATAATGTTTTGAGGTCCCAGTTTTGTTCAAACTAACGTAAACGGCGGTTGTAAATGGCCAATGACACTGGCCACTAAACGTAACCCCCAAAAGAGAAAGCAACTTTTTTTTAAATTTCGACGCTGTCAAAATTCAAACTTGGAATGGATTGCAGTGATGGATGTGTGTGATACGTGATACCTAACCTCTACAACCAAGTTACATACATTACAATAAGAATTATAGTAGGTATAGGTACAACCCTACAAGGAATTTCGAAGTTAGGAGCGAGATTGCTATCTACATAGGTATAATGAAAATCCAAGTTTTCCGCAACTAGAGGAGATTGGAGTCAAAACTAGCAGATACCTATACTTCCTACTTTTACATCAATGTGTTGTGTGTCATGCAATTATCGTTATTGGACAGGTGTAACATGATGAATCTGATGAAAAGCGAAGTTCTAAATTCAAATACACTACCTAGCCTGGGATGCTTGGTGGTTGGTAAAAAGCTGTAATTTGGCATGAATAATAATATAATAACTACTACTACTACAGCCTATTTGCGTCCCACAGGCCTCCTCTCATCACGAGAGGGTTTGGGCTACAGTCCCCACGCGGGCCCAGTGCGGATTGGGGACTTCACACACATCTTTGAATTACTTCGCAGATGCGTGCAGGTTTCCTCACGTGTTTATATGTTTTCCTTTACCGAAAAGCTCAGTGGTTAATTGAATTTCGCACATAAGAAAACTTTGAGGTGTGAGCCGGAATTGAACCCCCGACCCTCTGGATGTGAGGCGGTAAGTCGAACCACTAGGCCACTACGGCTTAAAAAATATATTATTGAATAATAATATACAAATTAGTGGTTTGGCCTCTCATGCAGAGGGTCGGGGGTTCAAATCCGGCTCGCACCTCTGAAATCTATTATCGTCTTTAACACTTATTTCGGGTGTACAAGTTTGAAGGTTGTCATTCTAAAAGTTTACCTTACTTCTTCTATACCTACTATAGTGAACAAAACAGAGATGATGAATGTTCCCAGAAATCAGTAGGTACGTAAACTTCATGTTTTTATGAAATAAAATTCTTATTTTTCAACACGATTGACACAAACATTTCAAGATAAATTACTGTTCCATTTCTTAGAAGGAATATTGTCTTATCGAAATAAATTATGAGTTCACTTCTTCGTCTTATCAGTGACAACACATCCACAGTACCTACAACGTTTAATAAAATTAGAATAATAAATTACAAGGAAAACTTGCGAAAAAACTCGCATGCATCTGCGAAGTAATTCTAAGATGTTATGTGAATCCCCAATCCGCAGTCGCACCGGCGTGGGGACCAACCCACTTATAATGTTAGGAATTGCCCAGCAGTGGGGCATAAAGTGTGAATGAAATCAGGATTGTGCTTACTGTTGGCTCTTTGCGAGATAGGCGGTAGGTCAAGCCACAAAGGTACAGTCAGCAGCAGAAGTAGATAAGCTGTCCAGGTGTTCAAAATGACCTACACACGACCTTATTCTTAAGAAGTTAAGGGCGTGTGTAGGTCATTTTGAACACCTGGACAGCTTATCTACTTCTGCTGCTGACTGTAACAGGCGACATTCACTGGAAAAAAAGAGAATGAAACTCCGTCCTTTATTTATTTATTTAAACTTTATTGCGCATAAAGAAAACTTAGTGTACAAAAGGCGGACTTAATGCCTCGAGGCATTCTCTACCAGTCAACCTTTAGGCAAAGCAGAAAATGGTTAGGGGCGGTGCCAAGAAAAAACCGGCCAAGTGCGTGTCGGGCCACGCGCAAATTATAGGGTTCCGAAGTTGACGATGCCCACAGTACCTTTCTAAGACTTACTAGCATCTAGCTAGCCTGTGGTATGACGTGCCCGCCCGACGCCCCTGCCGCTCGAGAAAAATCATTGGTTTTTTAATCATTTCATAAGTTGGTCGACTATGACTCGTAAGTTTGTACAGCCTACTTAGCTGTGATAGTTTTCCTTTCAACTACGTTATATATGCCATAACCGTGATTTTTTTCAGCCATCCAAATACTACCATCTAGCTGGCAGGGGGGGGGGGGGACACGTGACTCTAACAAAAAATAGCACTTTAAAGCTTAATATTTCACAAACGCATCACTTAATCAAAAAATGGTTTTAACAAACCCAAAATATTTTTTTAAGACCTATTCAACGATATGCCGCACCATGGGGTACGCAAGAAAAAAAAATTACATCCCCACTTTACGAGTAGGGGAGGTACCCTATAAAAAAATATATTTCAAAATTTTATTGTACCACTTTGTCAGCGTAACTAATATGTATATTCATGCCAAATTACAGCTTTCTAGAACTAAGCATCTCCGAGCAATAGTGAGGACAGACGGACGGACGGACGGACGGACGGACATGGCGAAACTATAAGGGTTCCTAGTGGACTTCGGAACCCTAAAAACAACATTACTGAATATACTTAGACACTTGCAAAGAACAAATATAGGTACATAAAATAAACATACTTAAACTAAATACATCTAAATATGCTGCTTTATCTGGGGAGAAACGATATATCTAGAGTAGGGATATGGAGCGTCCCTAATAAGAGTAGGTACATTTTTGCCTTTTCAGCTGACCCTTCGAGCTTCGTAGGTACCGCCTAACAGTCATGTGTGACGTGAGCTGTCAATTGCGGAAGATGGCGGAAGGGAATTTGAAAATCATATTCAAAATCGTCACATTTTTGTGTGCATTATTTTGATATTTTAACGGTAACTATCCTATTCGGGGTGGAGACAAATCCAAAAAACCAAAAAAAAAAAATGCCATATTACCAAAGATTGTCGAAATCGGTTTAGCCGTTATGGTATATCCTGATATGGTCCTGATAGGATAGTACAACACTGGAGCTCTATGCGAAGTCCTAAATAGGGATCTGGCTTTTCCCTATACGATCGCTCACGCGTCAAGTTGAACTTTAAATCCAGCTGCTTAAAGTTCACGCGACGCGTGAGCGATCCTATAGGAAAGTGCGAGATCCCTATTTAAAGACTTCGAATATAGGCCCTGATATATTATACTAATTTTTATTTCATCCGCATCCCTAAATATACCGTTACGAATAGAGGCCCTGAAATTCTTTAAAAAAGTGAGAAGGTCACAAACTTTTTGATTCCGACTGTATGACATTATTATAATGCCGGTGACTGTACTAATTAACTTCTATCTAGATTTACCTAACCAATTAAATAATTAATTGGTTTTCGTCATTGATCTATTATAAGTAAGGATTCACAATCAGCCGGAGAAAAATGGCCCGTCAAAACGGGTGCCTGAACAACTCGGGCAGCCGTTTGGCGCTCAGTAAATTTGACACTTATAAGTCTTATAGTGTTAGGTTTTTTTTTTATAAAATATTTATTTTGACACATATTATAAAGAGGCGTTACCTATTGGAACGTATTTTCTAATGTCAGTTTGTTCCATATATTTTGACGTATTCTGTTAGGCACTGTTCGTCCATATGTTATTATAGGTCAATGGTTTTCGGTTTGTATTTGTTATTTTAGCGTGCCTCTATCTGTCTGTCTGTGTTTATAAGTAGGTAGGTATACTACTATGTATTTTAGATAAGTATACAGTTATAATAATAAAATGGCCGTCCTTATCTTTAGTATCATTACCTACAATTCCGACCAATCACAGTTCATATTATGTTTGCAAAGAGATAACATATCAAAGGAACAGTTTCATCTGTTTTCCTTGTTGAGTTTATCGACTCTATGTATATGAGGATAAGGTTCAAGGTTGGGAGATAATGTAACTATAAGTAAACATTTTCTGTATATGAAACCAAACTTTACTCAAATTACAATCAAGGGCAAATATTTGTAGGTACCTAATATACATTATTGATACCTACATACAGGGACTGTCACTCATTAGAGTTGATGTAGGTAGGTGCCATACATTATAATCTATAGCCTACCTAGTCATATTAATTTTCATACTAAAAATGCTAAAAATCTCTGAAAGAAAGTGCTCTAAATTTTATCACAAATCCATCATAAATCAAAACACAACAAAGTAGAGAAATTGCACAAATATTGCACATTCCCAAATAAAATACACCCCCTTTTCAACAAAGTCATAAATAAGAGCTACCATAAAAAACTACCACGACTTATCTCGGAGGAGATAATATTCCCAAATTGGTAGTTTCCAGAACCACAAACTGGCCACTTGCGGTAGATATCTCACCGAAATAGCAGAACTGTCGTAAAAATGAAGACACGTCTAAGTTACAAGCGGAAGTCGTCAGTTGTAGTTATTCAAAGTTTTATTATTTAAAATGAAACACAAACTTACAGTATGTACCATAAACTCCTAATGCAATGACGGAAAACAATTCTAGGGATAGCTAGAAAAAAAAGACTTATAGGACTAGGTACCACTTGAGTAGATTTTTTAGGCTTTATATTGCATGAAGTCCAAAATCTGTTAAAAATGAAAGCCCCCGATATAAATCAAAATCGTCTGCTTAAAAAAATAAAACATAAGTGAAACGTCTTAAGATACTTTAAAAATAACGCCACACAGACGCCCTTGTCTTTGTGTCAATGTCATCTGTCACTTTACCTATCAGTAAGTACATTTATTTCAATACGTAATCCAGTTCTTTATTATTTCGATATACTTAGTGTGAGATCGTTTACGTAAAAAATCCCAAAAAAGATCATTGGAAGAACTCCCAAGAGACAGCTCTCCGTTATCGGACGACTGGCGGTGAAAAAACGTCTCTATCGTAACTTTTTATGAACAAGAAATATTACTGGCCGATAATAGATTAAGAGGTGCTTAAAATATCTTGGAAAAAAGGAATGCGTGTATGAATGAATGAGATTTTTTTTAAAGTTACAGTAATACAACTGCCCTTTAAAACTCCTTAGTACCTAAATGTGGCGCTTTACCTATGTACCATTTTGTTAGTTTCGATGATAACATATGAAAACTATAATAATTGTGCAATTTTCTGAATTTTAGGTACGGACTTACAATTTTCAAAAGTTTAGGTAAACTTCAGTTTGGCTTCACTTTCACGTTTAGAACGTGGGAGGTTTGAATCGAGCCAATCGAAACGCGTCGCGGGTCGTGACCTGCCAGTGATGACGCGGCTACGCCCTATGTAATTATGACGCTGGCTGAAAAAACGTAAGGATGCCGTTAGATGGAATGAAAAAAAGCCAAGGACGCATACGCGTATTTGCTAAAGAAAATAGGAGCAAAAAATTAGAAATCACTCATCGTTAATTAAGTTCAAATGGTTTCAATTAATTGTACCTAAATTAAAATTAATTTACCGTTATTTTCTAGAAAAAATCGAGCCAGCAATGTAGAGATCTTCTACTATCTAAAGTCCCGCGCCTTCACATTTCAAAACGCTTCAATTTTTTCATTATTATTTATAAAGCACCACCAACACTCTCAACGCATAGTTGATGGCTGTCTCAGCACGCACACATGTGTTGAGAGTGTTGGTGGTGCTTTTTAAATACATTGATAGCAGTAGAGACTGCAAAATATATTTCCCAGTTGCAATATTTGACATTGTCATTCATGATTGTTTTCATTACCTACAAACTTTCAATCAATTTTAAATACTTTGAATGTAGGTTGTAATTTCAAATTACTTTCGCTCCGTTTTAAGCACTTTGGGAGCATCGTAATCGCTAATCTCTGTGGAATCATCTATAAGTAACTAGCTGACCCCGCGGACTTCGTACCGCCTTAGTTTTTTTTATAAACCTCACGGAGCCCGAGACCTTTCCAACGAATGCAAAACCGTGGAAATCGGTTCGTGCGTTCTGGAGTTATAGCGTCAGGAAGGAAAACCCGACTTATTTTTATATAGTAGAAGATTAGCTCCTATTCAGCCGGAGAAAAATGGCCCGTCAAAACGGGTGCCCGTATTGTTCGGGCACCCGTTTGGCGCTCAGTAAATTTGACACTTAAGTCTTATAGTGTTAGGTTTACTTTTGTATAAAATATTTATCTTGACACATATTATAAAGAGGCGTTATCAGCATATTGGAACGTATTTTCTAATGTCAGTTTGCTCCATATATTTAGACATATTCTGTTAGGCACTGTTCGTCCATATGTTATTATAGGTCAATGGCCACATCCTATGTTTCGGCATTCGAAATTCAAAATACCGCTCGATTCGATTTTTCCAGCTAGTATGAGGTCGCGGTGCTAATTTTCAATCTTCATGACTTTTCTTTCGATCGCGTTCTCGATGCTAACATACGCTAAGTACCTATTTTTTATACATATAGGGATACAGTATAGATTGAAACATTAATTCCTATGGATATAATAATGAATTTATTGTCTTATGTTCCCGTACGAGTGTACGTCATCGCTACATTCGAGTCCTAACAAAGCCTCAACCGGATCAATACGTCCCCGCCCCGCGGCAAGGAAACTGTCGAGACTGGGGAACTAATTCTTGGTCCTGAAAGGAAAAACACATTGACTTTTAAATACTGATCGCTGTAGTAAATAGCGCTTTTAGGTTACGCTTTAAAACATCCTTATCTAATGCTTGACTAGTAATTCAGCAGACCTGTTATTGAAGTCGCTAGTTCTTCATCTTATACTTTAAACGCGCTAATCTTGTATATAATCTCTGTTTATTTATTTATCCAAGCGATCTCAGAAACGGCTGTAACGATTTGGACGAAATTTGGAATGTAATGTAGAGGTTTGTACTAATATTACAATGCGTAAAAACAAGAGAGGAAAAAAATTCTGAGCACCGTGTGAGCTGCAGACCTCGCTAGACCATTTTTAGGGTTCCGTACCTATGGGGTAAAACGGGACCCTATTACTAAGACGATGTTTTCCTTCACCGAAAAGCTCAGTGGTAAATCAAATTGAATTTCGGACGTAAGTTAACTCAGAGGTGCGAGCCGGATTCGAACCCCCGACCACGCGGCGGACACGGCCTATAAAAGCACGATTTCGAACACAATTCGAATGAAGTGTCAATATTTGCGTGCGAGGACGTCTGTACACATTTAAATATGTGTGTACCAGTACGCGGGCCAATGATTCACTCTCCATCTCCGGATGAAACAAATGACGGTAAGGGCGAGTTGGGCTAAACATAATATACGCTTAGGTACTTACATAACATACTTATTTAGGTATATGAACCGTGGTTTAGTCACACAGCACGTGCAGTCCTTACATAAAGGCTCATACAGACGACGGGATCAAAGGAAGCTTCAGTCCTGTAAATGAGGGCGCCACTGTACTTTGGGTACACGCGTTTAGCTTTGGAAAATACTACGGCTTGGCTTGACTCTCATGCAGAGGGTCGGGGGTTCGATCCCGGCTCGCACCTCTAAGTTTCCTTATGTGCGAAATTCAATTTGAATTTACCACTGAGCTTTTCTGTGAAGGAAAACATCGTGAGGAAACCTGCACGCATCTGCGAAGTAATTCAAGGATGTGTGTGAAGTCCCCAATCCGCACTGGGCCCGCATGGGGACTATAGCCCAACTCTCTCGTGATGAGAGGAGGCCCAGCAGTGGGACGCAAATAGGGTGTAGTAGTATAGTCAAAACTGAAGCCGTGGTGGTCTAGTGGTTTGACCTACCGCCTCTCATGCAGAGGGTCGCGGGTTCAAATCCGGCTTGCACCTCTGAATTTTTTATGCGCGAATATCAATTTGAATTTACCACTGAGCTTTTCGGTGAAGGAAAACATCGTGAGGAAACCTGCACGCTTTTGCGAAGTAATTCAAGGATGTGTGTGAAGTCCCCAATCCGCACTGGGCCCGCGTGGGGACTATAGCCCAACCCTCTCGGCCTCTCGTGATGAGAGGAGGCCTGTGCCCAGCCTGGCCGTAAATAGGCTGTTGTATAGTCAAAACTATGTATAGGGAGTCAGTTTGTAAACAAAATTAGCAATACAGCCCTCTATCACCTAACGTCAGCGCTGTTTGTCCACGCCACACTACACGATGCCACGCGATCCGACGCCGCGCTCAAATTACGCGTCTGGTTCAATTAGCAACCAATGTACAACATATTGGGACCACTGGAAATGCAAACTTAGGTCCCTGATTATTTTTCATTAGTGAATGTAAGAAATATAAAAAATCCTTACTAGTTTCTTCTACCCGTGACTTCGCCCGCGTGGAATTCGATTAAGGCGGTTCATAGACTCAGCTCAGCCGTCACTGTCACTCGTGGGACGAGTGAAAGAGAAAGCGCTACGCACAGAACGCCCGATTTAGTTAGTATTTAACGCGTTTTAATTTCTATAAAAATACCGTCTAAAAAAATGGCATTTATAAAGCTGTCGATGTATGCATATAATATGGATATTTTTTGTGTTATAATTAGTTTTACACTGTTTGATATAATAAACTGGAGTAAAGTTGGATTAGCGGTCCGAGTTAGAGGTTACTTTGGAATTAAATTGTATCGAGCGAAGTTTCGTGAAACGTGTATCGAAAGCTGCCGATGTAAGGATGATATAATCAAATATAACATATGTTTTTTTCACATTTTTAACTTTTAACATTTCTTAGTAAAGTATGATCTCAATTGAGCAATTTTATGATGCTGGGTCAGGGAAGGGCCTTAACGCACGCCCGCGGGAACTATGCGTTTTTTTTTTCGGGATAAAAAATAGCCTATGTCCGTCCCTGGCACTACAACTAAGGTGTGTCTGTTAGAGTTTGTATACTTGCCTTTAGTCTATGTATTCAACCTATTCAAAAAATTTAAAATAAATGGACTACACTGACAGAGACAGATGTGCTGTTTCCGTCAGTGTATGAAAAACTCGTTTTCTTTATTGCTTAAATGTGATTATTATATTATCTCAATAATAACTGTGCAACCACGCTCTTCTACAATAGTATCTCCATACAAAGTTTCATCTAAGTCGGTGAGGCAACAGACAGACAGGCAGATTTACTTTTGCATTTATATATTTTTTTGGGTATCATTTATATAGGCAAACGAGCGCACAGCTCACCTGATGGTAAGTAGTCACTGTGGCCCATGGACACCGAAATCCTGGAGGATCATATCCCCCATTAAGAAACCATAAGATCTCGAATGCGTTGCCTACCCCGAGGAGGCCTAAGATGGAATGCCTCTGTGTCAGAAATTTCACCGGCTGCCTTAACCCCCTACCGGAACACAACAGTGCGAGCACTGCTATTTGGAGGCAGGTTAGCGGGGAAAGACGGTGGTACCACCCCGGGCGGATCTAGCAACAGGCCTTACCACTACCGAAATAATATTACGGACTAGCTTGGTTTCTTGGAAAAAAGAAACTTAATTTAGACCCGAAGAATGTCCCTTAGAACACATAACAAAAACGGCCAAGTGCGTGTCGGGCCACGCGCAAAGTATAGGGTAACTTCGGAAGTTGACGATGCCCACAGTACCTTTCTAAGACTTATTTAGCATCTTAGCTATTACATCCCCACTTTACGAGTAGGGGAGGTACCCTATATAAAAAATATATTTCAAAATTTTATTGTACCACTTTGTCAGCGTAACTATATGTATATTCATACCAAATTACAGCTTTCTAGAACTAAGCATCTCTGAGAAATAGTGCGGACAGACGGACGGACGGACGGACGGACGGACATGGCGAAACTATAAGGGTTCCTTGTGGACTTCGGAACCCTAAAAAGACAGAAAAAGACATTATGTATGTACTTGGGGAAAAAAAATACCTGTAGTTCACAGTTCCAGTGGTGCGTCATCAGTGCTTGTTGACGCCTGACTGCGGGTATGCGGTTCAATCCCGGTAATTAACTGTTGGGTTTAGACCATTCGCCGGGTATTGGGTGGGACATTAGGGTATTAGGGTGGATTTCAAATTTCGGCGATACGTTACGTTTCGGCCTTTATAAAAAAAAGTATAAAGTTTTGAGTATCAAAACTTTTACATTCCATGGCTAGTACTTTTATCTAAATGGTGCTTCAATCAAATTCTCCGATAGTTCAATAGTTTATTTGAAATACAATGAAACATATGTCGAATATCATCACCATGTAGCGTAAAAATCCAACCAATTACGTTTCTATTGAAAAATTTCGAATACTAAACGTACGATTCCGATTTTTTTTTTAGGTATAGTCTTTCGATGCTGTCTTTATAGATATACAAGAATATACAATTATTCCGTCAACAGCTAATTACAAATAAAAATATTTAAACTTTTAGTACCAATTTTCGTCATCACCCTAAACGTAGTGTCAAAGTCTACGTAGTTTTGTAAACGAACGACGCAATACATTGCAAATACTCCCTCCCGATTCTTCAATTCGGTCCCACCAACGAAGGTGAGTGCACTTTGCCGCATGCGCGCGTCGAACAAAATAAATAAGAAAAGTGCAACTGAAGAATACAATTAGCACGAACCCCCGTCATTACCATCTTACGATTATTTTGAAGTAAGTACTTGTATAATATTAAAACTATTTACCTACAAAAACGTGACGTCAAATGGAGAGACTGTTATGGCACTGTATTTTCTAATAATATTAGGCGGTCTAGAATAATCTACAACTAGAGAGCATATCGTCATCACCATACCCATCATCACCAGTTCTCACGCAATGCATGGTGATGATCCTGTATATATGGTGATGACGATTTGTTAATTTTTAACTTATTTATATGTATTTTTTTCATTTTGTTATGGATTTATATATACTCTGTGATGTGAATACCTTTTCCAAGTTGATGTGTCTAACATTTATCGCGTAGTTCTCTTTTAAAGTAAATACTATAAAACTGTTATTTTTAAAGAATTTATGCAGCTCGTGTCATATTTTGCATTATAGTTGGACGATAGACGAGTAGATCAATTCACTTTTGAAGATTGAATATAATATTGTATTTCGTTGACTTGTATTTACCTACCCCCGTTTAAAATCCATGGCGCATGGGAGTGCGCCAGGCAAGTTCTGGCATGACTCACGCGCGCACGTAAATTTCAGCGTGTTCTCTCGTGTCAATTTAACTACTGACTGACTGACTCATCAATATTATGGGGCACTTCCCCTGGGAGTAGAAACTTGAAATTTGGCATATAAGTAGGATTTAGGACACACATAAAGGAAAAAATCTGGAAACTAAGTATTTTTACTAAGAACTTCTTGGAAAAGGGGTTATCATATGTTTAGGATATTTTAACCAGTTTTTCAATACTTTTATAACTATAACTCCCTATTTGTATATTATCATAGGGTATGCAAATTCTAAGACTACGCGGGACAAAGTCGCGAGCAACGGCAAGAAATTTTAGGCAAAACTTGGTCCAATTCTTGATCCCAGTTCCCCAAGAGGCCGAAATTTTTGGAAGGGAACTTGGCAATTTTTTCACATATGTGTTTTTGGTGGGATATAATGTTTTCGACGCCTTTTAAAGCTGGTGTTAAAATTTCCCTTTTTTTTTCTTTTTAGATTGTTGGATTAAAAATAAATATACCATTAAAAATGAAACTTAAACTAATAATAAATAAGTAAGTAAAGATAAACAAGGTAATCAACGCCAAAGTTTGATTGTAGTTAAAAAAGAGACTAATTTACATAAGGGATTAAGTTGTACTAGCTATAGACGAATCAAAACGAAAAATGGTACATATGAAGATAATCAAGAAAAAGAAATAAAAATAAGCTAATAATAAATAAGTAAGTAAAGATAAACAAGGTAATACACGCCAAAGTTTGATTGTAGTTAAAAAAGAGACTAATTTACATAAGGGATTAAGTTGTACTAGCTATAGACGAATCAAAACGAAAAATGGTACATATGAAGATAATCAAGAAAAAGAAAAAAAAGTAAGCTAATAATAAATAAGTAAGTAAAGATAAACAAGGTAATCAATGCCAATGTTCGATTGTTGTTAAAAAAGAGACTAATTTACATAAGGGACTAAGTTGTACTAGCTATAGAGGAATCAAAACGAAAACTGGTACATATGAAGAAAATCAAGAAAAACGAGAAAAAAAAAGCTAATAATAAATTTAATAAGCTAGTAAAGATAAACAAGGTAATTAATCAATGCCAAAGTTTGATTGTAGTTAAAAAGAGACTGATTTACATGAGGGATATAAAATTATCAAGAAAGAATGAAAATGTAAAGAATAGAAGACTGATTATAACTAAGCAGTAGATTATTGAATTATGTTATTGATGCTTAAAGCATTGTAAACTAATTTGTTAGAAGAAGGTAATTGAGAAGAGGATTGAGAGAGATATGAATAATTACGTTATGGTTGATGAATGTGTAATCAGAAGAAGTTGTTTATTATTGGTTATTGAAATCAATAAAAATAATTGTTGATTTGCCAGCTGGTAATTGTTTTTGTATTCATGATAATACCTATAAAATTTATAAATAAGTCATTACCATATACATGATATCATCACCATACATCAAAAAATCATTACCATCGCATAGACGTCATCACCATATCATCCTTTAATTTTTAGGAGCTGATAACTCCGAAGCTACTCATCAAATGTTTGGCTAAATACAACCAAATTAATAAGCAGACTCCTCTTAACCATTTAGAATATTTTTTTATGCGTTTTCGTGACTTTTTTTGAAAACCAATTTCTTGTATGGTGAAAAATTTTTTGATGAAATCCACCCATTAACTATGGGGATGGTTTTCGGTGTATTGATGAATTGATAATGACGCATTTTGAATTTTAGATGATGATGGTGCAATCAAAAGGTAGACAACAGTTTTGATACACGTGTGGGGACGCCTGTTCTTTGATGCTGATGCTGGTTTCCATATCCTGGCGGTGCTGGTTATGTAACCTACTTTGGTACTGGCGGAATGCAAAGCACTGATGATATTCTAGTTTGGTCATAGATAGCTGTCAACCATCTAACAAACGTCACGGTGTGGCTTGTCATTGGAAATTGAGAGAGAAATGTTGACTAACTCCAGTCCAGGCACCACGTGCTTTGTAGATCGCTCCATGAGTGCCATATAATCACCCCAGCCCGTTCCCAGGACGTCCATACAAGCTACGATGAAAGGCTCCTAAAGCTGCGGATCTCGGGCCATGTGTTGTCATACGTAATAGGAACAATTATTAATGGAACCCCTGAGAGGATGCCTGTAGGACGCAAATAGGCTGTAGTAGTAGTAAGTAGTAGTAGTACCAATGGATGACAATGTCGTGACATGATGAACATTTTGTAAAATTAAGGCCTGTTGTTGTATTTAATGTGTATTATTTCTGTATTTTCTTTGTTTTGTTTTATGTGGTGTTCAATAAAGAGAATTGTTGTATTGTTGTTGTTGTTGTTAAGGCTGCGTTTCCACCAGTGATGTGCGAGGTTGCGTTCCGAGGGATGTGTTTGTCATGAACCAATAGAAACACTTCCTTTACCTATCCTCGCTCTGCTGAGCAGTTTCCACCAGAGCTGAGCTCAGCGAGGATTGGTAAATGAAGTGTTTCTATCTTAGTATTGTTAGGCATTTTGCCGCCTATTTTTCGGCATAACATCGTATAAGAAAATTTTGTTAGAGGCATTGACCTATAATAAGTAATAATATATGGACGAACAGTGCCTAACAGAATATGTCAAAATATATGGAGCAAACTGACATTAGAAAATACGTTCCAATATGCTAATAACGCCTCTTTATAACGAAGGCCAAACGGGTGCCCGAGTGACGGGTGACGGGGCCATTTTTCTCCAACTGATTGTGAATCCTTACTTTTAATAGATCAATGGTTAGGGGTATATAAAGTGTTTCGGCAACTAAATAAATACCTTCCTACTTCCGTTCCCAGCGTAAGTATATGTACATGTGCTTTTTAGGGCTTCGGCTGAAAACCAGCGCTGTGGCTCCGGCTGCAGCACAGGCTGAGGTGAGTCCTGGTTTGACTACAGCGAAACGTTATACCTAGGTAGGTATAACGTTTCGCTGTAAAACCTGGAAAATTGGTATTTTCATCTCATTTTAATATATTTTATATCATTGTCTTGTTTTATTCTTCTGTATTATTTGTATTATGTCTTCTGTGTTCTAAAACTCTGTTATGTTGTAGTGTGTATTTTATGTCAAAATATGTAAATGTTCTGAGTTCCGAAATAGGGAGATATAGGGAATCGTTATTCAGGTATATTGAAAATCCATTATCCCTATGTACGAATTTGAATGAGGCCCCAGGCCCCTCAGTCTTTTTGGAGACACTTGTCGTCGGTCTGTAGGTAAGTATATTATTTCTACAACTTTCTGGCCCCATCTTTTCACTAGTGGTAGGGCCTGGTGCTAGATCCGTCCGGGATGATACCCCCCGTCTTTCCCCACTAACCTGCCGCCAAATAGCAGTGGTCGCACTGTTGTGTTCCGGTAGGGGTTAAGGCAGCCGGTGAAATTTCTGGCACAGAGGCATTCCATCTTAGGCCTCAGGTTAGGCAACGCATTCGAGAGATCTTATGGTTTCTTAATGGGGGATCCATAGGATTTCGGTGTCCATGGGCCGCAGTGACCACTTACTTAGGTGGGCTGTGCGCTCATCTGCCTATACCATTGAAATAAAAAATTAAAAAAACTCTGCCATTACATCAGATTTGCAAGCAAATCCCGCGCCCGCCCACTGACACTAGTTTCTTCTACAAATGCTATCGATAACGCACTAGTGCGTTTATCACAGCTTACTGCAACGATACCGAAGGGTTGAGAACACCCCATCGGAAGGGATTAAGGGATGAAATGGGGATCAGCTCGCCGCTTTGATTAAGCGGATCTGGCAAATATGCTTAAACATGTGGAATGGAGAGGCGCTTAAAAAAGTAAACATGATCGAAGTAGGTACGAGTATTTCGTTCAGTTTTGGAGAAATGCTAGCGGTGTCGTTTTTCTTTGTTAGCGTACATTTTCAATTTGAATTTACCACTGAGCTTTTCGGTGAAGGAAGTCGCATCTGCGAAGTAATTCAAAGATGTGTGTGAAGTCCCCAATCCGCACTGGGCCCGCGTGGGGACTATAGGCCAAACCCTCTCGTGATGAGAGGAGGCCTGTGCCCAGCAGTGGGACGGAAATAGGCTGTAGAAGTACATTTGCAATACCTTTAATGGTCTTTCACGATTTCGATGAAATAAGAAATGAAGGTAGCACCATTTATTTACCACTGATCTATCAGTGAAGGAACTAATAATCAAAAAAGCAAGCTTTACCACAAACCTGGTTCGGCTGTACTAAGGTTAAAGGGTAGAGGTACTTCGGAAAAATACATAGGCTTCTGTTAAATTAGGTACTTAAATAATTTATTGACAAAACAAAATTAAAATTAAACTATCAAACACGTGACTAATTGCCAGTAAACCTACCAACGAACGGTATTACAGAAAAAACATCAATAAATACAGCAAACATCCAAATTCGATTTACTAATTCATTCGTAAGTAAGCAAGCACAATGGCGTCAACACTTCGCTACTCTGTTTACACCTATTACGGTGTACGATATTAAACCTTTTTCCAATTTAATAAGATCTATGCAACCCTTTTGAGTGCCGGCTATAAGGTCTGTAACTTTTTGCCTAGGTTGCTTCGAGAAATTAACGTATGTTAAATTAAACGTCAGCTGTCACTCCATACAGAAACCTCATTTTTCTAAAGAACGTAAATTTCTCATAAATAACCCAGGCTTTATATTAAGTAAGTAGCACGTGACCGGTCTGAGTAGCGAGCTTTTGGGAAGGTCGGGATGCCTATGTCCAGCAGTGAACGTCTTTCGGCTAAAATAATAATGATGATGAGTTGCATGACGAAGCAAGGATCATCATCGGTAAATACCTACTAAATAACCGCCGAAATTCTCACTAAGGAGAAAATGACGTATATGTATGGAATGACAACTCGGCGTGTATATTTATTTTAACGATGATGAGTCCATCAACTTGCTTGATACAACCCAGTGTGAAGGGGGAGGTGGGGGTCTTTTCAAACTGGCTGGCGATACGATTCTCGAGTCCTCAAGTGGTAGAAAATCGGATTGATCGCGAGTTTAAAAGGATTTCGTGAATGGGAAACTTTGGTTCCATGGAATGTTCGGGAACAAATGTGTAGAACAGTTTAGTGACAGGGTGGTTGGGGGTGATTTTTTAGATATATAGATATCTTTGGGATATGGGTTGGATGTTTTGAAGAGGTTGTAGGTAGGTGTAGATATACATCTATTGTTTTCTGGTAAGAGTCAAAACCTTATAGGTATTATATAATAGTACATTACACACCTAGGGCGGTCAAGTAAAGAAAGTCTCAGATCGCGGGTAATTGAGGCCCGAGCCGGAGGCGAGGGCTATAATCTAGCGGTCTGAGGATTTCTTTACGACCGCCCGTGGTTAGTATACGATTTTACGTCACCACCTGGCCGTGAAGAAGGATTTTTCGTAGCGCCTAAGGGCGGTAAATCCCGCTTTTCGGCCTGGAGTGACGTAAATAAAATTACTACTAGATAAATAAAGTTTTAATTTACCACAGCAGATTTTTAATTGAAAATCGAAACGTCATGAGGAAACCTGCATGCGACTGCAATGAACATCAAAGATGTTAATTTCCAATGGAAGAAACAATACTGTTATTTAATATCTTGAAATAAATAAAAAAAAACAGGTGCGACTGCCAAGTCAAACTATTTCAGGGTCTTTAAAAGATACGTCAAAAATACGGTATGGTTCGATAGATCTCATTTAAATTTCAGGAGTCATTAAAACCAATTAGAATTAGAACCGTCAAACGAAAAAATGTAAAAACCGCGGAATCTGTTTGGGCGGAACCACCTGCGTTCCGCATACTTTGGGTCTACAGGGGGCTACGTGATGGCCGAAAACAAAATAAGAACGTTTTCAAAAGTTATTCCTTTTTTGAAAATTATTGAAATGCGAAATGTCTTGGTGGTGACTGGCGGCAAACCCAGCGATCGCCACTTGATACTTTGATTTAAAATTCGAATTTATTAATTAATCGACTTGATTAAAGGACGCATTTTCGTTTGGGCCTTGTTAAAAGTTCAACATTCTGTTTTTTTCGGCCGTCTTTTTTCTCGAGATTTTTCTATCAAGTTATTTTTTTGTAGCAAACTGAAAATACCTGTGATATAAGACGATAATATCAAGCGTAGCTAAGGTATAGGAAAAGAACACGGCCCATTTTTATGTCAAGAAGTATGTAGGTAAAGCTCAATGAATGCTTTATTGTTAAACTGAAATCCCATTTTCGCTGAAAAAAATCCTAGACATGTTCTATGTTCTTTCCCCGTAGATAGGTACCCTTAATTTAACAGGGGAAAAAATGTACCCAAATCACCCCAAATGAAATTATTTACGTGGACGACATGATACTATTCTAGAAGTCAACTTTAAACTTTATATATCCGATCAGATGTTGTAAATATTATTTTCATCTAGAAATGTGTAAATCATTCTCGTTTTGTTTCTATTTTTAAAATGTCTTTTGCCTCAACCTGTATTAGTTTTAGTAAGTAAATCGATCCCGTGGGAACTCAAATGGTTCATGTCCCAATAGTCAATAGTCCCGAAACACTGTTTTTAACCAGGAAACCGATGTTTTTGTAGGATCTTGTCTTATAAGAATTTGTGGAATTGGGGGGCGGAAGCCGAATTCCAATAAAAATAAAGGATTATGGAAAAATACATGGTTTTAATAAGATTTATGAATATAGTTAAAAGTATTTACATCGATATCTTAGTAGAAGCACATTCTTTAGAAGTGATGGAAAATTAACGAACAATAGTGTGCTTTATTCCAAAAATACTGGCCACGTCTAACTAGATTTGCCAGGCTGGCAGACAATATGCTGGCATTGACTGTCTGTAGCCAGTTCGCAATAAAGAAAAAACATTCCAAAATTCAAATTCCGAACAGATTCGACGCACGTGCGTTCCGTTTGACCGAGTTACCGTGGGAACCCGCACAGGTGCCGCTCGCAAATGTTTGACGGAACAAATCACTATCAGGAAGCGGGTGACATTCTCATAAACCATGCGTGTTTAGGAACAAGGATACTACAATGTTTGGTTTACCGATGACGGTGGCGCTAGTGTCTATGTGCAATAACGTTATTAGTATGAGCTGGCGTCTCAGTTCGAATTATCGCCACGGGTTTAATGAGTTTGTAAACGACTATCAGTGTGATAATTATGGAATTGGCTGTGGTATTGGGGATTGTTTTGTTTGGTGAAGTGATTTAATACGAGGGTTGTTAACAACGTTACACCTGTTTGTTCCAGAGGGTTAGTTACTCGTCGATCTAGCGTCACTTTTATTAAACCTCTCGTTTTTCAATCTTTAGGTGTTGTAAGCAATTCGCATGATATAAGTATAGCATATTATTATTGAAAACTTTATTTTGTAAGTTTTTGACTTGTATTTATAACTAGCTTCAGCCCGCGACTTCGCTCGCGTGGAATTCGTTATCGCGTTCCCGCCGGAACTATGCGTTTTTTCGGCATAAAAAGTAGCCAATGTCCTTTCCCGGGACCCCAACTATCTCCATGTTAAATTTCATCTCAATCGGGCCAGCGGTTGGAACGTGAAGACGTAACAGACAGACAGAGTTACTTTCACATTTATAATATTAGTATATGGATATGACGGACACGCAAAATCGAGTTAAGTTACGAACTGTTTAAGTATCTTTTTTATTATGAAAGTTTTTTGAAAATTCCCCGCTACATTTTGTTTACTATTAGGTACATCCAGTACCATCACAACAGACCAATGTAAATACGTCACACTGCTGAGCACCAACCTCATATCACAAAAAAGGTCTGAACTACTCGTATCCCCACGAGTGCCCACATAGACGGCGGTTTACCTACATTGACTCAAATGTTTATTAAAAAAAAACAGAAGCTCCTGTGCTATAAAATTAATTAAGCGATCAGGGGTAAACAACCCCCTGGCGCGAACGATAGCGTCACCATAATTTATTGCCGCGTGCATTGTCTTAGCTTAATTAGAGGAGATACGTGAGCGAAAAAACGTTTCAATTTATC
Source organism: Aethes cnicana (assembly GCA_963971205.1). Classification (NCBI taxonomy): domain Eukaryota; kingdom Metazoa; phylum Arthropoda; class Insecta; order Lepidoptera; family Tortricidae; genus Aethes; species Aethes cnicana. The sequence goes on from OZ020286.1 coordinate 3,325,215, forward strand.
TAATACACATACATCTACATATTTTATCTTATATCATACCGTATCTTAAACTTAAGCCAAACATTTAAAGTCATTTCCATAAAAAACCTAAATAGGTACATGCCCTAATTTTTCAATTTAATTATTGACAAAACTAGTAGGTTAGCGGAGGTTTGACAAACAGCAAAACGGTCAATTTGAATTAAAATAATGTGATATGTGATAGTGATCAGTGGGACGCAAATAGGCTATAGTAGTAGTAGTAGTAATGTGATCTCCAATCATGCAATTTATCTAGTTTCCTTCATAGGTTCCAGTTTTAAGGTCATGTTTTTTTTCAGGCAGTCAATTGACGAGATCATCAAAAATATTGTTTATGCTACCCTCTGTTTTTTATTGTATAAACAAAAAAGTCATCCCCCCATGGCAACCCGGAAGTCCAGGTGTAATAAATCAGGCGTTGACGGAACACGGCGCAGATTAATTTCATTCCTCACCGAGACTTAAAACTTTACCGTACTAATTTGAATCTCTGTCGTTAACGGTTCTACACCCCTGACTTTTCACTCCACGGAAAAACCAAGCACAACTGGACCGACTAAGATTCATTTTTGCTTGTGAAGCTATTGCAAATTAGCGTGAACGAGTGAAACCAAATTGGATTTTAGTTCTCTACTGTTTAAGTTGGATTTGGCTTGTAAGGAAAACTGTCACAAAATGTTCTAAATAATGTTGGAATCCATAATAAATGGCTTGCCGGTGTGACGTATGCGAGTCACATTCGTTTGGAAAAAGACATATGGTGTGTGGAATTTGATGAGACTTACGCCCTTACAGTTTGGTGATGCCGATGCATGATGTCGTGGACGATTGAGGTGTTATTAAATTTCTTGCGAGGAAAGGCTTTATAATTATTTTATTTTTAATACGATTCTGTCTACCTTTGTATTTAGTAAGGGATTTATATTTGAATTTTTGTCAACTTATAAGTTAATCGACATACCTAGGTCCCACTGCTGGGCACAGGCTCTCATCACGAGAGGGTTTGGGCTATAGTCCCCCCGCGGGCCCAGTACTTATACCTACCTATAACTAATTGAAATCTTTGATTGAAATAGGTAACTTGCACAAAACAGCTAATCTCGAGTTATCCTCTTAACTTAGGTTTAGGAGCCACAACAGTCACAAGTTTTGGCATAAATCTCAACGCGCTTATTGCGGAATTCACAGTTTCACACACTACTACTACAGCCTATTTGCGTCCCACTACTGGGCACAGGCCACTTCTCATCTCATCTGAGATCTGAGAGTTTCCGGCCAGACCACTGAGAACCAAAGCTATGACAATCTTAAAGTGAACTATTGAAACGGAATTTGCAGTCTGTCGGAGTTTGAAATCGTTTTGTTTTAACGTACCACTACAGCCTATTTACGTCCCACGGCTGGGCACAGGCCTCTTCTCATCACGAGAGGGTTTGGGCCCAGCGCCGATTGGGAACTTCACACACATCTTTGAATTACTTCGCAGATGCGTACAGGTTTCCTCACGATGTTTTCCTGCACCGAAAAGCTCTAAACTCAAATAGACACAGATCATTAAATTACTTCGTAGATGCGTGCAGGTTTCACGGCACGCCGTTTTCCATTAACGCTCAGAGATTTTAGTCTATGATTTGAACCTTTGCATGAGAGAAGGCAGTAGGTTAAACCAATACGACTACTCTAGTAATTGTATAGGTAGGTATGTGTAATAGTTCACTTTCTTACAAAAATACTGGCTGTTATGAAAAAAATTACGCGTCGCAGACCTTTAATGTTTTCTTTTGTTCACCATTCAGGTTCCAGCCACGTGCTACATTCAAAATGAATTCGTCGCCAAATAACATAAATTACTTAAGAAATGGTCAAAAGCCACCGCCACAATGAATGACCGCCCACATATCTTTTTTCCACGACAATCAGTAAAGTGCCATGAAATTAATTGTAACATTTACACGGATATTACCGAAAATTACCGTAGAATCTACTTGTAATGACCACTGGCTCTATTGTAGTCAAACAACGTTAACAAACTAACCAATGTCGCAAAAAAAACACAATACATTGGAATTTCAACTTTAGCATTGTTAAAATAAAATTGTATGATTGCTTGATGACGCACACAAGTAAGATTGTTAACAAAAATATCTCAATTCCTTACAAACTTATTTACACTCTATTTTAGTCTTTGTAGTTTTCCCAATAAAGGTTATCGGGTTGTTTGGCGGAACGTACTAGTAAGTTTGTCAGCGAAGATGTCTCAATTCTCGAATTGACAGCTGCGGTCAGCCATTTTGATTTTATTCATTGATTCACATTTCATGTCCACCCATAGACAATATTGCGAGCAACTGGCTCCAGTGCAAATACGATGCAGCTTGTTCGTTGCAAAATCTAACGTAATGTCATGATTTTAAGGGTCCACGTTTGATGTTTGAGTGCATTTATTAATTTTGTCTGCACCAGGATTCATTACAGGATAATTTGTATGGAAATATTAGTGAATGCAGTGGTTAATGAAAGGCGTGTTTGTGGCGAAGTTTGTCGTTGAAATTATACGAATATTTTATGACTAACTGATACCTGTCTACATACTTTTATTAATAGTGGCTCTGAGATCGGAGTTTCCGACCCAAGCCTATGACGACAACTTTGCGAACTGTCGGAGTTTGAAATTGTTTTGTTCTAACCTACCACTACAGCCTATTTGCGACCCACAGCTGGGCACAGGCCTCCTCTCATCAAGAGAGGGTTTGGGCTATAGTCCCCACGCGGGCCCAGTGCGGATTGGGGATTTCACACACACATCTTTGAATAGACGAGACGACACCTTTTTTTTTCTTAGTCTATCAGGAAGATTATTGAAAAGTATTGGACACGTATTTTTTCTTTTTTCACGTAATCAAACTTATACGGAGATATATTGAGTTGGAATGTCGCGTGACGTCACGGTTAGGTACGATTTATACCTAACGGTGACGTAGTTAGCCCCCACTCTCCAACTTTAATGCGTTTTAACTTGGTCATTCTTTGTTAATTTGATAAAACAAAAAATACGTGTCTAATATTTTTTTATAACCTGACTTTCGGACTAATTAGAATTTCGATTTCTTCACCCTGTCGTCATCCCTATTACTTCGCGGATGCGTGCAGGTTTCCTCACGATGTTTTCCTTCACCGAAAAGCTCAGTGTAAATTAAAATTGAATTTCGCACATAAGTAAACTTAGAAGTGCGAGCCGGAATCGAACCCCCGACCCGCAGGCCCGCAGGCTTCAACCTTCTTAGATATTTTTTTGTTTTGTTACATTAGAACTCAGAACTCCAACCGTTTTTAGCCAATCGTTATAGAAAGGTTTCTAATGCTATTAAGATATAATTCACGCTAATGCCTGATCGAAGTCCTACGCGAGCGATTGTAGGGATAATAGGAAAGACGTTCCGTTTGCGATTCGTTGCGTATTTCTATGAGTAGGGGCGCCATGAACACTTCGATTTTCGAGACATCCTTCTCCTAATTTTATGCATTTTCTATAAGTACAATACTAGAGATCTTCTACTATCTAAAGTCCCGCGCCTTTACATTTCCAAACGCTTCAATGTATTTAAAAAGCACCACCAACACTCTCAATACATGTGTGCGTGCTGAGACAGCCATCAACCATAGTTGATGCCAACGCATACGTTGAGAGTGTTGGTGGTGCTTTTTAAATAATAATAATTATTATTATTGAAGCGTTTTGAAATGTGAAGGCGCGGAACTTTAGATCATAGAAGATCTCTACCTCTACCTCTATTGAACACCACAAATTAATGAAACAGTACAGACACAATGTAATTACACAAAAAGTATGGCATCCAGCAGGCGGTCTTATCGCTTAATAGCGATCTCTACCAGACAACCTTTGGATAGTGGAGATAAGGAAAAACAAACTATGTTTTTATCTTTATTATCATTCGAATATAGCCCCTTTACAAAATAAACGTGCTGTTTAAAGATTCGGTGTCCATGGGCCGCACTGTCTGATTACCATCAGGTGGCCTGTGTGCTAGTTTGCAAGGCAATTAAATGAAAAAAAAGTACAATTAGTTACACAATCGAAGCCGTGGTGGCCTAGTGGGTCGACATACCGCCTCTCATGCAGAGGGTCGGGGTTCGATTCCGGCTCGCACCTCTAAGTTTACTTATGTGCGAAATTCAATTTGAATTTACCACTGAGCTTTTCGGTAAAGGAAAACATCGTGAGGAAACCTACACGCATCTGCGAAGTAATTCAAAGATGTGTGTGAAGTCCCCCATCTGCACTAGGCCCGCGTGGAGACTAGCCCAAACCCTCTCGTAATGAGAGGAGGCCTGTGCCCAGCAGTGGGACGCAAATAGGCTGTAGTAGTAGTAGTTACACAATACTAAACCGTGGACACCCTACGTTCAGGTACAGTCGGCGCGAGTATTACATGTCAAACGCAAGCCTCTTAGCTCCCTCGCGTCTTACTGTACGGCTTCACGAAACTTGCGGCGAGGCCTAATTAACCGACTTTGGAGAAAAGGGTATAATGTGTTTAAATAAAATCATTTTTGAGGATTTTAGGGATTTAGTTTTTTTTTTTTTCAAAGCTGTGTGTGAAGTCCCCAGTCCGCACTGGGCCCGCCCGCGTGGGGACTCTAGCCCAAGCCCTCTCGTGATGAGAGGAGGCCTGTCCCCAGCAGTGGGACCCAAATAGGCTGTAGTAGTAGTAGTTTTTATTTAAAAAAAATACTATATTAAGAAAAAAATATAGTCATCCAAGATTTTACTAAGAATGCCTCAAGTATGGATGGGCTAAGTTTTCCTTTTTAAACTTCTATAATTAAATTAAACGAAGCATGTTATAAAGACATGACCTATCCAACTGAGACCAAAGACCATTGCAATAATATTATACTAGAAACTGAGACGATGTCTTGTTGAGTTTGTTGCGGCGCTTCTTCTCAAGAAATAGGTCTGGGAAGCGCTGGTAAATTATTTTTCTGACGTGTAAAAGTGCCCCTATGTGGCCAATTTGCTGAATAAATGATTGAATTTGAATTTGTTCTAACACTCAATACAAATTTTATTTATACCATAGAGCTTGCAGAAAAAAAATGCGTTTTATTTTAAATCACTCTAATCATGAGACAAAACAAATCACATGCAACGCCACCTCTGACCTGTCATAAAAACTACCATTTTGGTAGAAATATGTAAACAGCCACACTAATGGCGGAACTGACCCCCACCTTCCGCTTCCTCTGTTCTACCCTCGTAATTTACGATTTATTAATAAATCAAACGGTTTTACATAAATCATCTGGAATCACACACATGGGAATTTGTTGGCTAATGGAAAGATTATAAGGGCTAGATTTCTTGTGATAGTTTGAGTATGAAAATAGATCTCTATTAGGGTATGCTCTTGTTTGTTATCGAATTAAATTAAATAATTTGTAAGATTAAAGACGAAACGAAAGTGGGTGTGTATATGTCAAATAAATCTATTAAGCCGACGATATAATGCAGGTAGGTTGATTGGTTGAAGTTTTTGTTAACAATAAAATGATCGCTATTTAAAGGCTTTAGCTTTTCAAATTTCCTGATAAACGCTTGGAAACCTTACGGTCTGTTGTATCTTAAACATCTATATTACATGAGTTGCATTTTACAACATTTGACGAATTTATGGATTGACCTTCGCGATTTTATATTATGTCAGCTGTTTTTTTGATGTGAAGCGTCTTTAAAATCACAATGAAACATACATAATTCCGAAAAGTGGAATGTCACACTTTGTCACAAAGTGTGGTCTATATCGTCTTACACATTAAACTTCAAAACTATTAGTCTTAGAAACATGATTTTAGTGTAATTATTTAGCTCGTATAGTCAGCTCGGCGCGGCGGCGTCAAAACCGACGTTTCGCGTTAAAACCAATGGCCGTGTGCACACACATCCCCATCCATTTTTTCTGTCCGGGAAAATGATATGTTATTTTCAAGGCAAATTCCTATCTTTTCTGTATATTCCAGTAAATTCTGTCCATTTAACGGTTTGTTTTGTAAGTCCAAACCGCAGTCTTGTAACGGACACCGGGCACGTGCGACTTCCTACTTGAGGCCACTTCCCGAAACCCGTCTTGAGCTGATATCAAGTTCGGGTGGTGTTGCCAGCACAGAGTATACCATAGACCGTTAGTAGCTAGCACTGAAAAAAAAAGTTATTGCTAATTAGATGGACTTTATTATTTTATTCAAATAAAAGATTAAACATGCAGAAATAAAATACCCCCTCATAAAGTCTTAAGTCAAGTAAAGGATGTCTAATTTTCGTCCGAAAATAAATTTCCATATCAATTTAAACGCATCCGTGATTTTAAAGCCACTTAACACTAATCCGCCATTAAAATTCATCGGCCCTAAACATTTTTCCATTGCCTTTTTTATTTTTATAAAGACAATTCGTAAGCGACTTCCCGCCATAATATTTCCATACCCTCAAACTTCCCAAGTTATTCATGCGGTCATGAACCTCGAAACTGCTCTAAAATGACTCCGTGTTTATATTTTTGTGGCAGCAGTATTAAAATTGTTAAGGTGTGCAGTATCGAATAATCGCAAGTAGGGGAAGTGGACGGAATGTGTCTCCTTTATAACCGCATTATATTATGAGGGTTTGTAAACTATGGTTTTAAATCAAACAGTAGGTACCTATTTTATTTATGAGTTTTAACTGTTTAAAGTTTTCGCAAGCAAATTTTCATGTCATGTAATTGGTAAAATAACGATTTGTTTGACAACCACCTCAATAATATTTCCCCATTTTTAATTGCTTGTAAGTATTAATTGTTGCATCGTTGTCTAACCACCCGTCCGTCCGTAGTAGATACAGCTTATAGTTTACTTTGGGACTGGGTCAACTTATACTTATGTGAAAATATTTTTCATAAGTAAGTACCTGATTATTTTCTACTTTTTTACATTGTAACTAAGAACTTTTGCAAACATAAACAAAAAGTAACGTTCACTATTTAGGCACAGAATATTTAATAGTAGTAAGTACATACAGAATGGCCACGGAATCACCCGCCTGAATCTAGCCGGCGCGGCGCGCAACTCGCGCCCAACTCGCCCTTACTGTCATTTGGTTCATCCGGAGATGGAGAGTGAATCATTGGCCCGCGTAGTGGTACACACACATTTACAAGTGTACTTATAGACTTCCTCACACGCAAGCATTGACAATTCATTCAAATCGTGCTTTTATAGGCCGTGTCCGCCCTGTGATTTAGGTGAGCTCTTTATTTTTGTTTCACTTTCGTATTTTTTTCATGAAGTTAAAAGAACGCCATTGGTATTTCAAATGAAGTACCTATTTAAGTTGCAGGAGTTTCCATATTTGAATTTCGAACAGAAAGACAAGATGCATAAATGCATAATCTTTTAAAGAGTTTTCGAGATACCGTGGACGTGAGCGTTTCTAGCTGCCAGTGCTACGAAGCGATTACTTTTATTTTAGTTCGAGAAGACGTCTTGTAAATTCTTGGATAATATCTGAATCAAGCTAAACCTGTTTCATGAGAAAATAGTAACTGGCCATTAGCCCCAAATTTATTACATTTCCTTAAAAAATATACAAATTAGATCCAGGTTCCTGGTCGCTAACAAACAAAAAATAGTCATTAGGTGCAGACTGTGATGAACGCACTTAGTTCAAAATACTTAAAGCAGTGAAATTTCGTGACTTTCAGAATGGGGCGTTTTTGACGCCATACCTATTACTTTCTATAGTATAAAATCCCACTCCCGCAATATATCGCACTCCGCACCCAATGTCGCGGAACGCATCCAATACGGACTAACGGAGCGTTCCATTTTCAAAACTCATACGATTTATTGCTGCTACGTTGCCAGTATTCATGTTCATTGGATTGCTAGGGTCCGAATTGAAGAGAAATGTACTATTTAAAGTTAAGGTCCGGAATCTGGTGCTTTTTAAGTTTGAAAAAAAAGATGAACTTTGTGAATTATGTTAACGCAAATCATACTTAGTGATGTGAAAGTATTTGTGGTAGAGAAGCTTACCAGCTGATGTGAAGTTCTATAATGGTGCTGGCATGAAAAAATATGAGCAGCCTAGAAAATTACTCGTTGAAATAGAAAATTACAGTACAGAGTACAGATTTTCTTTCTGGTGCTTTGATAGAAAATATTTTCGTCTCCTTCTCTCCCAACTCGTTTGTAACAATACGATGAACTATCCAGTTTAATATTTCCTGCACGTCGGCCTGATTTTGCGTGCAATTTCATTTTTAACCCCAACTGTGACTAATTCGTTCTATATTCCCGGATTTGTATTAAAAATGCGCAATAAAATTTATGTTTATTGACAATGGCTGCCCATAGGCAGGGGCGATTTGATTTATTGTTTATAAAAAAGAAATCACCCAAAAAAATTAAAATAAAACCGTTATGTTGTTGCCAATAAATTAATTCCGATGCGCATTAGCTGACGCTTTCTTAACTGACTAAAAGTGTCATGGACAAACTTTTTAAATCCGTATGATTTCCCCACAAAAAAACTATAACGATAAAGAACACTCAAATCGCAGTGAAACTCTGAACGTCACGAAATTCCAATTTTAAAATGCAGTTTTCTTTTTCGAACGCCATTTGGAGCACTCAACTGCCAGTGCGAGATAACTTTACATTAACGCCTGAAACGGATCCTTCAGTTTAATGGGTGATATTTTTTCATGGGTGGGGTTAAAGGTTAACATCGACCAATGGTAGAAAGCCTTTTGTCTTTGTCTGTCGAACGTAATAAAAAGAGTGTTAGACAGGGACGCTAGAGGTTTATTCTTGGAAACGTCTGGAAGTTTGGTACAGGTGGGACGGAAGTGTTTGAGGATGGCTTCATTTTGCTGGACGAATTTCGTTTGCTTTTCGCTTTTTTCAGCTGTACTCGGATACTGGATATTATTGACTCTACCGTTGTTTTAATGGTTTATTCTAACTAGAAGGAAGTTCGTAAAATTAGGACTCTGTGACTTAAGAGGAAAAGAAAAGAGTCTCCTCTTTACGTTAACTACGTTAAGTTACAATTTTTCATGCAAGCCAGTATTTTAATTTTACGTACATAATATAGAAAATATCGGATTCACTGTTAAAATAAAAAAAAATCTTATAATCTGATCACCTGATCAATGATAGTAGATTGTACAACAAGGGGCTAAAGTGGGCCATAATGCCACGAGTTGTTTATTTTCCCGAGCGAAGCGAGGGAAAATATTTGCGAGGGGCATTATGGCTTTTAGCCCAGAGTTATATACTCTACTTTTTACTTTGACTGCGAGTAAATAAAACAAGGTACAAAATTAAAATTTAATTAAGAAAAATTGAAAGTACAATTGGTGCAGTTGTTAAGAGTCAAAGATACTTTACGTTTACATTTACACTTTTCGTTTACACTTTTCGTTTTTCCAGGTTATAAAATGTTGGTAGGCTCTTAGATAAGCATTGCGAGATTTTGTCGGCAATAGATTTTCAACAAGTTGTTTTGCTTTTTCTTCCATTTTAGTATTTGGGGACAAATTAACTTCATCTTCGCTCGAGTACATTGTTAGTAAATAGGTAAACAAAAACTTCACGAAAACTGAAAAATATTGTGCTTACAAACAGAAATACACGTCGAATTAACCGCGCTTGCCACTTTTTAAATGGTCTTTTTTCGTGCACGTTTTGTTCCGCTCTACATAAATATGAGGTACTTTTTGTCATGCCATCTCTTTTCGAGAACAAATGGAGCATTCTCATTGGCCGATGGCCGTGTATGCAGCTGCAGCAGCGCAAGACGATCTCTGATTGGTGGTCTAATCCATGATTTCCCTAGGGCTTAAAATGATCACTTTAGACCCGCTTTGTGAAGCTATTATGACGCGCTTTTCGAGCAGGAGAAGTGAAAAGTATATTAAATTTAATGTTGCAAAAATAAATTGGTAAATTGTTAAGAAAAATATGTAAATGACGGCACTTAAAGTTTTACGGTAACGTTCCACTTTTAATACCTACAAACATTACACACTAAAAACACCGTAATGAAAATAATAAACCTGCACGCATCTGCGAAGTAATTCAAGGATGTGTGTGAAGTCCACAATCCGCACTGGGCCCGCGAGGGGACTATAGACTATAGCCCAACCCTCTCGTGATGAGAGGAGGCCTGTACCCAGCAGTGGGCCGTAAATAGGCTGTATTAATAGTAGAAAATAATAATATAATTTGTACATGACGGTACTCGCATACATAGTTTATTCTTGGGCACGTCAGATAAATCCACATGGCACCGCGAGCTTGGGATCGCTTGCATTTGTCTGCACTGCATAAGGAAGTGGGTTCGAAACCGGACAGTGGCATGGAAAGACAGCAAACCCCAAGTCAGACGTTTTGCAATTTCATTTATTAGTCACATCATCATCATTTCAGCCGAAAGACGTCCACTGCTGGACATAGGCCTCCCCCAAGGCTCGCCACTCAGACCGGTCCTGTGCTACTTGCTTCCACCGGTTTCCCGCAACCTTCACGAGGTCGTCGCTCCATCTTGTTGGAGGCCTACCGACAGCTCGTCTCCCGGTTCGCGGGCGCCACTCGAGAACTTTCCGGCCCCATCGGCCATCAGTCCTGCGAGCAATGTGCCCCGCCCACTGCCACTTAAGGCTCGCAATTCTTCGGGCTATGTCGGTGACCCTAGTTCTACTGCGGATATCCTCATTTCTGATTCTATCACGCAGAGAAACCCCGAGCATAGCCCTCTCCATTGCCCTCTGAGTGACTTTGAGCCTTCTTATGAGGCCCATCGTAAGCGCCCACGTCTCGGAACCATAAGTCATCACTGGCAACACACACTGGTCGAAGACTTTCGACTTGAGACACTGCGGTAATTTGGACGAAAAGACACTGCGAAGCTTCCCGAACGCCGCCCAGCCGAGTCGGATTCGACGATTGACCTCTTTCTCGAAGTTGGACCTACCTAACTGGACTGTTTGTCCCAGGTATACATAATGGTCAACAACTTCGAGCGCAGAGCCTCCGATTATTACGGGAGTTGGCACAACATGGACATTAGACATAATTACGTCTTGTCCATGTTCATTTTAAGACCAACTCGATCGGAAACTCTGCTGAGGTCAGCGAGCATAATACTGAGGTCCTCCATGGTCTCAGCCATGACTACAATATCGTCGGCAAATCGAAGGTGAGAGATGTACTCTTATTAGTATTTCAATCGAAATCAAAATTTCAATGAGTTACTTATTGAGTCATATTAAAAAAAAGTCAGTTATTGAAAAAAAAACTGGATTTATGATTTTATGATGAAATTCACTTTAGCGTAAAGCACTGGCTGCTTGAAAAAAAACACCCACCACTAACTTGCTCATAAAAAACTACACTGGCTGGTAAGAAAACTCGTAAAAATTAAAACTAAATCGTCCCCGAAAACTGCTCCCTAGCGCCACATCATGCGTTCACTCACTAAAGAAAGTGACAGTTCATTACGTTTAGAGCACTAATATTTACCGCCGAACAAATCAAGCACGGAAATAAATAAATTCCCCAAAAGAAAAAACTCATTCGTCGCAATTAGAAAAAAACTTGGAGTTATTTAGATTTCCATAAATACCGCGTTTGAGATACATCTTCCTGGAGTGTTGGGGGCGTGCGGGGTTTTCGAGACGATAGCGATAGTCGTCGGACATATTTTTATACAAGTTTGGCTTGATTGTATACCAATGAGATTATTGTGTTTTCTTATTAGAATAAGTGAGTTGTATTGTATCTGAGTAAGTTGATCGATCTTGATCAATCGGTTTTCACAAAATACTGGCTCTACCTATTTATCTATCAAATAGACTTAAGGCTTTGTAACTTTGTCTGTATCTGTAACGGAAATGAATAAACATTCGATCTGTACTCGGCTCTCTGTTGTCATCAAATCCTAAAAATTAATCAATTTGTAGCATTCGACACACCACATTTTATGTGGCCCCGCTAGCCCACACGTTTATACTGTCATTGTTTTAGTTTGACAGCATAAATTGTCAAAACCGTCGCCGTGCGGCGTTTCCCTCTACTAATAACGTTTTGTCCGCCTGTCCGTAATGATTTAGGTAAAAATAGATGGCCTGGGGAAAGTAATTTATCGGTTTCTTTGCTTTTTAAGTTTAAGATAATGAAGAAATACAATGCAAGTGCATGGTTGGTTTGGTTGTGCATAATACATATGTAGGTACCTACTTCTCGAACTTTCTTAACCTTCTTCGAGTGCAGATATCTTACCTACCGATTATGATATGTCATTTTAGATAATAATATTGCAGTTATTTACTAAAATAAAAAAGACGAGTTAAATTCACAGGTTATTTTTTTTGGCATGGCAGCAAACAGTTTTCCGTGCCATACATTATTAATGTCATTTTCTAAATTATTGAGTGTTCGAACACTGAATACGTCGTTAGGTCAAACCGGGGAGGTCACAAAAAAAACAGAACAAGTGGTCCCGTTCTCAAGGTATTCATCGATATTCAAACCACTTTCCACAACTAGTTCGAATTTGAATAGATCGCGAATTCTCACAAACATTAATTATAAATTCTGGACGCAACTTTGATCTATCGCGTATTGTCCGAGCGTCCGAAAGGTCACCGCTTGACCCGTGAGAACTGGCCACTAGCAAAAAATGTTACGATATTCAAAATTCGCGACCCTAAAATTTGAATATCCCCTTCGAAAATAGAACGGAGCCGTTAAGAAAACACTGGCTTTGTTGGATCGGGGCAGTCTTTTGTGCGTTTAATTTATTCTGTCGCATGTACACCTGCCAACTTACGCGTTCACTTGCGATTGGCACCACTGTCTACAGTTGCTTAGAAAGACTGTATGTAAAGATGGTAGTTTTACATTTGTCCGTATGCAAAGATAAGTTTGTCGAGCTGGACAGTGTGCAGTATCATCGAATTATTATTCAAATTTAAGCAGGTGTGACACAAACAGTACTGACCTTCCGTTCGATACGATCTGACCGATTGTTTTGCTTGTGCTTTTAGGCCCGGTTCCTATATCCACGAAACGCCTCGTTTTGCCTACGGACGGTTGATTTTTGACATTTGTTCCATAGAGAATCTGTCAAATTTTAACCGTCCGTAGGCAAAACGAGGCGTTACGTGGATATAGGAACCGGCCCTAAATCAAGCTGTGGTCGTAAATTGGAGGTTATTGACTATTTATTTATGCGGCAACACGTATTGGCTTATTAAACGGACTTTATTATAAGATTTCGGAGAAAAAGTTGTGTCATTTCAAGACACCAACAAACATTAAACCGTGATTTTCGTCTTATGTTAAGGCTCGAATTCTCTACTCTCGCTACATCAAAAAATACTATTTTAATACTCGTAGTCGCCAAAATATTCCTGCCCCCTCCTCAAGACTACATGCGTGGGTATAATCTGGAAGTAAAGTCGGGGAATCCACAAAAAGGGCAAAATCGCGGTCATCCATCAACGGGCCGATGTATTTTCGGCGGGTAGTTATAGATATGACCTTTTATCTATTCCGTCCGATTAGATCCTTTGGGGAATTTCATAAGCGGCCAGCTTTGAGGGTTGTTTTAAGTGCAAGTCGTTTGGACGAAGTGATTTGTTTGAGGTATTTTAAGGTCCGTATATAATCTATTATTATTATTATACTACAGCCATTTGCGTCCCACTGCTGGGCACAGGCCCCCTCTCATCACGAGAGGGTTTGGGCTATAGTCCCCACGCGGGCCCATTGCGGATTATTGACTTCACACACATATTTGAATTGCTTCGCAGATGCGTGCAGGTTTCCTCGCGATGTTTTCCTTTACCGAAAAGCTCAGTGGTAAATTCAAATTGAATTTCGCACATAGTAAACTTAGAGGTGCAAGCCGGAATCGAACCCCCGACCCTCTGCATGAGAGGCGGTAGGTCGAACCACTAGGCCACCACGGCTTCGGATTAATCTAATAGTACATTACAGACCTAGGGTGGTGAATTCGTAAATGTCCCAGATCGCAGGTTTCTGTGGCCCGAACCGAAGGTGAGGGCCATAAATATGCTATCTGGGGCTTTACGAATTACCGCCCGTGGTTTGTCAAAAGTTTTACGTCTTGCCTTGGCCGGAAAGTGAGATTTTCTCTCCGCGTAGCGGGCAGAAAATCACACTTTACGGCCATGGGTGACGTAAAATATATAAAACTCAAAGGTGACTGACTGACTGACTGACATAGTGATCTATCAACGCACAGCCCAAACCACTTGACGGTTCGGGCTGAAATTTGGCATGCAGGTAAGTAGATGTTATGACGTAAGCATCCGCTAAGAAAGGATTTTGCAAAATTCCCACGGGAACGGGAAAAATCGGGATTTTACTTTTTAATATTTCTGCGCATACGAAGTTGCGTGGAAAAGCTAGTAAACTAAAGAACTTAACTCCGAGCGTCATCTGTCGCCATTTCGTGACATTTTTGTCATATAAAAGTAAATATCTGATTGTCGTTTCTTATACAAATGAAACAGAAAACGATTGCACTGAAAAACGTGAAAGTAAAATAGTGTTCAAAATGGTGAAATTTTAAAAATAAATATTTCGAAGAGTTCAATGAAAATTGGAAATTCGAATTGTGAGCAGATAGTTTGTCTAAACTGAAATGGCAACTTTATTTCTTAGTTGCGTTTGAATTTAACGGTCAACTAATTTAAAAATAAAAGAATTACTACCTGTATTATGTAAAATGAAACTTTTTCTTCAACAATATTTCATGGAAGTAGATACTAATTGACCAATCTCAGAAGTGATAATATTAGATTAAGTAGGTACTTATTATGTTCCTACGCGTGTTTACTATAACATTAGGTAAGTGACTATAGGAGCGTCCTGCGTCGTTTCAGTTTCGACAAGGGCTCAAGGGCGCTACAAGGGCTTTCCTACATGCATAATCCAGTTTTTTCGTCATAAATAAGTGTGGCTTTAAGCATAAGTATGTGACAGTAACAGTCAGAGTGATCCTTAACCGGGCAGTTATCGCATTTACGGCCATCAATATGAATCTATTCATATATTCCTTGCCATAGACACTGGTCCATCACGCCTAAACTCGCCATTACAATTTACCATCCAAAAAGACTGAAGTTCTAAAACTACAAGTACCGATTCTGAGTCGTGTTTTTATGGTCAAATAGTTCTAACTGGTTTGAAGATAGTTCCGCGTTTAAACCACAGATAGCCATTCGTTTGCTGATAAACAAAAAGGTCGCAATTTATTGGTTTGCGTCATTACAATTGTAACTTTACGAGAACGATGTAAGATCTTCGTTTGAATAGAACGAAATGGTCGGATGGACCATTTTATTTGGGTTCGCGTATGCTAAGTACGCCATAGGGTTAGGCCGCGTAAGTCCGGCGTACATTACTGCGGCCGGCTTAAGGGATGAATGGAACCCTTTGCCGCAGCGATTTGGACGCTGGATGGTTTCCATCGTTGTATACGATACGATACATACGTTACATTTTCTGTGCTATAATTTTGTCAAAAAATTGTTAAGAAGGACGCGGATTTATTGACGACACATTTTAGGGATGGTAGGATCTGGTGCTATGTCCGTTTAGGTTCGTGTCACCGTAACGTCCTACCCGCTAACCTGCCGCCAAATAACAAACAGCTCACATACCGTTGTTTTCCGGTAAGGGGTTAAGGCAGTCGATGAAATTACTGGCACAGAGGCATTCCATCCTAGTCTCAGGGTAGGCAACGCATTCGAGAACTTATGCTTCCTTAATAAGAAATCATGAGATATCGGTGCCGCAGTGACCGTTTACCATCAAATGGCCTGTGTGGTCGATTTCCTACCAGTGAAGTGCATAAAAGCACGTTGTTATGGTTTGACCATATATCTCAGTTGGGATTAAGCAGCTCATCAAAAAGAAGGGCGACTAAGTATAAAACTACCTCGATATTTGTATTCGTTGCGTGTTTTATAATAAGTACTTACCATACATAAGCCCGTTTTGCATTAACCATATTTGAAGGACTCATCAGCATTAAACATACGCTGCTTTATAGACGGACGGTTTGAATCGACCTCAATCAAAAAATCTCCTTGATTGTTTAAAACTTTTTTTCGTAATCGAATGGAAACTTGATTCTGGAGGAGCGTTCCTGACAGATACCTCGTGCCCGTAAAACTTTATCACCATCCCGATGCCCCGAATCTAACGCCTTCCGATTTATTCACCTCACTTTTCACGGGGACACGCAATCGAAGCTCTTGCTCTCTCTCTCGAAGCTTTTGGAAAAGACCGCTGGCCAACCGTTACGTTAGAGGAAATGGTTTACGTCAGTTGGTGTAGATAAAATATTCAAATAAAGAACCTGTATCTGTAACGTATGTAGTCCATATAGTGTGAGTGGAAACTTCATTTTGTTTTTTATTTGGGAGATTTTTTATTCACCTAAGCTTTTTTTTAAAAAAATAAATTATAATGAAATATACAAAGATTAGCGCGTTTAAAGTATAAGATAAAATAAGATCCGTAAAATTCAGAATATTCAGATGGACATTCTTACAGCTAATGAGTGTAATGAGCCGAAAAACAAGGCGACGAAAGTGTTAAAAGTTAGGTAATCAGTTTGGAACTATTGACTTTAACAAAGATAAATTCATAATTCGAATCAACAATAAATCAAAACCCTCAAAATGGTCAAACGTAGCGTTCCTTCGACAAATGTTCAACGACGCAACTAATCCGTTTCACTTCCGAATCCTCAATAAAACTTACAATAACTTCCAGAAATCGTAAAGATAATTCAAAATTCAGTCGTCATGGGAAATGTCACCAAATTCACGCTCTAACTAATAATAGATTTCGCGTCCACAAATTTGATATCGAACGCAATCAACACCACAAAAATACTAAACAAGATAAACTGAAAATGGAACAAAATGGGATTCAAAATTGTAACTGTCCATCGTGTGATTTAAGTCATTTTTCGCTGGACTCTGCGAGGGGACAGTTCGATTCGCAACGCGATAAATCGATGCGGAAAGTGACATGTGTTTTGAATACGGAACGTCATCTTATTTTTTTCAGCCCCATTTTTTCAAAGACCGGCCTAAGGGGCCCGAGCAATTATATTTTCGGCCAGTGACAATGGACAGTTCTAAATTCAAAAGCACAATGCGCGGGACTGCAGCTTGGACGTGTCTTTATTAAAGCCGACATGTTTTGCTTTAAGATTTCGACAGACCGATTAGCTTTTTAAATATGTTTAGGAATATTTTCTCAGATGGGGGTCAGATATGAGTTTTTTTTTTAATTTATATTTAATACGTACTCTGTTGCTCGTGCCCTTCGTCTGTGTGAATTTCATCCATCTATTTGTATACGACTAATTTAGAAAAAATCTTAGTATCTTATGTCAGGTAGTGCTCACCTATAACATATGAGAACTTTAAAAATCTATGTCGTAATTACAAGAATTGTGCCGAATAGTATCTAACTATGCTGCTAAAGTCTTTGTATGTTTCGTTTTGGCTGTGCGTTGGTCAATCGGTCAGATAATACATACTTACCAGTAAGTTGAAAATCAAAATCCCAGTAACATTCAAAATTTTCCTTATTTAATTTAATTAGACTTCTTACTAAGATAATTTGACGTGAGTAGGTAATATAGAATAACTGCCGATAATAGAAATACTTCAAAAGAATAAAAAAGTTAAATATTGCAGATGGACACACTGCGCCAATTCGGTTACATTATTACAGGGGCGTGAGACACTTTTTTTACTGCAAAAAATTCTATGTCTTGTTAGTGGTCAGTTTTTTCTTAACAAAAGACAAAATTTGTACAACACTCTCCCCGAGTGGGTAAGAAAACACTTTTTTTTTCGTTTTTTATGTTTTATGTGTTTCTGTAGCACCCTATTTTGGTCAACATTTTAAATTGGTTTATTTCACATGGATAGATTAAAAAAGATTCCACATTAAATTGAAATACACACATAGACATGTTGCTTTACACCTACAGACGACAGATTTTGAAGTCGGTGTGTAAACCAACATACAGCGATGCTCATCTGAACGAATTTGACACTGACTTCGATGCTCGGCCTACACCTTGGACTTCGGTCTACTTTTGGGAGTTTTTTTTTCATTAATTTGTTTTAATAATTATGTGACATTTGTCAAAGGTAGGTACTAATTACTTACTACGAACATCAGATGCAGAAGTCCTCCCTGACATGTTGTGATACATAAAGTTGTGATACATGATACATAAAGTGTCCAAATGTACGTGACTGGACCTATAAGTACGCTTTTTACTCGACTGCGCTAGAAGGAGGGTTATGTTTTTCGACTGTATGTATGTATGTATGTTTGTATGTATATTTCTTCGGCACGCTCTGTAGCCTAAATGGCTTTATGGATGCGCATGCGAGGTGTCGTTAGATTCGTCTCAATTGTGAGAGTGACACTAGGTATATCAAAATTGCAAAAAAACAAAATGGCTGAAAACAAAATTAAAGGGTTTAATAAACGGATTTCAAAAATATATAATGTGGCATCAAAATTTTCTTTGCAGTCGGGTATTTTTTTTTTAAATCGAGTTATTCACTCTAGACAATAGGGAGCGTTCAATACAGTTTCTATACTAACTGTATATACATAGGTATTAGGTATTTCTACGAAATTGACGAATCTTCCAAGTAAATACCAGCTAAAGTCAAGCCAAGAGGGCCCCTTTGTAAATATTAATCTCGTAAATTTTCTGTCAATAGCCCTCCCTCTTGATGGATAGGGGTAGACGTCATATTGTGGTTTTATTCATAGGTCGGTAAAATGTTAATATGACGACATTTTATCTATATTTACGAAGCGTGTGCGTCGAAAAATAATGAAAAAAGTAGAGTTACCTATCACGTATTATTATTATTTTTATTTAGACGGGTGGTCGCTAAAGAAACCAAAAAGAAACCATCATCATTTCTTTAACAGTAAAATTTTCAAATGCTTCTCACTACCTATTAGATTAACGTACGTTGTACCTGTACGTATTTCAAAGCAAATAATTCGACGACGGACCTATTTTCATACACCCAAAACAAAACACTATCGCAATTACAAATTTCAAATCTGAGATTCCATTTTCAAAATCCACCGTTCCGGTAATCCGAACGCAAGGGGAGGCAGATCTCACGGCGTCCGTATAATTCCGCTATAAATAAAATTGAACTGTAAAATTTCTTGGACACTGGCTACTGTTGTGGCGAGGGTTTTAGAACAATGTTTTTTTTTTTCATTTCGTTGTAAACATTTGCGGCTGCCATTGTCAATGAGTATGGCAGGGGACGTATTTCTACAAGAAGAATAATGTGAGACGTTTTTCTAATCTATGGAGAGCACTTACGATTCTCTGTATTATGGTTCTGATTATTTTTTAAATTCACTTATTTCCAAGATTTTACATTTATTAATAAATACGTAGGTACCTAATATATATGAAAATGAAATCCAGAAGCAGCAACAGGCTTTCTGATGGCATAGAACAACGCAACGCAACGTAGAGCGACAACAGTTACTTACTTACTTACATATTATGAAACTTACTTACCTAAGCCCCACTAGCACCAAGCCGCTAACCTCGGGTTAGTCTCTTAAACCACGTCAAATTCATACAAATAAATCTAAGTTAAGCGGTTAACCCGAGGTTAGCGGTTTCGTGCAAGTGGGGCTAAGTCTACTAGGTAACTCATCAAAGAACCATGTTTTCAATTCAAACGAATGAACGCATTTCCCCAGCGACAACAAAAAAGGTACTTACCTATTTGTTTGTCAATAACATCTAAAAAAAATACTCAATTCTTATGACATTTTCTAATGAACCATAATAATTTAGTTTCAATTTGAATAGCGCCATAGACATTTAGAAAACTAATCAATCTCGCTTGAGCACTGCCGCACTACCCTAATCTGCATCATTTCGACAAAATTAATATGGCGCGAGGATTAAAGAATAATAGACTTTGTGTCAACGGCGTAGGTGCTACACCGTGCGCCATTTTAATTGTGTCGTACTATACAAATATGAAACCACGCAAAACAATATGACCATTGTGTTCATACACAAAAGAGTCATATCAATTTCACATGTAAAAAAAAAAAAAAGATTTACCTCATTGAACTCTAGTTTCACTATAGCTAAGGTTGAAGTTGCAATGGCTAGGGGTTGTTTGATGTATGAATTTTGCCCCGTAATGATACTTGAACCAATTAATATCGTATCTGAGATCTGTTGGTTATTATGTCACTGCGTTTTTGGGCAGCTTTTGTAAAACTATCACTAGGGCTGTCTCTATACTTTTATTTCTCCTTTTTAAAATTTTCTGAACTCCAACTAAGTACTTATCTTCATACTAAATTTCATCCAAATCGATGCAGCGGTTGAAGCGGGAAGAGGTAACAGACAGACGGAGTTACTTTCGCATTTATAATATTAGAATGGACAGGTACTAAACAGGTACTAGATACTTACCCATAAAATTATGGTACTTACCTATCCATACAAAAATATTTGGCTAAATTTTGTTTTTTGTGTCGGGAAAGAGAGGTATCGACTCGTCATCAATTTCTGCTTTGGCCGAAGGTTTAACTGAGAATGCCTCATGTCATTAAATTTAGTTCACATTTTGTATTCAAAACTTTAAATAAATAAATCATCGCCCAGCAGTGACTATGCCGATGAAATAAATAGTAAAGTATGTTTGGAATCATGTTCAACCCTATACTACCCCCGCGGGTTATCAGTGGATCTAGACCGCGCAATGAGCCCAAAGAACGAGCCAACAGGGGATGCTTTTGTGATTTTTTACATAACCTCACTATTAATATTAACTATTGGTAAGCCATATGAGTATGTACTTACTCAACAAATATTAGTAAAAAAACAAGTAATTTGTTTGACTAATCGTTCAACCGATTTACGTGAAACTTGGTATGGACATAGTTTGAGACCCTAGTATAGACAAGGTAAATAATTTCTTGAAGACAAACGTAACCTAAAACTGTCAAAAGGACTGTATGTTTCTTTTTTATGTCATCGGTATAGGCAAACGAGCGCACAGCCCACCTGATGGTAAGTGGCCGCTGCGGCCCATGGACACCGAAATCCTATGAGTAGAGCTGTTAATTTCGTGTTACAAAAAGCAAAATTTCACTTCGCTAAAAATTTCCCTTAATCTTGCAATAATTGTATTTATTTCCGTTCATCAAAAAGTGCTTGCTCTCATGAGTTGAGAGGCACATCATTCTTAAAAAAAAAAATATCTCTTCAACATACTAATCAAACGGAACTTTGTCTTTCTACACACAACATATTTTAATCTTCAAACACACAAAAACCGCCTGAAGGATTCTCTGACAAATTTACGACACTTTTTTGGTCTCAGACGACCAACTTGAGGGAAACAGTTGGAAAAAAATGGAACTAATTAAACCGCTAACAAATTCCGACCTTTTCACTCCAAGTGGCGCATATTTTGGCCGAACAGTTAAGTTTGTAAGAACAGTTTTTAGGTTAGTTTTTGCATAACACTTGAAATTCTTGAAACTGGGCTGTTTGCGGTATTTTTTTTCCACTGAAATGTGACCCTTGAGGTGTTAAATCCAGTTATATTTTAATCCATATCCTAGTCCTTTGCCAGATGTTAAAAGTTTTGTTATTTTACCGTTACGCATGGGTTAGTATCTCATTTTATTATCTTAGGCTACGTTCTAACGTAGGGGATAAGTACAAAGCGAATTAAGTAGTTAGTAAGTAAGATTCTCACCGAGTAGTTCGAATCGAATCACAAGGGGTGCCTCTGCAGTATTCGGTATGGCATTCGACGGTATTTCGCCGACTTCGATCGCGTTCCGCCGAATTCGATTGCTTTCCGCCGAATTCGGCGGAAGACCCATCGCGTTCGGTGGCCTGATGTATTCTTCGAGACTAAATAATTAATAGACAACATCAACATTTGAAGACACGCGGTCGAATAGAGTCGCGTGCGGTCTCATTCTATATAAGCTATCGGCACCTTATGTGCCTATTCGGTGATACGAGTGTGACACTGCACGTTTGGACACATATAAACACATTTATACAGTTATACATGTTTACACAACTTAGAAGGCGCGTGGATTAAGCAAAAATAGACTCTGCATCAACGGCTTAAGTGCTTCACCGCGCGCCTTCTAAGTTGTGTCGTGCTATACTAGCCGTTTGCTCGCGACTTCGCGACCCGCGTAGAATCAGAATTTGCCTATCCGATGATACTATACCTGGAATCCATATTTTTATTTTATACCAAATTTCATCCAAATCGGTCCACTCGTTGTGACGTGATGGAAGGATAAACAAACAAACAAACACACTTTCACATATATAATATAGTATATAGTATAGTACAACTGGGATACAGGCATTTATCAGTTGATCAACTGCCTGCCTGTCAATATAATATAATATAATAATAATAATAGTATAGTATGGTTTTAGGTGCCTCTTCGGGTTCTCACCTAGTTAGTTAATTTTGGACAAAACTTTTATAACCCAAAAATATACTTCTCACACACGCCGTCTTTCCGCATTTCCTAAAAAAAACGAGCATTTGACAAAAAATCTACCTGCCTTGGAGTCTTTAAATATGGAAGCTATAAAAGTCAAAATGAAGCATAGAAATTGCTTCCTTAGCCAATTAATAGAAGCAACATTTAATTAACTAGGAGTGTTTTTACAAACCTCGATTTGAAATGACATTTCATGTTACAGGCGACACAGATTTTACTATTGGAGTAGGTTTAACCACAATGCAATAACGGTTATTGTTATTAACCTATTAACAACCCACTGCTGGGCATAGACTTCTCCCTTTTTTATGTGATTGGTTAACAAACGATCAAACAAGTCACCTGATGGTAAGTGGTCTTTGTGGCCAATGGACACAAGGAACCATAAGATCGCTAATGTCTTGCCTAGCCTATGAGGACCAAGATTAAATGCTTCTACGCTGGTAACTTCCAGTTCTTCTTTAGGTTTAAAACTTATACTTTTAATAAATCCATATTAATATTGTAAATGTGAAAGTAACTCTGTCTGTCTGTCTGTTACCTCTTCACGCTTCAACGGCTGGGCCGATTTAGATGAAATTTGGTATGGAGCTAGTTGAAGTCCCGGGAAAGGACATAGGCTACTTTCATCCCGGAAAACGCATAGTTCCCGGAACGCGATAACCGAATGCCACGCGGGCGAAGGCGCGAAGCTATAATAAATATATATAATAAACTAGCTTCTGCCCGCGTGGAATTCGGTTATCGCGTTCCCGCGGGAACTATGCGTTTTCCGGGATAAAAAGTAGCCTATGTCCTTTCCTGGGACCCCAACTATCTCCATGCCAAATTTCATTTCAATCGGTCCAGCCGTTTAAGTGTGAAGAGGTAACAGACAGACGGAGTTACTTTCGCATTTATAATATTAACTAGCTTCTGCCCGCGACTTCGCCCGCGTGTAATTCGGTTATCGGGTTCCCGCGGGAACTATGCGTTATTTCGGGATAAAAAGTAGCCTATGTCCTTTCCCGGGACACCAACTATCTCCATGCCAAATTTCATCTCAATCGGTTCAGCGGTTGAAGCGTGAAGAGGTAACAGATAGACAGACAGACAGAGTTACTTTCGCATTTATAATATTAATATGGATAAATCACTAGACGTCAGACTCTAAACATGTTTTCGACTCCTGAAGTATTTTGTTTACAGTAGAAGTTTCATCACACCTTTTTCAATTTTCAGACCACCTTTTTTAACAAAACTCACTTTAAAAATACTTATACTCAAATATTTATTTACGATGTTTTGGACCTTTTACGTTTAGCTATATGATTGAAATTACAATAAGAGCGTTTGGACTTGTTACATATTTTAACTTGAAGTTAATTGAATTTTACTAAAGTTAGTAAATATACCTCGGTAGTGTCGTATTGTGTGTAAATTCACTAGCATATTAATTAGTTGTTAAAATATTCCGGTACCTGCTTCCAATAGGCACTTAAATACTTGAAGAGTCAGTGCGACAGAGTTGCATGTGTTATGCTAATTATGTAAAATGTGGGACCTTGTATTAGTTGCGCCGGGATAGGTGTTTTGGAATACTCTGCCTGCCTCAAATATAAGATATTATCATAAAAAGGCAGACGTCAGACGAGCTAATTTGATTAGCGTGAAGAGGTAACAGAATAGATAGACAGACAGAGTTACTTTCGCATTTGTAATATTAGTATGGATGTATCTAAGTATGTATACGTATTCTGTAGTGACAGCTGTGTGGGAGGTAACTTACATAACCATAAACATAAAATTCTACTTATGACATTCTGAAACGCGATTACGCAATGTAATAATTCCTTATTAAGTGCTTATTCAAATATGTGTCTCCTTTTATTATTTTTATAACTCTATTCTCTTGAAAAAATCTCTCTCGCTTGTTAAAAAAAGTTGCTTCCATATTTTTACGTCCTCACCTAATAAAACGGTTGTACAAAGTTCGAATTTAACCCACAACCTTTTAAAATCCTTAAAACCCGTTACGCACGCGCAGCATCCCTCCAATTCAAGAGTTAACCCGTCGCGTCGCGTGCCCATTGTCGATCTTAAACCCTTCACCAAAGGGTGAGAGCACACGTGCTGTTTATCTCGTTTCATCTCAGGGTATTTGTAATCTTTTGTATCATTTGTCACGGTTTTTTATGTGGTTCTTTAGGTATTAAGAACATTTAGTACCTATTTAAAATAACGGCTATGTATTTCGAGACTTTGACCACTTGTACCAGTCGGTTTGGCGCTGGTAGCTTCGAGTAAATAAATACTCTGTGGTTAGCTCTATCACTGGCCACTTTTTTTTTCATCATGCAAAGACGACAACAAGGCTGGCAGCTTTTTTACATTTTTTTCACACAGTCCAACAAACCAGTACGAAAATCAAGTTCCTAAACACACGTGGTAACCGTGAGACCATGTGGCCTGAATAAAACCAAAAACCAGATCCCATTCTTCATCAATATTCACGATATTAGCCGAAGCCCCTTTTTTCTTGTATTTTTTCAAGAGGGTTGTAACATAACGTTTTTCTTTATCGCCATAGACGACGGTGACCTGTGACCCGGCCATCTATAGACGAGTTTGAAAAAAGCGTGTCAGCCAGTTCTATGTGAATGGGACGGACAGTTGCGTTCCGTTTTCAAATGGTACCTTTTTAACGGCTTCAAGATGGTTGCGGAGTGGCAGTTGCGTCTTCGGATTGTTCGTTAGTTTTGAAAAGGTTTCTTCAGAATTCGAGAAACTTCTAGAAATTTGCATCTCGTGACCATTGAAGCAAAAGAGTATATATATATTTTTTTTAAACAAGACGCTACCTAACTTACTAAGCACATAACTTTGGGCATTTATAAAATTGAACTTATTAAAACGGAGTTTTTTACTTACAAAAGGAAAAAAAAATACCTACTTCAGTTTAATTATACGCTATTTGAAAACAAATTAGGGTAATGACATTCCGAAGAAAAAGAACCTTGGAATCAACGAACATTGTGCTATTGTTCTTATTTCAATTAAATAGGTTAGTTACTTACTGATTATTTCATTCATTTAACTGAAATAGAAAGAAAAAACTTCTTTATCTAACCAGGTTTAATCATACAAGTATAACTATGAAATATAAAGTTTCTTACTCTAGCATGTTTAATGAATGGACCCGCTTCATGTTTCCTTTTAGGTAAACCTTATCTGCGACGTAAATATCCATTCATTATTTTATAACAAGCCCTCTTTAACGATAACAACGCGCAGATGACTTCATCATTAATAATTTGCAATTATAATAACGTTATCTTTCTAATCATTATTTACCCGTGCCGTTTCTTGAACACCAAAACGCGAGAAAAAGGCGTTTTTTTGTTGCAACTTTTTGCGATCCCTCAATGCTTAAGACTCACACAATAGCGACGCGCTCCCGTTAAGTAACCCAATTTTTACACCATAAATAAAAAGGAAAAAAAAACTAAAAGCTAACGGTCTTCCTTTTTTCAAAAAAACGACGACGTATGAATTAATTTGTGATACGCCCTAATGCTTACACACAAAGTGGGTATTGAAAGTAAAAATTAGCCCACATTCAGTTTTTTTAATCTTTTTGTCGTTTTTTTTTCGTGTTTTGTAACAATATTGACAGATTCGGGAAGGAGATTTGACGCTGTCTCGAGGATTTGTAAATAATCTCATTGAAAATTAATACCATTCGGAGTTTTCTGAGCTGATTGGCTCCTTTGTTGGAAGTTTTTTGCCGAAATTAGAGCGGTTTGATTTCGGAAACAAATAAATTATTCAAATGTTTGTCGTGACGTAATTTACAATGAGTTTTGTGATTGGTGTATTGTTTAGCTTTTTAGCTTATGCTACTATTCCATAGTAATATTATAAATGCGAAAGTAACTGTCTGTCTGTTAACTCTTCACGCGTCAACCGCTGGACCGATTGATATTAAATTTCGCATGGAGATAGTTGGGGTCCCGGGAAAGGACATAGGCTACTTTATATCCCAGGAAAACGCACAGTTCCCGTGGGAATGCGATAACCGAACTCCACGCAGGCGAAGTCTCGGGCATAAGCTAGTTCTTTAAAAAGCAAGTTCTAGGAGATGGTAGTCTTTAAACGAGAATGATTGAAGTTATTGGATTATGTTCTACTAGCTTCTGCCTGCGGGCTGCGACTTCGTTCCCGTGGAATTGGTTAATAGCATTCCTGCGGGAATTATGCATTTTTCCGGGATAAAAAGTAGCCTATATGGTGACCTCTGTTATAAACTACCCCTATACCAAATTTTGTTGCAATCTGTCCAGTAGTTTTCGAGTTAAATCCGTACATACGTACAGTATTTTTTTCTAAAAATCGTTATTTTGTGTTCAGTATCGTTTATATAGTCCCCTCGACTTGATAAGTAGTTTCTTTTAATTTTCAAGTTTCAGGCGCGACTTCTTCTACAAACTTATTATTCACATTACAGCTCATTTCACTCACACGAAAATGGCTAAAGTTTGGATAATAGTAAAAAAAATATTCTTAAATTTAGTTTTAAATAATAAAAGAATATCCTATAGGTATCTATACCCACGCGTGTTTACTGATCAAAAGACAAAATAAACGTTATAGGCACGCGTTTAACAGGTAAGTAAATACTTTTTATCAAACATCAACTGGTTTTTTCTCTAAAATATTTTATCTGTCCAGAATTCATCCCCCGAAAATAAACTTAAATCCTTATGAAATTAACCGTTTCAACACCCTTGCTTCTTCACAAAAAAAGGGTCATGACATGATCATAATAAGCACAGCATCCTTACCTCACCATTTTAGGGTTAATGTCAAATTCAACCGTGCTAAGACGACATAAGTGATATTGCACTCGGATTAAGCAATAACTGACTCTATGTCAATGGTGTAGGTATTACATCGAGTGTCGTATTAGTTGTATTATGTACCACGTGCTCAAAGGGGGTTAAAGGAGATAAATAGATAAAAAGTGTTAACCGAGTGTTTAGGGTTACTTAAGTTTTTATACTCACCGTTTAACATTTTTCTTTTTTTCTGGGAGGGTTCGACAAAGGCAATCCCAGTTATTATGATAACTGAACGATCCATAATAATATTTTTAGCATGGAAAAAATCCATCACTAATTGTAGGTTCTTAGGCTTCAAAGAAAATGCTCTAAAACAGACTTATACATGTATACTAATTTTTGTCCACGAGTTCGTATGTGCATGTTAAGATGTAAAGTCCATTTAATTAACGTTACCTTGGGAATTTCAGGAAATTCTCTCTTAATGCTCCCCTAAACTCCTCAAGGAACCTAAGTATGCCATAGCTCTCTACGACCAGTAGTTTCGGTTGTGCGTTGTCATCAGTCAGGCAGTCAGAAACGGAAGAGTTTTACATATACAGGGTCAAGCCAAACGTTATGACGATATTCTACCCACAGAATCGGCTATCTATTCTAAGCATAATTTATAGGTTTTTACTTGTTTTGGAGTTGGTAGAAAAAAAAATGTTGTATGGGACTCACCACCAATTCCATACAAAATATTTTTGCTGGACCCTATGTGTTTTACTAATACAAGTTGCGCCGTGTCATCGTAGGATATTTTTTGAATAAATTTGTTATAAATTAATATACTTTACTTTATCATAACTTAACATAGTCGATTTATATTATAGTTTAACGTTTAGTTCGTGTTTCGTGTTTGTCACTCCCGTGGCTCCTCTGAAAATCAGCGTCGGAACGTCTTTGCGTTTGCCGACAAATGCTGAGAGGATTTCTTTTTTAAATAATTTTCGCATGCTTATACATTTTAATTATATATATAATTACATTAAGTCATGAATGTAAACTAGTTTTAAGTTGCATGTGAAAATATTTAAAATAAATATATATCTCTCTCTCTCTTTTATAGGTGGCCATTCCCTTGCCTTTAGTAAAAAAACTACTTTTACATCACCCTTGGCCATAAAGTGGGATTTTCTGCCCGCTACGCGGAGAGAAAAGCTCACTTCTTGGCCAAGGCAAGACGTAAAACTTTTGACAAACCACGGGCGGTAATTCGTAAAGCCCCAGATCGCATATTTATGGCCCTCACCTTCGGTTCGGGCCACAGAAACCTGCGATCTAGGACATTTACGATTTCACCACCCTAGGTCTGTAATGTAGGTACTATAGTACCTGTGCCCTGACACATTCGTGCGATTTCAGGATAATCTTACAGTGCCTGAAACGTATCTCCCATCAAGGTAATATCCATTGTTAGGCACTGTTCGTCCAATTATAAAAAATACGTAACCACAGATATAAAAAAAATCAGCTATATTTAACGTAGCCATTCGATTGCTGGTGACCGAATAATCGAATGGACTAGGGAAGGGTCCGACTGACCACTGATTAGTCGAGCCCTTAGGGAAATATACGGGCTCCTAAGACATATCGATTCATATGCGTAATGTAAACCATTCTTTTAGGATATTTATTGCTGGTTATTGAGTTAACGGACTGATATTTATCATTTTATTAATTGAGTTCGGTGCGTACAAGAAAACAAGACAACGTAGGTAGGTACAAAAGTACCTAGTATTTTTTATATCATTGGCAAACGAGCGCACACCCACCTGATGGTAAGAGGTCACTGCGGCCCATGGACACCGAAATCCTATGATCCCCCATTAGGAAACCATAAATATCTTGGAACATTTCACACAAATTGACCTAGCCCCAAACTAAGCTTGTGCTATGGGTGCTAGAAAACTATATAAATACTTATACAGAGAAATACATCCATATATAAATACTAAACATCATGACTCGAGTACAAACATTTGTGCTCATCACACAAAGTTTGCCCCGAGCGGGATTCGAACCCGCGACAGTCGGAACAGTGGGCAGGGTCACTATCAACTGAGCCAAACCTGTCGTCATAAGATCTCGAATGCGTTGCCTACCCTGAGGCTTAAGATGGTATGCCTCTGTGCCAGAAATTTCACCGGCTGCCTTAACCCCCTACCGGAACACAACAGTGCGAGCACAGATGTTTGGCGGTAGGTTAGCGGGGAAAGATGGTGGTACCTCCCCGAACGGACCTAGCACCAGGCCCTACTACTAGCAGTACTAGATGAGTGTGCCGCTTTGATATTTCAAGCCATGATAGATTGGAAATACCTAGTGGAGCAAACGCTGTTAGTGTCTGTGGGTATTACCAGAAGACGTAATAGTCGATTGTGTGACTAGGGAGAAAAATGGTATATTTTAACAAGGGTGCGAAAAGGTGCGAAAGGTGGAAAGGGTGCGAAGGGTGTGCGAAATTCAATTTGAATTTACCACTGAGCTTTTCGGTGAAGGAAAACATCGTGAGGAAACCTACACGCATCTGCGAAGTAATTCAAAGATGTGTGTGAAGTCCCCAATCCGCACTGGGCCCGCGTGGGGACTATAGCCCAAACCCTCTCGTGATGAGAGGAGGCCTGTGCCCAGCAGTGGGACGCAGATAGGCTGTAGTAGTAGTAGTAGTAGTAACAAGGGTGACAGATTGAATCCAGAGCGAAATGAAAGATTCCAAAATTTTAATCCCGAGTGAAGCAAGGGATTCTAACGTGGAGTATCGAGGTAGCGAGGGATTCAAGCTATTTCACCCAAGCTGTAAATTTCACTCCTACGAGAAAACAAGTAGTAGCAGGAGCAAAGTTCTACTTTGCTCCCTAGCGGGGCATAAATGGAGAGGAAGCAAAACGGGCAAAAAACACTCCTTTTCGAATAGGAGTGAAAAAGAAAATAAGTACCCCTAGGGGAAGAAAAAAAGTTGTGTAATTTTAATACGAATTAGGTACCACTCAGATAAAGTTGCGGGTGAAAACTACTACTACAGCCTATTTGCGTCCCACTGCTGGGCACAGGCCTCCTCTCGTCACGACAGGGCTTGGGCTATAGTCCCCACGCGGGCCCAGTGCGGATACATTTTTGAATTACTTCGCAGATGCGTGCAGGTTTCCTCACGATGTTTTCCTTCACCGAAAAGCTCAGTGGTGTCAATTCAATGAATTTTGCACATGAGTAAACTTAGATGTGGGAGCCGGAATCGAACCCCCGACCCTCTGCATGAGAGGCGGTAGGTCGAACCACTAGGCCACCACGGCGTTTTTCGGATGAAAACTAGTCCAATAATAATTCAAAGCCTGTGGTTCAAAGTGTTGCCACTAGCAACTTCCAATAATACATTTTGCAAACTCCAAAATCCTCTTTAAAATTCGAAAATGCCGTTAACAATGTAACTTACCTCCAACACGCTGAAAAAATGAAAAAGACTTATCGAGCTATCAGGCGTGTACAGAGATACGTTCTTTTTAATCTAGGAGAGTAGCTTAGGGACAATCGTGGTACGGCAGAACAAAATTAATATGGCGTACGGTCTAGTGTTTATGCAGTTGACATAGAGTTTGTTATCACGTGATTCACGCGTTATTTTAATTTTTTCGTGGTAGTTCCCCGTTGAATCTCGTTTCGTGCACTTTAATCTAGTATCAGAGGATTGACTGTAACAAGAGGCGGTTAGCGGTTGTGATGACACGTCCATTGCTGCTTTTGAAGGTTATTACTGTCATGGGTAGGGTTTAGATGAGCCTTGTACATGTAGGGTACTTATCAGCCGGAGAAAAATGGCCCCGTCAAAACGGGTGCCCGAACAGCTCAGAAAGAGGCGTTATTAGCATATTGGAACGTATTTTCTAAATAATAATATTTGTTTTTTAGTTTTATACTGTTTGATTTAATAAAACACTATCTTGGTCTGGTTACTACTACTACTACTACTACAGCCTATTTGCGTCCCACTGCTGGGCACAGGCCTCCTCTCCTCACGTAAGGGTTTGGGCTACAGTCCCCACGCGGGCCCAGTGCGGATTGGGGACTTCACACACATCTTTGAATTACTTCGCAGATGCGTGCAGTCTGGTTAATAGAGAGAAAAAGAACGTAGTTAAGTTGAAAGAAAAACTATCACAAAATACTAATATAACGTTGTAAACTGTGTAAAACAGGTTCTAAATGTTAAGTTATGGACACATAAGTAAAAATGTATTTAATAAAACGCCAAACATCAATATACACCGTTCAAGTTCCCTCCAAAGGCTCCAAAAACCTCTCGCCCAGTAGTCAATTATGTGATCAGCCAGGGGTTCCACACAATTGGCCGCCTCCGCACAAAGCGACGGTGGCGCCGCGCGGCCCTATTGGGAACCACTTAGCTGACGTTTATTACGAGGAATTAAAGCCAGCCACTACACTTCACAGGCTGTATTTCTCAAATATTGGTTCCATCTCTGTCATTCTTTAAGCCAAAAGATAAGGATGGCATATTGGACAAAAACGCAGAGCGTAATCATGTTGTGCCTTTAGGATTAGTTACCGCGATAATATTTGGTAAATAGGCTTTGATATGCCTCTCTGATTTTGTATTAATGTTGGCAGGTGTAATTTTATTAAACTCTTTTGTTGATAGGTGTTTGAGCGGGTCCCCCATTTTATATAGCGATTTCTTAAAAGATTTATATTTTATGTGGATTTTTAGTCTTGATTCTGTAATAATTTAAATATCCTTCAGTCGACCTTCTTGGGTTATTAGGTAAATATCAACTTTGAAGATTTAGATGTTAACCCTTGAAAAAACACAATTTTATTTTCAGTTTCGCGATTTTCTAAAGAGAAGAAGGAGATACCATTATTTACTAATATGCAGGTGTATAAAAATAATACTACCATTAATTATTTATCAAAATAATTATATTCTGTTTCGTGTCAGATTATTTTGTCACTTTTTTAGTGATGAACAAAATGGCGGAGCGTCAAAAATGGTCGCCGACACGGCGCGACCGCGCGGAAAATCGCATCAGCTCCGGACCGAACTAGGGCTGGCAAAAAAAGCAAAAAGTAAGTCATCAAATATTGTTCATAAATTATCCTCTAACTGCAGATTGAAAGTTCCTTTCAAATCGCATCTATATCTCTTTTGCTTAGTGTATAGTCATCCATCGTACCCCATCGATCCTGATTTTTTTTCTCCATCTTGCCTACGATGTTAAGTATGTACATATCTAGATCCTGTCGTTCTAGGTTTGCCCTTCCTGGTGTAGGTTGCGTGAACTTAATGCGTATGGTGTGTCAAATTTAAAACGTTTATCGCACAGTCATGGACGTCCAAGACATCTTTCGTCTCTTCTAATCTAACCGCTGCTGAAATTATCCGTGTCAGTGTGGTTAGCCGAAAGACTTTCACTGCTGAACACACTGCGTCCGTCCTTAACCACTTTATTAATCACTCAGCCCTTATATTTATTTTAAAAGAATTAATCCAAAAACTTTTTTAAAGTTTTTTTTCTCTTTATAAAACTGACAACCCTACAATATTGCGATTGCGTGGCGACCAACGATGCGCGCTCCTGACCGAGTATGGATTACTTGGGGCCTTTTTTATGAATCCTCTTTTGAATATCCGGGCACACGGGGCGGGTTGGTGATCACTGTATTTTAAACTTACCGAAAATTTGATATTCGAAACAAAATCAGTGATAAGTTTAACAACTTCTTTTATCTTTTATTAAACACACTACAAACGGGACTTAATCGGGTAAAAAAACTATTTATATTTTACTATTTATTTTTATTTAAACTATTTCAATTTTCCCGCCGTGGTGGCCTAGTGGTTTACCTACCGCCTCTCATGCAGAGGGTCACGGGTTCAAATGCAGCTCGCACCTCTGAAATTATTTATGTGCGAAATTCAATTTGAATTTACCACTGAGCTTTTCGGTGAAGGAAAACATCGTGAGGAAACCTGCACGCATCTGCGTAGTAATTCAAGGATGTGTGTGAAGTCCCCAATCCGCACTGGGCCCGCGTGAGGACTATAGCCCAACCCTCTCGTGATGAGAGGAGGCCTGTGCCCAGTAGTGGGCCGTAAATAGGCTGTTGTAGTAGTATTTCAATTTTAATATGAGTGTGTATCGCGAAAGTTCTTTTATCTTATTTTTAATAAAACTTTCAAATAGTATTGTTTGCAACATGCAGTATTTACTAGTAAAATGTAAGTACATTTTATATAGGTACATACATACTTACCCACTTTATTATGCAGTTACATCATCTGTTTACGACACTGCGATGACAAGCGACTATCATGCGCTGACTACATGCTTAAGAATAATATCACAAGACGGAAAACATATACATACTTTTAAAAATTGAAAGATTACAATTAGAGATATTTAGAGTGTTCTGTTAATCCAAATCCTAAGAGTAAGGGATTCTTTCTTATTAGTTTTTAACGCGTTCCCGCGGGAACTATTCGTTTTTCCGTGATAAAAAGTAGTTTATGTCCTTTCCCGGAACTCCAACTATCTCCATACTAATTTGAAGCGTGAAGAGGTAACAGACAGCGTTACTTTCGCATTTATAATATTAGTAATGGATTCAGAAATGAGACACTGTCATACATATCCTTCTACAACATTCGACCTACCAACAAATTTCTTTAAATTCCGTGGTTTATAACTGTGGGTAATGCAGATTGATTCAATCATTTCCGTTACAAGTACTTATATTTAAATATGTTTGTGTCCAAGTTTACAGCCGTAAAAAGAATTACTTAATTAAGTACCTACCGGAGCCAATTAAAACAATACCAACAAAAAAACTTGAAAACTTTATCATTCTAAACATACCCGTATTCCGTTATCTGGCAACATTATCAGAACGTAAACGCTTCGAGCTGGAGGCGACAAATACCTATATTTTAAATATTTACATGTCCGGACGGAGAACTGTTGATAACCCCTGACTCTCTTTGGCTTATCGTGAAATATAGGTCTGTCGTCGTATCATGTTCGAATGCCAGGAGACTTCTTGGGATTCAATACAGTCTAATTTAAATAGACTAATAGCAGTAGCTATTACACGATTTTCACGCAGTTTAAAAGTGCGATGTTCTGTGATCCAGCACTGCAGTCGCCAATATTCCTCATTTGAGATTAAAGATTCTCAGAGGGTGCACGATCTAATTTTGGAATTTGGAAGGGAAGTAACAGTCATTACATAGTATAAAACAAAGTCGCTTCATGCTGTTTGTCTATGTATGCTTGGATCTTGAAAACTACGCAACGGATTTTGAAGCGGTTT
The DNA here is from genome assembly GCA_963971205.1 of Aethes cnicana. Taxonomy (NCBI): domain Eukaryota; kingdom Metazoa; phylum Arthropoda; class Insecta; order Lepidoptera; family Tortricidae; genus Aethes; species Aethes cnicana. The sequence goes on from OZ020286.1 coordinate 3,360,116, forward strand.
TTTTTTAATAGATAGAGTGATTCAAGAGGAAGGTTATAGTGTATAATTTATTATAGTTTAACGCTCAATTCCCGCAGGAACGATAACCGAATTCGGACGAAGTCGCGGGCAGAAGCTGGTACGAAATATATTAAAAGGTCATAATTATGAAACATGCAAAGTGACTTTTTCAGACAAAACATTATTAGTGAAGCTCAACAACAGCTGTTCTTTGTGGGCCTACAATTGGCATTTTCTTCTCTCAAAAATGTATTAATTGGTCAAGATTTTTTTAAACATAATTACATAGGTACAAAAAAGTACAATTGGCGGACTAAATGCCTAAAGGCATTCTCTACCAGTCAACAGAGGTAGGTACATGGGTAGGTATTTAAATGGAAGAAAAAATAATATAAGTATGTATTACTAACTAATAAATATACATAGACGTATGATAAACTCTATGCATAAACATAGATTCTAATATTTATTGTGACATGAAATGAAATACCTAAGTAAGAAATTAAAATTTTGGGACACGCTTTTATTGCTGACTGTACTTTTCTTTGTAAATCCGTCATCTACCCTTCAAGACAAATCAAACGAGCCCAAATTCGATGGGTTTATGTAGTTTTATTACGGAGTTCCTATGGCCACCCTCCAGCTCCATCATCAGATCAGCTCCACGTCATCATAATATTGCATTGTCACGCGATTTACATATTCGTGCAAAATTTCAGCTCAATCGAAAATCGGAAAGTGGGTCAAATGTAACTTGCAAGATTCCATTACATAGTTACATAGTCGACCTAATACGAGTAAAAGCGTGTTTGAAAACACTTTGCTAGAGTCGACTTCGAAAAGTCAACCAAACACGAGCCCGTTTTAAATACTTACTCACCAAGGAACAAATGAACGAAACAACCGAGTGATTTAAGACATTAAAATAGACAGAAGAATTGTTCTTATTGCACATCGATCTCTTGGTAAATTGTGATCTGCCCTGATTGATTTATACTCGCTTTGGTGCTAAATTGGACCTGGAATTTCTCTTTGGGCGCTAAGTATGTGAGAATGAAGCGGTTCGTTCATTTCTTTTGTGGGTTTTAAGAGAGTTTCCTTTTATTTCAAAACATTGGGGTGATGAAATAAAAATACATACGCTTTGCACAACGACTTTTGTTTAAATATTTCACCGCGTTGTTGCTACTGAATTATTGAACTTGACCAATTCTCTTTTTGGTGTTGGTGTTTTTTTTTCCTAAATCTGTGGTAGAGATCTTCTACTATCTAAAGTCCTGCGCCTTTTCATTTCAAAACGCTTCAATGTATTTAAAAAGCACCACCAACACTCTCAACACATGTGTGCGTGCTGAGACAGTCATCAACTATGCGTTGAGAGTGTTGGTGGTGCTTTTTAAATAATAGTTAAAAAATGAAAGCGTTTTGAAATTTGAAGGCGCGGGACTTTAGATAGTAGAAGATCTCTAGATTAAAATTACGTGCGGGTACAGGTACAGTCAGAACCTATAGGAAATAAAAGTCTGTATATATATAGCTACCTACTACCTTTGTACTTATATGTATATATTTGTAAGCGCGTTCTCGAAAACTGCTCTAACGATTTCGATGAAATTTGGAATAGGGCTTACGGGGGTGAGAAATCGATGTAGCTAGGTCTCATCATTTCAGCCGAAAGACGTCCACTGCTGGACATAGGCCTTCCCCAAGGCTCGCCACTCAGACCGGTCCTGTGCTGAATCCTGAGCCGGAATCGAACCCAAGACCCTCGGCATGAGAGGCGGTAGGTTGAACCACTACGCCACCACGGCTTTGTGTTTTAGTTGCCCTGCTAAAATTAGAAATTTGTGAATACAAAAAGTAAGCTATGCTTCTTGCAGTTAAAATTGAAACCAGACTTATCTTGAATGAAGTTATTTCTGAAGCAGCTTGATGTCGTCGACGGATTCTCAAAAGCGTTCCTTTTGAACCTTTTTTTTTCCACTTTCTACTCTTAACGATCTGTAAGTAAATAGCTCGTTTGGATAAAATAACAATAATCTTCTTGTTCATTATATGATGATGATGATGATGGCAAGCCATTCGGCGGGTTCAGTTCTGTACGTAGTGCTATTAAATATTCTGTGACCACGTCTTCGCTCCATCTTGTTGTAGGTCTACCGACAGCTTGTCTCCCGGTACGCGGACGCCATTCAAGAACTTTCTGGAACAGTATAAGTAAAGGATGCGCGTTACAGATACCTACTGTTTGTGTTTTGACGAAGCATGTTGCAGATACTGCCTTTGTGGTTCCTACGAAACTAGTCGCAGATAAATTCACATTAACTGTGCATAAGTAAAGGTAAAGTAATTAACTATTAGCATAGAAGAAGTAAGGTAAACTTAGAATGACAACCTTCAAACAAATCAGCGTACGCCCGAAATAAGTGTTAAATGCATAGACATAAATAATACTTCGTATGGACCCGGCCTAACGTAGATAGATACATGTCATGTTTCCCCACTTCATTGGTGTCCAATCCAAAGTTATCTTGACACTAAAGCTGGGTCACATTTTTTCAACAACGAGACGAGTTTTTAGATACTGAGAAACAGTTTCGAAAAAAGTTTTTTTTAAAACGCTTATTGTCACGCACGCTCGGTGACAGAACTTTGGATTGGACACCGTGGAAGTGAGGACATATTACGTGTACGTTAGACCATGTCTATATTATTTACGTCTATGGTTAAATGCGATAATAGATGTCGCTGCCTAGGTAGCCTTGATACAAATTTGAACTCCATGCTATTAGATAGGTAATGGTCATACCGACAAAACCAACAAAAACTCCTCTGAAATAGTCCAGCAGGAGCTAAAAGGCCAAACAATCCCCCCCCTGCCCCCAATTACGGGGGAGGCCGGATCGATGCGGGCTCGGTCGTCTCGGAAGCTGGGACTCTTGAATAAAATAAATATGAGATGCGAGGGTATGTTCTTATGTAAGTAGGTATGTACAGTTGTTGTAAATACGTATAGGTAAATATTTATAAATAAGTCGCTTTATCTAAGAACACTATATAAAAAGCAGAGGTGTATCTGCAAACTACGTTGAAAAAAAAAAGGAAATAGAGTGACTTAAAGATGAGTAGGTAATATACTCGTACATATTACCAGAGACAAGGTAATTATATGAGACTGTCAATCTCCCTACATTACAGCGTACATCGGAAATAGCCAGGGCGCTTGAAATTTTCAGACTTCGCCTGTAGGTACAGCGCCATCTAGGTTGCTCATGGAGTTCAAATTTATATGCAGGCTACCTAGGTAACGACATCTTATCGCATTTATTTAACACTTATTTCGGGCGTACGCTGGTTTTTTTCAAGGATGTCCTTCTAAGTTTACCTTATTTTCCTATGATATACACAGTTTAGAATAAATTTCTGCCTTTTTCTCTGTCTGATTTGAATATATGTAGTTTTTACAAGGATAGAGTAAATAATACCCAACTCTGTTTGTAATTATTGTATTGCTGGATTGAATTTGGTTGTCGAGAAAAAAGTTATCGTCACATTTGTTCTACGCTGATGAAGAAGGCCACAGCTAGTCCTCAATAAATCGATAGACTATACGAAAATTTCTATAGTCTAATTCTAATTGGAAAATGAATATTCAACGACAATATTGTCAAGATTTTCGGAAAAGCCCTGATTTTAAACATGAGGTAAGTATATCCATTCTCTTCCATCATTCATTCATTAAAGATAACGATCAACGCCGGGTTCCCATACGTATCCACAATCTGCCTCGTTTTGGTTACGGGTGGTTAATATGTGACAGATTGGCTATGGAGCACATGTTAAATTTTTACCTAGCCAAAACGGGGCCTTTCGTGGGGAAACCGAACTTTTTGAACTCATCTAGTACTTATATCTTGTTCATTAATTATAACTGAGACACGGGAAATATTTAAAACGTCTATAGGTTATAAGCACGACACAATTTAGAAGGCGCGTGGATTAAGCAATAACAGACTCTGCGTCAATGGCTTAAGTGCTTCGCCGCGCGCCTTCTAAAGTGTGATCTGCTATATCTGAGTACTTTAAATAGAATCGAAAATTAAAGATTAAGATAGAAGTCTAATTTACTTACCCGAGTATTGTTTGAGATTAGAAAGAGGAAATGTAGAAAAGCCATTGATCTATTATAAGTAAGGATTCACAATCAGCCGGAGAAAAATGGCCCCGTCAAAACGGGTGCCCGAACAACTTGGGCACCCGTTTGGCGCTCAGTAAATTTGACACTTACTAAGTCTTACAGCGTTAGGTTTACTTTTGTATAATATTTATCTTGACACATATTATAAAGAGGCGTTATTAACATATCGGAACGTATTTTCTAATGTCAGTTTGCTCCATATATTTTGACATATTCTGTTAGGCACTGTTAGTCCATATGTTATTATAGGTCAATGAGAAAAGCCCTTTCTTAGTACGTAGTAAAATCCTTACTGAAAATCAATAAATAGCTTAGTGAATCTGAAACATAGAATTTAAATGTCGGTTGAAATTTCATTTAACAAATTTAATATGAAATTTAAGCAACTGTCCGTTCAGTTCGATCGTACACTTAACTCAGTGCATAGGTACTTACTATGGTCTATACGTAAGTCCAAATTCATATTCTCATACTTTTCTCTGCCATAGACTCAACAATTCAACTTGACGTATTTCCACCCACACACAGTCAGTCTGGGCGGGCCATGGAGGCGCGACCTCTGACCCGCCCTCAACCTCACCCCACCCACCCTCGTTATTAGCTGGACGTCTTTTCCAACCAGCCAGTCCTTTAAGGATGCCATTTTCTTTTTTGGTTATTTTTTTATATTGTGCCAGTGCTTTTGGGGTTTTGAAATTGGAATGCTGTTTTTAAATTAGAGATCGCGATTGAAAAACAGTAAGCGAGCAGTTATTCCTATTTTAAAGATTAAAATTGAAAATTTTGTCCTACGATTTTTTTTATTTGTTTACGAATGCTTTCGTATAGGTAAGGTAAGTAAAGTTAAAATCCAAGTGGAATAATATCCCAGTAAGAAAAGAAATTAATATCATACTCAGTTCTAATTATCAATGTCTATGTTACATTACCTACCTACCTATATAGGTAATGCAATACTACCGTAGGTACCTAGGTAAGTATATTGTTTTTCTGTTCTATAAAGTAAACTATTAGGGTACCGTACTTAATAGCACAAGTACCTACCTACCTAGTTAATATTATCAGTACCTTCGTAAACATATGCCACGATTCTGAGACTATAAAATAAGTAAGACGCAAATGGGTTAATTCCAATTCAAGTAGGTACCTAAACATGAACTCTACCTACCACTTAATGGAACCTAATAAAATATTGATTGATAACATTCCTAATTGCAATAATATTATTCTACTTATAAGTTACAGTAAGAACCACTGAAATTCTCTATCTGGCAACTACACTATAGCTTTAGTTAGAAAGACAAGAAAACAAAATACGATCGCGGAAGTTCAAAAAGCGTTTAAAATTCGAATGGATTTGGAATGTTTCAAATATCACGTACGTTGAGTAGGTACAAGTGAAGTGAATGATTTTGTCGAAACACGAACGAATTTGAAAACGGATGATTTTCAAACACCTGAAGTCTCCACCTAATGTGGTTTATACACATTGACAAAAGACGATCGCGGGCGTTGGAAAATCATTTAAAATCCGAACTTGATTCGGAATGTATTTCAAATAGGTAAGTAGGTACCTGAAGTCTCTATTTGCAGGTACGTAATTTATACACGCATAAACAAAAGACGATCGCGGGCGTTGGAAAATCATTTTGAAATCGGAACGGTTCCGGAATGTTTTTCAAATATCGAAGTGGCAATTAACGTCGTCGGGCGCCGGCGTCGCGCGTCGAGTGCGGGCGGCGCGCGCGCACGCCACGCCCCCCGCCCCCGCCCACCGCGATCTAGATCGATCTAGATCATTCGGGTTACGGTAGCGTGGTGGTTTGGCCTGCTTGCCTTCTGGCCAGGTCGGGGGTTCAAATCCGCCTCGCAACTTATGTTTGAATTTGTCGCAATTTGAATTTCATGACAACATCCTGATGGAAACTGCACGCATCTATGTAATTTGAATATTTTGAAGATGCGTATGAAGTCCCCAATCCGTATAGGGACTATTATAGCCCAAACCCTCTCGTGATGAG